>BSBK01011050.1:0-120000 GCA_027943335.1 Chamaecyparis obtusa | reverse complement strand
TCCCATAGGTGGTAACCAAGTAGTCCTTGGTTCAACCACCTTGATTAAAGTGGTGTCGGTGTCCACTAAGAAATAGATATCATCCTTAAATTATTCAACCAGTCGACTTGGTATCCTACTTCTTTGATGTAGTCTATCTTTAAACTGTTCAAAATATACATCCATGACACTAACAAAATTCAGACCCAAACTTTGAATAAAATCATTGATTTGCAATATGACCATTCGGTCAACATCCCAGTCAACATTACCGACTGAGGGAAAGAAGTTTTGTACATAGAAAAATATACAAATCATTTGTGAACAAAAATTACAATTATTTTTCTTTGCTGACCTAACGGTTCTCATGTTTTCTTCCAACTGTTTCAACAAGAGCATGATGAGGTTGAATTGAAAACCTTTCTTGACAATCTTATATGCTATATCCATACCTCCACATGGTATATTATTTGTCTTTCTTTATTGAAATGTCTTATAACTGATTTCCTATGGTCTGAACCTTGTCTCAGGATAAAAAATGGTGTTGACTCCCATGCCTCTTCCATCCCCTTCAGCTTTGGTTAACTTCTCAATCTCAGTTCTTGGTGCACTCCTGATAGATTTTACTTTGTCAATTATTGGATTACTGATGACTACATGAATGATATCCCTTGTTATTTTTATCGGTTCATCTTCACATCCAAATTTTGATGCTCATCCTTGAGCTTTCCATTCACACTTAATTCCTTAAAGGTGGATAGAAGCTCAAAATCACCTTTTTAGCCAACTTTATAGTGTATATACACACAGATATCCTAAACCAATAAAATCCTAGGTGGAATATATGAAAAAACACCAGTTTGATCAATTTGTGAAGCAATTTCAGGGTGTAGCTTGTACTTTGGTTCATTACAGGTTGCAGACTTTATCAGGGTGAATTTCTTATTGCTCCCAAACTTGGATTTCAAAACTTTAGATGAGGATGTCATTGTTTCAAAGATTTAGGGCTTCATAAAATAATTGTGAAATAGCTCATTGGACATAGAACTTACTTGTGATCACAAATAACTTTCTTAGAAATCCTTCAAATCTCTACTAAAATGCTCTGGAATCTCTTTTCTCAAATCTTCTCTCGAAATCACTCTAGTTCTTTGTAATTGTAGTGTGAAAAATGACTAAGTCCTCCATCTATTTATACCCAAAAATTTGTTTCCCACTCAAAATTTTGCATTTTATGCTTTACCTACCATAGGTCGATAAATGCAATTGTGCTTGGTTTATAATTTAAATGGCCATTTATCTTGGTTAACACTTGTATATTACTCAATTGATACCAAGAATTGGTTAACCTTCCTAATATTTACCGACTAGCAAACTTTCACTTGGTTATGCTTTTACCGACGGTACATAGTTTAAGTTCTAAACATGTAATCCCATAGTCCATCTTATTCCATACCGATTTGGTATGCAATTATTAGATATAAGAAACTATTTGTAAAATATAACTGATTTGAAATTCAGTTCCATACATACCTTCTAATTTAGGTGGAGGTGGTGATGTTACCTAATCTAATGGATGAGGTTTCACCGACTGTAGTGCTTGATCCAGCATTATCACTTGATGCCTTTCTCCATATTTGATTTCTTATCCTCATGATTTCCTCAATTGTATTTCCATTTTCATTTAATTATGTCTTCGGTGCTTGGCCTCTGGAATCTTTTCTTAGGTGACCGACCTTGTGACAGTGTAAACATGCCATACCATTACTTGTCCAATTATGATATCTTCCTCTCCAGTTCTTTCTCATGCAATTTGCTTCTATATGTCCATACTTACCACATGTTGTGCAATTGACCCATGTGTTGTAATCCAAAGTATATGCATTACCTTTCCTTCTCAATTGATATATGTTTTCTATTCTTTCGGTATCCAGACTTGCTTCATCTTTGTCTTTTATTCTTGTGATATGTGTTAATGCATGTTTCAGCTATGACAATGTTTCTCCATGTAGGGTTTCTTATGAGTCCTATTCATTTTTTATCTGCACTCATGTGGCTAATGTCCATACTTTTTACAACTATAGTAATAACCATATAACTTAGGAGTGGATTTAGGAATACCTTTTTCTTTACTCCTGCAAACATTTCATGTGTGGCCCAGTTTTCCACAATGATAATATGATAGCTTCATTGGTCTTGGATTTGAATAGCCATTGTTTTGTTGAGCCTTTCTCGATGACTCTCCCTGCTCAGTGTAGCCTAATCCAGTTGTTCTATCAAGTCTTTTCTGACTTATCATAAATTCATCTATCCTTTTGGTACTAATGTCTTCATCTTTCTTAAACATCTCATTATGTTGTTTCATTTTTACCTCATTCTTCAATCTTTCATTTTCCTCTCTTAATTCACCGATCTCTTCTAGTTTCCTTGTAATCTCACTATTTACTCGGTTGAATTCCTCACTTATGACAACCATCTAATTGGAAATTTCAAAGTGAGTCTCAGTATCTTAGATTCATTCTCCTGTATTTTATCATTTATTTATCTCCTTTCTTCAATAGCCAAGTTTTTTTCTTTTTCTGCTTGCCTAGAATTTTTCATGACATCAATCATCCTAACTATTTGTGTCTCTTGACTGATCTATATAGCTTTGACTTGTTCAGTAATATTTATATTATTTTCAGATAAATATGATATTGTTCCTTCAGATGCATTAGATATGCTACCAGATCTAGATACAGATGTCTCAAATGGATCATCTATCTCCTATTCTTGATAATCAGTCTCACTATACTGAATTTCCATATCCTTCCTCCTAATCAGTAACTTCTTCAATTCTTCTTTGGCTTCCTTGAATTTCTCAATAAAAATATGCATCTACAATCTTTGATTTTCAATAGTCTTATCTAGCTTATATCTTTCCATCCTTAGATCTTTCCTCTTTAGTGATTAAACTTCCTGAATAAGATATCTAGCTCTGATACCAATTGTTGGGATTATGAAAAGATAAATACTAAGAGGGGAGGGGTGAATCAGTACCCTTAAAACCTTTCAAGAAGTTAAAAACTTTTTAATTGTAGATCTCAATTAACTAACTGAATTCATTATTTGAAAGATACATTAAAGTTACTAAAAATGTAAATTGCATGTAAAAAACATAATAATTCATTCATGAAAATTCATACTCAAGACACATATTTTTTGTATTGCAGAAACTATTGTAAGAAGGTAAAAACTGCAGTGGGGATGACACCCACAAATCTTCACTACTACAACAATAAACTATGTCGGTTAAGTATACAATTTTTTATCACTTATGATGATCTTACCCTGTTAGGAGTAACAATTAGATCGACTAGATCTACCTGGTTAGAGGATTTTAACAACACAATGCATGTGTGTACTCAGTTAAGAGATTTAAACATGAACTGTTAAGTCCACTCTATTAGGAGATTTTAAATCTGCTACAATGGTTAAAAGGTAACAATAAATGTATCTGTAAATAACAACTTAATCTTGTTTGATTCAGATCTTTGAAATATCAAATAGATATCACCTCATAGTGATGTATGTATCCTTATGTTCTGCTCGGTAGCCTTATGTGTGTTCTAAAAAACTGAATCCTTCTTTCATAAACCTTCTTTCAAAAACCCTTTGTCTAATCTCCTGATGTCCTTAGTGTGGCTACTACTTCATGATACTAGTTCATAATAACATCTTTAAAAATTTATATCAAACTGACTTGACCTAATTAGGGTTTACAATATCTTAGAAAACCTATGATCAACGGTGTAAGAAAATAACCTAGATCTAATATAACATAGGAAGCATCACCAAATTAATGATTACATCCATATTAAATTATGTCTTGATCTTGGTAAACTAATTTCTAATTAGTGTAAACCATTTTCATAGATGTATGTCCCATTTCTGATTACTCTATTGTTTCCTTCTTTACTCGGTAATCACTACATTCTCCATTCGCTAATTACTGGTACTCGTCTCAAATAAATTCTCAGTGATCACTATCTCGGTACTCGATAATTGTCTGACGCTTGGTGAGTATACTTAGTCAAACCTATATTCAGTTAACTTAGAGTTCTACCTTGACTTTTTTTAGTGTGTAGGCTTTTTATGATTGACTGATTGTCTTGCTTGGCTCCTTTACCAACCTTTACCGAATGAGTAACTGATTGATACCAATGAAAATCCATTAATTCTCAAAATAGGAGTAGCAGTTTCAAGTTTCTCGAAGGCCCAAAGCTTATTTCTTTCGAAAGAACAAAGATGCTTCATATCATTTCCCATACTAATGACATAGAATTTATGATTTTTTTAAAAGATATTATAATGATACTTTAGATTATTGATAAGACATTTCCCTTTACACTAAAATTTTCTTAAGTAATGTGATAAAATATCCACTAATAAAATCATTAATGAGATAATTATTATTTTAATGACCATTAAAATTTGATTTCAAGTGTGAAGTTGGCATCCAACAAGCATCAACACACAAGTGGGAGTAATTAAGATAATTGGGATATAATAAATCATTGTGTTTATTCAGATCAGAATAGAGAATTTATTGAAAAATCATTTTCTCTTAACAAAATATAAATGAAAATCACTTTGCCTATCATTAACGTCACCTTTCATAATTTTCTTTTGATTAATAAAAATACCTAAGCAATAATTCACCTCCTTCCTCGAGTAGCTAAAGGAACTCAAAAAGTAGTTTCTAGTCTTTAGGTTGTTCACCTACTTTTTGGGCCTCCTGGTTCTTGGTGCTTAGTGCTGGACTTGGGTGTTGGTTTTGTGTTTTGATTTTTTGCTAGTTCTAGTTTTGGTTTAGTTTCTAAAAGTTTAGTTTCTAGAATTCACTTCTGTTGATTTCTCTTTGGACTATCTTTTTAGATTTGATTTTATTTTGATGTTGGGATCGGGCACTCTCCCGCTTTATCTAATATGAACATTTATTATAGAAATAAGAGGTCGAATTGAGGCATTTTCTCTTGCTGATTTCCAAATTATACTTCCTTTGTTTAATATCCATACGACTCATAATCATTTCCCTCTACTTCTAATAATTCTAGGAGTATTTCTCCATGAGTCTATAATCTTCTTTCAGTTTACAATCAAATCATTTATATTTCACTATACTTTCTGTTGAGAGCCATCCTAAAACCAAAAACATACAAAAGTTAAACTTATATTGTAACCTCATCATGAACATTATTGATCCTTTCATCCTTTCTTTCATTGGAAAGTACTTCTTTTAGATGTCTACTAAACTACAAAAACTTCAAGTAACACAACTCCTAATAATTAAGGCCTAAACTAGTCATAAGGTCTAAAGCACTACTTCCTTATCTCAAGGTGTAACAAATCTCAAACTTTTTCAAGGTAGAAAAAATTCTTTTACAGTCCTATAGGATACTCAACAAGTCCCAACGATAGTCAAAATTCCCCTTTAAGTAATCCATGATTAACTTAGAATATTCTTCAATGATTATATTATCATAGTTCAATCCTTTTAGTGCTTAATGTCCTACCAAGAAACAATTCCTTTTTCTGTATTATTAGACCCAATTCCCATTTTTTTGTAGAAACCTTCAATAATAATTTCTTTCTGATTCCTAATGACTCCACCAGTAGCATAGTACCCAAGATTTCCTTTAGCGCACCCATCAACATTGCATTTAACCGAGCTCATATTCAGGGGAAATTTTTAGTTAATGTCCATTACTATTATAGTAAACATAATATAAGTTAATGCTATTACAACATTTGTTTCAAGAAGGAAATGTTAATTTATAAAAATAAACCATTTCATACATTGATCTATATATTTTTTCATAATTCTATTCCTTCTTGGAATCTAAATGTTTAATTGACAACACCAATTTTATTTTTAATAGAAAATAAAATTTAAAAAGTCTCCTTAGTATCTATATGTATTTTGAAATGATCTACAAGTAAAAAGGGAACTCCTAAATCCAGTGGGTGTTCAACATGCATGTTATAACCATAATATCCTACCCCAAGATAGGATAAATTTCTTGATAATATATTATAATAGATCCATAAAAGAAATTAACATTGGAAATTAGAAACACAAAACAAAAAACCCTTTTATAGATTCATTTACTCACAAAATTACTTATATAGAAAACACAAGTATTTTTTTTATGGAATCCTCATAAATGGGGAGTCAACGCACTACTCATGGTGAAATAAAAAAAAGACACCATATACTAACCACTATGAAAAATGAATAATATTCTTTATATACAAATTTTTACAACTAGGTTTTCTACAAATTTTAGCTTATATTCACCAAAACCATCATACATACATTTGCATGTCATCATGTATGAGTCCATACTTGTTTCTAGATAGTCATATTAGTAATATTTAATTTTGAATCAAGGAATATCCATTGAGAACATTCAAATGAATATTCCAACTACTAATCCTATCCTCTTACTTCCTCTTTTCAATAGTCAAGTTTTCTTGGTTAGGATCCTTTTACACTTATGGAAAGATATTTTCTTACAATAATTTTTTCCTTCCTTGAATATTTATATCTTTTACAATGATATACTCCTAGGTTGAGCATATATGCATTTTTTAAAAGGACATATCTCCTTTATTTTTAAGGTCCTTATCATTGACATCAATCTCTATCTTCCTTAAGATATCAAAATTGAAATATGTTCACATCTTAAGAGGAGGTATATTAGGCTTCTTTTCTCTTATTATGTTGATTTATGTATAGGTTGAGAGTGATAGTCTCATATTGCATAATACCCCATGAGGCATGGTTAGCAATCTATCTCTAGAAATTTTCATGGCGTATAATGTGGTATCCTTATCACTTTATTTCTACTTTATCATCTTCAGGGTGTAGAACTTTTTTTGAACTCATATTCTTGTATGTGTTTTGATGACTAATTTAGCTAATTCTATGTGTAAATTGTACATTGGATGGATATATGTTATTTATAATATGATGGGTTGATATCCTATCAATTTTATGGATTATGAAGATGTATTATATCATTATTTTTCATTATCTAATTTGGACCTAGTGTATTATTACCGTGTGACTACACATAGTTTATTCTTTGGTGTTGGTATTTTATGTCATGTTACTATGATTATGTTTTTTATTAAGGTAAAAATAGGTTTTGAATGGGCCCCAAAACCATTTGTAGTCATTTTTTAAGGGAATCATAACCAGGTATACATAAGCTAAGAAAGATAGGAAATATAAGCACCGACCATAAAGAGACAGCTGGGGGACGAAGACAAAGGTTTTATAGTGCCCCATAGCACAGATTACTAGTGGAACTACCAGCAATCCCAGACCAACACAACAACAACAACCAGAAGAAGAAAAAGCAATAAGGTTCAAGTTGCTCGAAAGAAAAAGCCAAAGATTTAATTCAATAGGAAATATCTAGGGTTTTCAAGCTCCCTAAACCAATAATATGGGTTTTGTCTTGGCTCCCATAGCTAAAATAACTAGCCAGACCCTTACCCATAGCCACTGGATCAAATCTGAATCCCATTTTTGTAAACTCTTTGAAAAGTGAAGGATCTTTACCTAGCCAGATCGTGCTAGTCGTCAAGTAGTTATAAGGGAGAGAAGACCTTTTCCTCCCACAAGAACACTCCATCCAGCTGACACAAACCACCTCCATAGGATGTGTGACATCCACCTCAAAATTATTCAAGGGTGAAGAGAACAAGAAAAAACATAGATTCCACCACTAAATAACCAACAGAACAAACTCCACCTCAATAGGGGTATACTCCATCTCAATAGGAATATAGCACAAGAGATACCGACGCAAAAAATAATCCCCCAAAAAAGGCAAGATTAGACCATTCTCCCAGAAAAAGGGAACCTCCAGAATTAGTGGAGAAACAAACACAAGGGTCACAGAACCAACAAAAGAGAAATGGGTAAAGCCAACCCAAAAAGAGATCAACCCAGAAGCATCAACCAAAAAATATGGTTCTTTACAACACCATTGACCCTCAAGAAGCCTAAAATATTTTGCAATACTACCACAAGACATAAGCCCATCCCTCATGAATCTATACCCTACACTAGTAGGTAGGTAGGGTAACAAACCATTCTCCCTATAAAAATAATCTTCCAGAATCAGGGTGGAAGAAAAGACAAGGGTCACAAACCCAACAACAAAGAAAGGAGCAAAGCCATCCCAAGTTGAGTCCAACCTAACAACATCGACCGTAGAAAATAGATCCATATAACGTCTTTGACCCTCAAGAAGCCTAGGATGCTTTGCAACTCTACCACAAAGGGAATGACCTTCCCTCATGAATCTGTACCCAACCCCAAAAGCCAGATTGCATAAGATAAGATCCCAATAAAAGATAAGGGAGCCAAGTAGTCAGCCCATCAAATAAGAAGAGGAGTAACCCAGGAAACCCTAAGGTCCTAGTCCCCCTCAACAACCGCAATAGAGGCATGTGCAAAAGGTAAGGGCCTCCCAAAAACACTACCCCTACTAGATGTGAAGCAGTCCCTCTCCTCTGCATTGCCTTCCTCCTATGATGCCCTAGCTCCCTATGAAAATGTGTTACTATGATTATGTTCCTTGGGTTGGGTGATACAATTTCCATTGTAGATAGTGAATTTTACTTGTATTTCATTGGTGATCATTATTATAATATAGCCTTTTAATGATGTCTACTTGCATCAACATGCATAGATTATATTGGTGTTTTATGTTTTTGTTGGTGATTTCATGTGTACTATGACAAGGTAACCATAATGCAAAGAGAGAGAGGAAAGCATGCAGGTGACTCTCAAAGTTGTTGGGACTTTGACCAATGCTTCTATGGGTCATACCACCCAAACATGCTTCATTTTTGGTCAAGCTGGAGGAGATTACAAATACTAAAAAGGGGTTTTTAAGCCCCTTGTGTAGTGTTTGGTCAGATTTGTTAATTCTATTTTTACTTTCATTTAGATTTGATGTTACTTTAATGTTGGGTTCGGACACTACACCTCTTGAATTAATCAGGACTATAATTTTGATCATTTTTCTACATTATAATATTTAATTTTATTAGTTAATTTAATAGTTATTATTTTAATAATTACCATATAGTATAGTTTTTTAAATTTCTATTATTTTTTATAATAATATATTATGTTATAAGTTGGGATGCTAACTCACTTACCTTCATTTTTTGCCTTCATTGTGATATATTGGTCTCATATTTGCATGGAATTGGAGCTAAAATACTTTTTCTAAATAAAGATTTACATGTTGCTAGAGTAGGTGTCTAAAGTGAAGACATTGGATGCATTTTGAGTTTTCTTCTGGATTAAGGAAAAATAGGTTTTAACTAGAGACCTAAAACCCCTTACAAAAAATTACAAAAGATTATCAATAAAAATACTAAATATTAAAACATCACTGGCCAAAAACATAGAACCAGCCAACAACCCAGCAACTAGTGATTAGACAGAAACACCAAAATAGAAAAAAAGAAAAACACAAGATAAGACCCATAGAAAACAAAGAAAAGAAGAAATAAATAATATCCTTCAGAGCTTTAGCATCCTGGTTCCCAATAATTTTCACCTCCTCCTTGGTTTCTTCCATATGTTGAATGACTTTGGAAGAGGTGAAAGCTTTCTTGTTTACGCTAGCCCTATTACTTTTTCGAGGGAAATCTTTACCAGCCATAGTAGCATCCTTCCCCTAACTACCTAGATTGATGTCTAGCACAATTCCCTCCATATCCATTGGCCCTGTGATGTCCTTGATCTTCTAATGGAGGAATTGATTTTGCCGTCCCTTTCGTGCATGATTTTCTTTAACCCATCCTCATACAAATTTATATACTCGATGATTTTGCTACATTTCTCTTCTAGGATCTTCCTCGATTTGATTTCCTCATCCAGTTGTACTTCCAAGCTACCAATATTTATCCAGAGACCATGAACCTCATTATATATTCATTGGTTCAGATAAATAGAAACATCAACTTTGGCTTTTTCCTTGTGAAGGAACTCAAGGTTAGATGGGCTAGCAACATATTATTGCAAGTCACTCTTCTCACTCATATCGATGGGGTTATCCACAATATTATCTAGAGGAGTCTCATTTGGATAAGAATGATCAATAATAGAATCAATAGTAGGAAAATCAACCAAATTAAAGTCTGGATTCTTACCTTGACTAGAAAAGTGGAGCTTTTTCTTTTTTTCATCAGTCCCCTTGCCATAATTCTTCTCCTTTGAGGAGATACCATCATCAACTTTCATTAGAGGGGAAGGGTTGCTAAAACCTTTTTCATCATTCTTTATGGGCAAAAAGATACCTTCGGCATCATAATCATCATCAGTATCCATCTCCCTTGTTGGTTCACCTTTTGATTTCAACTTGCAGGTTTACACTATGATTGACAACTTAATGTCACTGACTCTATCACCACTCTAAAGTCTACACGTAAAAGGGCCAATTAACAAGGATCAAAGAGATCCTCCTACACTTTGAGCCAAGATGCTCAGGTGGGTGTACCCTTGATTCACTTCTTGAAAGGAATCACTAAATGTTATACCACTATATCCTTTACTAACTGATTGAATGATTTTATCATTTAAATGTGTGTGTGTGTGTGATTGATGATGATGGACTACTTCCAAAGAATAGATCAGTGCCTTAACCCAGGGAAAAGAGTCACTTGATAACATATATCAACTAAAACCTTAACTCGAACACACATGAACTCAGAGTAAGTGCTTCACCTATTACTCCCTTCACTCCCAAACCTAATCATCAAATTCCAATCCAACAATGAACCCACTGAAATCACCCTAAAGTCTTTAATCCCAACTTTGTTAGGAACTCCAAGCTGATCTCACAATACTCTTTGTTTACCATATGCTAATCCACCTTATGACATTAACATATATGAGTTCACAATCAAAACAAGAAGACAATCATCAATTTGAGATAGGAATTAAGGTGTATTCTCATTAAAATTTGTAGAATCAATACATTACCATAACAAAATGCTAGGAAACAAACCCTAAATCCAAGCTCTCCTTGTTTAGTCTTTACATTGACTTTCAATATACATCATCAACAACCACTATAGAAAAAACTTCTACAATATATACCCCTAGTCATCTTGGAATCCCAGAGATAGGATGAAACAAGCTACAGATGACTAAGGTTAGGGTTTTCACCCACCCAACCAACTAGAATCAATCAAGAATTTATTATAGTCGGGGGAAAACCAAGCAGCTTGGAGAAAGTAGATCCAAGAATGATCTGTAATCATGGTAATTTCCCCGACCTATGTATTGACGGTCATAAATTCATGAATTTTACCATATTGAACAAGTAGAAAATCCACCTGCAACATGCCTCGAGCAACTCCATCATAGTACAAAAAACCTTGTGATCAATCATGGAACACCCTAGACCATACTGCAACAGTCAGCAAAAACCAATTTCACCAAACCCAGCTACTAAAACATTTAATTTTGGTCATTTCTGTCACTTGGAAACTCTCTAGAAATTTGAATTTGAATTTAAACGGCTAGTATCAAAGTGCCAACAACAAATTGGCAGTTAATATTCAAACATGAATCAACTTTATATCATGGTCGTCAGATCATCTCCTTTCCCGAGCACTTCACGACTAAACCATAGAGGAATCCTAGTTACATTTGGTAACTACGTGACAAAAGCTTTTCCATCCGCTAAATAGAAACCTTAACCCGTCATTAACTTAGTGACTCAGTGAATCAAATAAAATAATCAACCTTGGCCATACTGGGTGAACTAGCGACCGAAAGCTTTTGCCTATTTGCATAATGTTTCATCTCACCACCAGTTTACTTAGAGAATGCGCGAACATAGTGTTCGCTGAATCGCTAAATCTTTTAGAGCATCACCACTTTATTGTGTGAACAAGCGGACAAGAGGAAAATTGTCAGAGCCACCAAAGACCTTTATCAGAATTGCTAAGCCTTTAGAACCCCACATGGGCCTACTTGTGCCACCTATCAACATGTTATTCGCTGAAACCACCCAGTCACCACTAACACATGACCCACAAATAGTTCCGCATCACTAAAATCAAATTCCAAATCAACAGCTAGTCTCATGCCCTCATGAGCTTAAAAGATTCTATCAGATTATACGCCCACCATATCCACATCATTATATAGCTCAGTTAATCAGAAACTAACACCTTAGCGATGAATCATCATGCGGTCCCACTGTCCTCAGCTAACCCTTAACCTTCTATCCATTTGGCAAACACGCGACTACAAGAAATTCTAAGTCACAAGATATTTTATTTAACCGCGGTTCGATCAAATGATTTAGCGAACAAAGCATTTTGCTGAATCTCTGAGTTCTTTCTTAACCCCAGGTTATACTCTACAAATGCATGCAGCTCCTTTACTCACCAGTTTGCTGAATCATTTGATAACCCTGGGCCTGCCGACAAATTCCATCTCAGAGCCCTCTGACATTATGTCCACCTAGATCATCTTTCAGCCAATAGAAATCAAACATGTCAGCTCCAAATGTCAGAGGACCCACCCTCTTTCATGGCCTCTGAAAAGAGTAAAATTGATGGTTGTCTTAAGGTCTCATGCATCTAACACATCCCTTGCGAAGATATGCCCATCGTCGATTCTCTGCAAATGTCAGAGCCCTCTAACATGCCGGCAACCCAAGACCCACTGACAACTGCTAGTTCATCATTATGCGGACCAATGAAGAGCCACCAAATTAGCTTGCATGGCAATAGACCCACAAAGAAATACACCAGAAGATCAGGCGTTTGTCACATGATCTCATGGCTCTGACACAACCCATGAGATCATGCGCCAGCCGTTGATTTGAAAAACTACAAAATGCTAGGCCCGTAGACTACGTGAACACATGAGCAAATAGGAAAGATAAACTATTCACTGGGTTGCTTAATATTAACCGATAACCACCAGATTTTAGGAGATTACGTGAGCACATGTTCACCAGTTTGCCGAAAGATAAGGCTAACTGCCGAGAAACTTGGAGAACTAGCGACAAGCAAGTAATTTCCAGTTCACCGAATAAAAAAGATATGACCACCAGGCATCATGTGAATAAGTGACTAGCTTAGAAAGAAATGCGCACATGCATTTTAGATCACTTAAGTGGCCTGAAAAGGTAATGAAAAATTAGAAAAGGGCTAGGACAAACTTAGGGTTTTCCTTCCCAACAGCTAGATTTATGAATATTTGCCTAGGGTTTCAACCAGAGACATAGAAAACATTGCAGAGACCAGGAGAAAAATGGGTAAGGCCATGAAATTTTTTGCAGGTCCTAACAGTGGTTCTGTCTGGGGATGCATGCCTCTTGGAGGCATGGCAAGAATTCAGATCACTGGGAGAGTAGACCACCCACAGGAAAAACTAAACAATAGAGAGTGACAAGACCAAAACCCCACAAACCTAAACAAAATGAGACAGAGGGCAAGAAACTCTACAACATTTACAAAATATACAAACCTAACTACTATTCATGGAAAACAAAATACCTTCAATTGAAGTATTTCTTCAAGAATTGTCCATGAACTGGAAATTCCTGAACATCACCATTTAATTCTCTTACAATGTATGAATCCTGGCCCCATTTCTCATGAATTAAATATGGCCCTAGCCAGATTGGATCAAATTTTCCATGTTTCCCTTTATCCTCCAATCTAGCATTCCAAATTAATACCAAGTCACCAGGCTCAAACTTCCTATCAATAGTCCTTTTGTCATACAAATTCTTGACCTACAACTGCAACTTGGCATTTTTTGCAATTGATTCTATTCTAATTTCATCCAGCCCAATGAGGTCCTCAATCCTCAACTACATTTCATCATCTATATCATCATCATATAACTGGACAAACTTATACATTTCCAATAAGTTATTCTGAGGCATCCTTGCATGTATCCCATACACTAAGTCAAATGGTGCACAACCAATTGCCTTCTTCACAGTTACCCTATCAGCCCATACAGCTAATGGCAATTTTGAACTCCTTGCTCTTTTATTCTTATCAAGGATCCTCTTAAGGATTTTTATCAAGCTCTTATTTGTTGATTCTGACTATCCATTCCCTTGTGGATGATAGGGTGAGGAGTATGACATCTGAATTCCTAGAACTCAGTAGAAATCCTTGTATTCATCAGACTTGAAACACATTGCATTATCACTAACTATCCTCTCAAGGAAACCAAACCTGGTAACAATATTATTTAATAAGAAATCAGTCACCACCTTACGAGTTGAATTCCTTGTGGGGATATCCTCTACCCACTTTGTAAAATAATCAGTGGCAACTAATATCCATGAATGTCCCCCACTAGACTTGTTTGGTATTTCTCCTATGAAATCTATTCCCCATTGCTGGAAAGGAGCCTATACTTCAACTAGCCTTAAGGGCATATTGCCTAAAAACTTAAGCTTACCAGAGAACCTTTGACAAGCATCACATCTCCTTACCAACTGCTCTACATCCTTGAAGATTGTGGGCCACCAGAATCCTGCTATCAAAATCTTGTGAGCAGTAGTTTTACCCATGTAATGTCCTCCACAAACTCCCTCATGCATTTCTTTCAACAACTTGTCAGCCTGACTTTCATCAACACATTTCAAGAGTATGCAATCCAAATTCTTCCTATATAATTTGCATTTTACAATCACATATTTGATGGCCTATAATTTCAATGTCCTTTTCTAATTATCATTCATTCCTGCTAGACATTTCATGTTCCTTAAGTAAAATATAACATCTTGATACCAAATACAATCATCCATATCACATGTGTAATCAACCTCAGCTTGATTTATCTGGTTTGCATCAAGATTGGATTGAGCCATTAGTTTTGCCAATCCTTATCCTCCGATCAATTTGGTAATCTGGATATCAATATTGAATTCTTGGATCCTATTGATCCATCTACATCTTCTCCCAGACACCTCTTGCTGTGAGAAAATATCCTTAATTGCTGCACTTGGTACAAAAGCAATCACAATTGCTCCCATCAAATAACACCTAAAAGCCTTAACAGCCTTCACAAGTGCATAAGCTTGTTTTTCATTGATATCATATTTCAATTCAGCAGCCTGCAAAGATTTACTGAAAAATGCAATAGGCTGCTCAAAACCATCCTTATTCTTTTGTAGCAAAACTCTAGCAATAGTATGAAAAGATGCAAAGGAAAAGATGTGCATTGGGATATTGTAATCAGGTGCATCTTTAATGGCTTGCTTGATATTCTTGAAAGCTTCATTAGGCTCACCTTCCCATTTAATCTAAGATCCCTTCTTCAACATCTTGGATATTGGCCTGGTAACCTTAGTAAAGTTTGTAACAAATCTTCTCAGGAAATTCACCTAACCAAAGAAAGATTGAATTCCTTTAAAAATTTTTGGCCTTTGAATCTTGTCAATGGCTTCTACCCTTTCAAGATCAATTCTAACTCCTTTCTTCCCAGCTAAGTGGCCAAGCAACTTACCCTCAGTGACACCAAATGCACATTTCCTTTGGTTTAATGAAATGCCATAATCCAAAGCCCTCACAAATATTTTTTCTAGGTGATTACAATGGTCTTCTTCCTTCTTGGAATAAGGAGTTAAATCATCTTGATAAATGACAAGGAAATCATTGATAAAATCTGAAAAGGCAACATCCATTGCCCTCTGAAAAGTAGCACTAGCATTTGTGAGACCAAAAGGCATTCTCACATAAACATATGTCCCACAAGGTGTAGTGAAAGCTATCTTAAATTGTTCTAATTCTTTCATAATTACTTGGTTGTAACTAGAGAAACCATCCATCATAGACATTAATTCAGATTCGGTCACTCTCTGCAACATAGCTTCCATATTGGGTAGACAATAATTATCCTTTAATGAGATGATGTTCAAATTCCTAAAGTCCACACAAAGTCTAATGTCACCATTCTTCTTTCTAACAAGGACAAGATTTGACACCCAAGAAGAGTGCCTTATAGGCTTGATAATTCTAGCATCTCTTAACTTCATCAATTCTTCTTGCATCTTGGGTGCCAAAATAGGATTTATAGGCCTTTGTTTCTGCCTAAAAGGTTTGGCATCATCTTTCAAAGGAATAACATGCTGGAACAAGTCTTCCCTATAAACCTTTAGATCATCATATGACCATGCAAAAACATGCCTGAATTTTCTCAACAATTTAATCAAAGATTTCTTAACTTTATGAGACATATCTTTACCAATATAGACCTTCTTAGGTGCTTCTTATGTTCCAAGATTTAACTCATCCAAATTTATATGATCTTCCCTTTTAATATCCTTTTGAACTTGGTCTTGATTATCAAATACAGTTTCTAGAACAACAAGTCCCTTAGGAACCTTGTTAGTCTTAAGTTGAATAACTTCATTACCAAAGACAACCTCTTTTACTTCTGCAATCTCAACCAAGGCTGAACAATCTAGCTCCTAACCATGATATTGATCTTCACAATTCAAAAATCTCAAGATATCCTGGTCATCTTCAAAAACTTGCCAATTCTCAACATTATTTGGTACACTAGGCCTAGCCTAAATTTCAACTTTAGAGATACTAGTAAATGTAATATCACTGGGATTGATTTCTATATTGGCTAACAAGTCAGCCATCTTATTGTTATCCTATCCTTCCACTCAATATTGAAGGCATCAAAATGTTCAATCAAATCCCAAACTGCATTCCTATATTGTTTTAACCTTCTGTTCTTGAAAGCATTTACTGACCTGACTTGGGACACCACCAACTCAGAATCACCAACAACACTTAAGCACTTAATACCATGTTTTTGTGCCAACCTTAGTCCTAACAAAAATGCCTCATATTTTGCTATATTTTTGGTACAAAAGAAATTCAATGTGAAAGAAAATTTGTAGGTGTTTCCATTAGGAGAAATAAGTAAAATACCTGCTCCTGCTCCATCCTTGCAATTTGCACCATCAAAGTAAATTACCCACAAATCACCCTTCACAGAATTAACACTTACCTCAACAGAGATAGGTGACAAAATAGGTTCTCTCTCAAGTACATGGATCTCTACCCTAAAAGAATTAATATCAATATCCACAAAACATGTAGTTTCATTATCAATACTTCTCTCAATCATGTGGCATACTCTTGGTTCTCACTCAATCTTGATAAACTGATCATCAATCTTGAAAGTGGCATAGGACAGATCACACTGTAAACTTCCACCCATGGCAGCACTCCACCTTCTAGATAGCAACATCCCATAATGAGGAGGGATATCCACCACCAAAACACTCATGGTCAACTCTTTCTCTGGATATGCTACCAGCCTATATGGCATTGCATTGATAGTCCCAATGACTAGTACCTCCCTGTGATCCATTGCACAACATCTGCCTTGAACTATATCAACTTTAAGGCCCAATTTTTCCATAATCTTAAAAGGCATAATAGTATTAGAGGCACCACTATCAATCATACAATTTCTTAGTTTCATTCCATTGACAAGGACACTTAAAAAGAATGGATCAATGTTTTCAAGGCTAGCATTGACAGAACTATCCAAATATATAGGAGGAATTTGAGATACAATTCCCTGAGTAGAAACACCTTTCAAAGCTTTATCCTGAGATCCATTGCATGAAACATCATTGTTATGAACATTATCTACCCATGCAATAGCTATGTCTTTGTGTTCAGGGATCCTCAACAATTCTGACAATGGAACCTTAACTGTAATTTGGGACAATACAGATAACATATCAACAGGATCAATGGGAGGAACCTCAATCTGCACTGCTTTAGTATCTCTTTATTTGTCTGATACATTAGGTGTATTGGCCACCCTCATTTTTTCACTCTTAGCCATTGTGTTAACTAGCTTCTCAATCTCACTAGAAAATCTTTCAACTCCAACCCCTTTAGGTTCCCACTTATTACCTTTTACATTTTTAAACTTCACTGAATGGTCATTTTTTGACTTATTTTCACTGAACTCCCCGGAGTTGGTGTTCTTTATAAACATTCCTGTAGCTTTCTCATTTGTATTCCTTATAGCCATGCCTCTAGTTTGCACTTGGGCTATAGTTTCTACAGTAATTCTATCCATTTCCTCCTTTGAAGGTCTTCTCAAATTTACTGTTTCCGAGGAAGAAATCATGTTACATGTCTTTTCATCAATTTCATCATTATCAGAAAAAACCTCCTGATGGAAAAGTGTCCTATTGTGTCTTTTCAAACACACATTTGCTTCTTCATCAATATTAGAATCATCTTCATATCCTAAATATGAATTTTCCATGTTGCATTCAACATCACCATGATCTTCTTCTTGATCTATCTCCTCATTGCCACAATCTTGATTTGTAGCCATAGAATGTGCAACCACACAATGCTCTATAGAATGAGGGGAATGGCATGCAACACACAAAGGTGTGTCCTCCATGACATTTACAGAGGACCTTTGTAAAGGACCAGGGACAACTCTATCATTATTTCCTCTTGCAGTAGGGACAATAGGCTTGCCATCCTTCCATTGAGTGTTGTAGGGATAATTCTGCAGTCTATTCTGCCTACTAAAATTGTTGTTGAGCTGAGGTCTTTCATTGGTAGGAGAACTAATGTTCCTATTTGTAGGTGCCTTCAAATCCTTCAATGCATTGAGCACCTTATCCAATTTATCTTCTTCTTGCCTCCTAGTTCCAACATTCTGTCATTTTCTTTTTTGTATTTCTTGTCTCTAAACAACTTTGGATCATCTCTTTTTCCACCCAATTTTCCTGATATTTTCATATTGTTTTCAAAATTGATAGCAATCCTAAAATCATCTTTAAGAGTTCTTGGTTCCTTATCCCTCAACAAGTATCCCATCTTTCCATCAAATGCATTGAAGTATGTAGTTAGACAAACATTGTCATCTAACCGCATAACTTGAAATAACTTATGCATATCCTTCTGAAATCTCATATTGAATTCAACTACAGATTCATTTTGATTTTTCCTTATGGTATTGAATTCATTCAACATGAAAATAGCATTAGGCCTGTCACCATACTGCTCTTTAAAAAATCTTTCAAAAGAATCCCAAGTATCAATACATTTATCAGGAAGTCTCTTAAACCAATCTCTAGCATCCTCCATCAGAGATTGAACAAATAATTTCATGGCTACATCCTCATGCTCTACCTCATAATCATTAAGCATATCAACAAATAACCTAAGATGTTCCTCACAACTAATAGCATTTTTACCGGAAAACTTAGGTACCTTATCTCTTATATCAGTTGGAAAAGCATTTGGGTAGCCCGGTATCCCATCAAAACTAATTTGCCTATAGCCTTCTAGTTGCATAGGTCTTCTTTGAAATCCTAAACTAGTGTTCCCACTAGAATTATTATTTTTATCTATATTCCCACCCATTTGCACATTTGATTGTCTATTAGGATCAACAAATGATTTGGTAGATACATTAGGAATTAGATTACTAGTAGTAGCATTGCTAAGTGGAACAGTAGTGTTCATAGATGGCATACCTAGTTCAGTAGTAGAAGGGCCATGAACATTAGCTGATGAAGCCCTCAAGAACTAGATCTTTCTTCTTTTCTCTACAATAGCAGCATCAACTTTAGCTCTTTCCAACTCTTGAGCTAGAGCTTCATCCTCTTTTCTTTTTCTTTCTATCTCTATCTCCCTATTTGATTTAGGTGGTGGGACCCCTGGTATTGTCACTAGTTTTCTTATTTGGACACCCACCATCTTCTGCTTTCCTTTTTCATTAATAACTACAGTAGGCCTAGTGATATCATGTCCATTCCTACCCTTAGGCAAAGGAGCATAAATTTGCACTTGTCTGATCATAGGGCCTTCTTCATCAAACTCATGGTCTTGCAACAAGTATTCCTGCTCACTTCTTAGAGCTTCAAGATCACCAAAAACATCATGCTACAACACCCTAGGAGCAGAAGCAAGCATCTTGTTTCTCTCCTTCATTTCATTAATTTTTCTTAAAAGAGACTGCCTCTCCATTAGAGTGTTTACTTTTTTAGCCTCACTCTCCTCTTGTAACCTTTTGTATATGGCATCCTACTTTGCCAACTACAACCTAAGTGCATTTAGGTCATGTGGATCTATCATGTTGTCTTTAGAGCTTAATGATACTTCCACATCAATAGGATGCTGATATGGGAAATGCACTCACCTTGGTTCCATGGGCTCTCATCTGAAATTATCCTCATCAAGATCTAAATCAATCTCAAAACCCATCTCTCTAGCTTGTTCATCCTGACCTGCAGGCAATGAACCCTTGTCTTGAAATACAGCCTCTGGGGTATCATAAAATTTATCTTCAGAGAGACCACCATCTGATCTAGAAACTCTATCTTGTGAACCTTCCCCACTTGAGGAAACATGTGGTGCTCTACCTCTAGTATTTCTTTGTTCTCTTATGGGAGCACTAGTAGACTTAGCATTTCTCCTAATCCAACTCTTCTTCTCCTATCTAGGTAATTATTCTAGAGTGACCTCCAAATTTTTCCTAACAAAGGACCTAGTATTCCACCTTTTGTCCATGATTTACAGTCTATAACACTGGTTTTAAACCTTTTGAGTCGTACCCACCAAAGTGGAAAATCTTTAACTGAATACAATAGGAAAACAAGAGTGCACTTTGAAAACTTTTATCTCTAGACTCTCCCTAGCAAAGTCACCATTTTGTTGGTTCACCTTTTGGTTTCAACTTGTAGGTATACACTATGATTGACAACTTAATGTCATTGACTCTATCACCACTCCAAAGTCTGCAAGTAAAAGGGTCAATTAACAAGGATCAAAGAGATCCTCCTACACTTTGAGCCAAGATGCTCAGGTGGGTGTACCCTTGGTTCACTTCTTGAAAGGAATCACTAAATGTTATACCACTATATCCTTTACTAATTGATTGAAAGGTTTTATCATTTAAATGTGTCTGTGTGATTGATGATGATGGATTGCTTCCAAAGAATAGATTAGTGGCTTAACCCAGGGCAAAGAGTCACTTGATAACATATATCAACTAAAACCTTAACTCGAACACACATGAACTCAAAGTAAGTTCTTTTCCTATTACTCCCTTCACTCCCAAACCTGATCATCAAATTCCAATCCAACAATGAACCCACTGAAATCACCCTAAAGGCTTTAATCCCAACTTTGTTAGGAACTCCAAGCTGATCTCACAATACTCTTTGTTCACCATATGCTAATCCACCTTATGACATTAACATATATGAGTTCACAATCAAAACAAGAAGACAATCATCAATTTGAGATAGGAATTCAAGTGTATTCTCATTAAAATTTGTAGAATCAATACATTACCATAACAAAATGCTAGGAAACAAACCCTAAATCCAAGCTCTCCTTGTTAAGTCTTTACATTGACTTTCAATATACATCATCAACAACCAATAAAAAAAAAATTCTGCAATATATACCGCTAGTCATCTTCGAATCCCAGAGACAGGATGCAACAAGCTACAGATGACTAGGGTTAGGGTTTTCGCCCACCCAACCAACTAGAATCAATCAAGAATTTATTACAGTCAGGAGAAAACCAAGCAGCATGGAGAAGGTAGATCCAAGAATGATCTGTAATTATGGTAATTTCCCTGACCTATGTACTGAAGGTCATAAATTCATGAATTTTACCATATTGAACAAGTAGAAAATCCACCTGCAACACACCTCGAGCAACTCCATCACAGTACAAAAACCCTTGCGATCAATCATGGAACACCCTGGACCATACTGCAACAGATGGCAAAAACCAATTTCACCAAACCCAGCCACTAAAACATTTAATTTTGGTCCTTTCTATCGCTTGGAAACCCTCTGGAAATTTGAATTTGAATTTAAATGGCTAGTATCAAAGTGCCAGCAACAAATCGGCGGTCAATATTCAAACTTGAATCAACTTTATATCATGGCCGTCAGATCATCTCCTTTCCCGAGCACTTCATGACTTAACCATATAGGAATCTTGGTTACATTTGGTGACTATGCAACAAAAGCTTTTCCATTTGCTGAATAGAAACCTTAACTCATCATTAACTCAACGACTCAGTGAATCAAATAAAATAATCAACCCCGGCCATACTTGGTGAACTAGTGACTGAAAGCTTTTGCCTATTCACAGAATGCTTCATCTCACCACCAGTTTACTTAGAGAATGTGCAAACATAGTGTTCACTAAACTGCTGAATCTTTTAGAGCATCACCACTTTATTGCGTGAACAAGCGGACAAGAAGAAAATTGTCAGAGTTGCCAAAGACCTTTATCGAAACTGCTAAGCCTTTAGAACCCCACATGGGCTCGCTTGTACCACCTGTCAACATGTTATTTGCTGAAACCTCTTGGTCACCACTGACACAGGACCCACAAATAGTTCCATGTCACTGAAAATCAGATTCCAAATCAATAGCTAGTCTCATGCCATCATGAGCTTAAAAGATTCTATTAGATTATATGCCCACCATTGATCTCTTCCCTCTGCTTCCTGAAGAATCTAGCCCCACTCACATGTATCCACATCATTATATAGCTTGGCCAATCAAAAATTGACACCTTAGTGATGAATCATCATGCGGTCCCACTGTCCTCGACTAACCCTTAACCTTCTATCCATTTGGTGAACACGCAACTACAAGAAATTCTAAGTCACAAGATATTTTATTTAACCACGGTTTGGTCAAATGATTCAGTGAACAAAGCATTTCGCTGAATCGCTTAGTTCTTTCTTAACCCCCAATTATACTCTGTGAATGCACACAGCTCCTTTATTCACCAGTTCACTGAATCATTTCATAACCCTGGGCCCGCCGACAAATTCCATCTCAGAGCCCTTTGACATTATGTCCACCTGGATCATCTTTCAGCCAATAGAAATTGAACATGTTAGCTCCAACTATCAGAGGACCCACCCTCTTTCATTGCCTTTGAAAAAAGTAAAATTGACAGTTGTCTTAAGATCTCATGCATCTGACACATCCCTTGCAAAGATATGCCCATCGTCAATTCTCTGCAAATGTCAGAAACCTCTGACACACTGGTAATCCAGGACCCACTAACAACCGCCAGTTCATCATTATGTAGACCAATGAAGAGCTGCCAAATTAGCTTGTGTGGCAACGGATCCACAAAGAAATACACCGAAAGATCGGGCGGCTATCGCATGATCTCATGGCTCTGACACAACCCATGAGATCATGCACCAGCCATTGATTTGAAAGACTACAAAATGTTGGGCCCACAGACCATGCGAACACATGACCAAAGAGGAAAGCCAAACTATTCATCGGGTCACTTAATATTAATCGGTAACCGCTAGACATTAGGAGATTACATGAACACATGTTCACCAGTTTGCTGAAAGATAAGGCTAACTGCCAGGAAACTTGGAGAACTAGTGACAAGCAAGTAATCACCAGTTCGCCGAATAAAAAGATATGACTGCTAGGCATCATGTGAATAAGCGACTAGCCAGGAAAGAAATGCGCACATGCATTTTAGATCACTTAAGTGGCCAGAAAAGGTAATGAAAAATTAGAAAAGGGCCAGGGAAAACTTAGGGTTTTCTTTCCCAATAGCTAGATTTATGAATATTTGCCTAGGGTTTCAGCCAGAGACAGAAAATATTGTAGAGACTAGGAGAAAAATGGGTAAGGCCATGAAAATTTTTGCAGGTCCTAGCATTCCTGACCTCGTCCTTCCACAAATTCACCTTCTCCACACCCGCATTCATGCCCTTCATACTCTTGACAAAGTTATCCTGGTATCCATTCCATTATAATTATCTTCCAGAGTAATCTTCCCTTTCTTAACTTTAGACCCCCAATGAGATTTTTGCCTCACCCCACTAGACATTTTTCCTTCCCCTTTTCTTTAATTCTTTATAGCAGGTTTGAGGGTCCAGGACTTGCAGTATTCTCCGAATATAAAAATAAGCCCTTCATGAAGAATGTGCTTGTTGGATTTCTTGTTATTCTCAACCACACTATTATTCAAATACTTAAATTTATATAAAGAGAAGGAAATCCTATCTCTATAACATAAGTGGTTCAGAAGAAAAAAGTTGTAGTTGTGAACTCTAGAATACCTATCATCCAAAGTGAAATACACCCTAATGCATGACAAAATATTCCTCCATATAGGTTTAATCTTCTCAGTGGAGTTAGTAATCATCCACTTTAATTACATCATTCCTCTCCTCCTTAGTCTTAGGAAATTTATTAACATCCTCATCTACAATTTTTGTTTCCTTATAAAACTCCTTGGCATCACAGGGAAGGTTAGAGATCTCCTAAATGAACCCAACATTTAAACCAAAATTAATGTCATACATAGTTATTGTTTCACCTTTCCATCCCTTGAGGAACTCAATAATAGCCTCCTCCTTGTATCCACGAAGCTGCTCCAGATAAAGAGTGACATCGACATTTTGAAGCTTGTCCCAAACAGCCAAAATTTTGTTCCATTCCTTACAAGAGATTTGTTCTTGATGCTTAGGAGAACCCCCCATATCTCTATTATAGTAGACATATACAAAGTTTTTTCCTTCAATAACCATATTCAAAATTCCCTTCATAATGCAATCGATGAAAATAAAGCCAAAAATCTCTCATAAAGCATGTGAGATATAATTGGTAGGCAAGGTGTACTTAACCATTCTCAGGTTCATAATGGTCTAAAAGCCAAGGAAATTATCTGTCACTTCCATTATAGAAAGTTATATTTCCCATGACACTATGTGTCAAATCACCCATAATAATTTCCTTAATTTCATTTACAAATTTAATTTCCTCATGCCAAAACATAATATGATTGGTACACACATCCAAGTTGGAAATACACTTTGAAGCCTTACTATCTTTGTGGTAAGCATGCGTAATAATGACATTATCAAAGGTTTCAATTAAATATTTTGCTTCTTTTATAATATTCTCAACCATCCATGTAGGTAGGAAATTTCCAAGAAGACATCTAACAATATTGTTACAGTCTCCTTCTATCCAATGTTTTCTGCATTGGAGGTCTTTAGAAAGTTTTATGGTCTCATTCATATCTCTTATGATCTCCCTGCAACCAACTTGACTTGGGTTTCCTTTTGTAGCCTTGTCAAAATTCATCTTCAACCGGGCCTCCGGAGGGGAAGACCAGACCACATTCTCCCTATTGCTAAATTTTATCCTTTTTATATTAACATTAAAAATATGGAAAGCATAAGGATCATAACTCTCATCTCCCAAGCTTCCTTAATTCCTGATGGAAATAAAATTCTCCTTAATTTCCCTTATAGTCTTCTTCAAAACCACCCACGTATAATCATCTCTGCACCTGAAAAAATATGTGGTTGTGTTCCTTTCGGATGTTACAACATAAGTGTGGAGTAACCACCATCTAGAAAACCTTAGCATTGACATTAGAAAATGGTCACAACCATTGTAAGATGAAGTCTTTAATACTTCCAGGAAAGATCCAAGATAAATTCCAGCCAGACAAAATGGCTTCCCAAACCTCACAGGAAAATAAATATTGAAAGAACATATGGACTAGGGAAGACTCAAAATTATTCTTTCAGATAGAACATTTGTTGGCAAGGTGAAATCAAATCTTACAAAAATTATCAATACTAAGAATTTTTTTTTGAATCATAATCCAGAAAAATTAAAAATTCCAATCTTCAGAATTAGCCCTTTAAATGAGCAGGATGCCGAGAAAGGAATGGGGTAGAGCTGCAATAATCCAGAAGACACTTAGTTGGACCCAAGTTTATATTCCAAGAATCAATCCAAATTTGGATTTCCACTAAGCTAGGATGAATGGAGATGAGGTCAACCCAATAACCATTAATCTAGTAATAAGAAACCATGTTACCAAAGGCAATTTTACAAGAATGAATGAGGTCTTGATCATCAAAAAAATCCATAATTGGATAATCTATGAGCCAACAATCATCCCAAAAGTTTATGCTCTTACCATCACCCAACTTCCATCTAGAACCAATGCTAGCCAAATGTTTAGATTCCTAGACCAAACTCTAGATAAAAGACCCATTTTCAACATTAGGAGAAAAAAGGAAAGTATCCAGCAAGGGGGAATTAAAGAGATGGGTATGTGCAAGATCATGGTATGCCAAGAAGTGGCGATGTGAAAAATAATTCCTGATTGATAGACTGATTGAAAAACAACTATAACTTTCAAATGGTATAACATTTTTAAAATCTAAAATATGTGCCACATTCTATGCTTTGCCTACTAGAAGAAAAAAATTAAAAATTTTCAATTTGATGAAGTTTAGATTAAGTTAAGGTGGTTAGACATGGGAGTTTTTATATTCTAGAAAATTTGTAGTAGAAAAATCATAATTAATTATTTACTAGGAAAAAAATTATTAAAAAATATGTGTCACATCTGGACATGAGTCTACTACTTATATATGGAATCTTTTTAAAAAAATATTATCATTTGATTGGATTTAAGGTGGTCAAACATACACCTACTTCTTATCTTTTACTTGAAATATTTTCACTAGTGCATTGAAAATTGAATTTCTCTCCATATAGAATAACTTTGTTTTCAAAAAATTGCTAGTATCTTAGAAACTAAATTCAAATTTCTATAGATTCTCTTCATACATGTTTTTGATATAATATTAATAACTTGTTCAATTTTTTATGTCAACTTGCCTAACCCTGATTTCTGAATTTTCATTGCCACTTAAAGGCTTGGTTTTCCATACGATGATCCTGCACATACCCCGGTATTTCCTTTTCCAAATTAGGTCCCATTCCTTATCCTCCCCATACATTATCCAAATATATTTGGCCAAAAGAGCCTTATTATGAAATTTGATTAGCCTAATGCCAAGACCACCTCTGGATTTAGACTTACAAAGTTAGTCCCAAGAAATCAATGACATTATCTTTGTTTCCTCCATCCTAGAATAGATTAAATTATTAAGTATTATTTCCATGATATCTAAATACTTGGATGGGATTTTGAAAAGGCTTAGAGCATACGTAGGAAGATTTTGAAGGAATTTTTGAAGGAGAGTAACTTTAAAATAGCCTGGCTTAGTAGAATACCCTTCTAGCCTACCTTCTTACTATTAAATGTGTCCACCATACCATTCTAGAATGAGTTTGGGGGCTTGATACACATATGCAGACCTAGATAGGAACTAGGAAGAATAGCAATAGAGAACCCCAAAATTCCAAGTATCTTCTAATGTCTCCCCTCTGGAGTATTAATGAAATAGATAGAAATTTTTTCCCAATTAATAAGATGGTCATTCACACTAGTATAAGTGTTCAAATTAGACTTGATTCTTATAGCCTCCCTGAAAGAGGCTTCCACCATGAGGATAGTATCATCAAAACAATTTCATGCATGTAGGACTGAGGGTGTGAAGAGGGTCTTAGCCCATGAATGGCTCCTTCAAAACTAGGGTAGTCTAGATATTTGCCAATACATTCAGACATGATAGAAAAAAGGATCGGAGAGATGGGGTCCCCTATCTAAAACCTTGAAAAGGTTTGAAAAACTTGGAAGAAGACCCATTAACTAAGATAAAAATAGACGGGGTGGAGACTAGATAGTTTATCAACTGAATGATCCAATTTCCAAAACAAAAGGCCTTAAGAACCTTCAAAAAGAATGCCCGATCCACCCTTTCATAGGCTTTAGAAAGATCCACTTTCATTGGGAAAACCCGCTTCTAAGATCTGACCAAGGAATGGAGATTTTCATGAACCACAATGATAGAATCTAATATTTTCCTTCCAAGAATGAAACCATTTTTCTAGATACAAATCGGCGCAGAAAAGAAATTTAAACTACAGGTGGTGAGGACTTTAGACATACTTTTGTAAAGAGAGTTGAAAAGGCTTATAGGTCTAAACATGTCGACAGTATCTACCACAACTTTATTAGGAATACAAACAAGAAAAGTAGCATTTACTTCTTTCAAAAAATTTCTTGATCCATAAAATTCCTTAATAGCATTAGAAAAATCATTCCCTATGATATGCCATATTTTTTAGAAAATGAACATTAGGAATCCATCAAGGCCAGATGCTTTTTCCTCTTCAAAAGACATAAATTTTTTTTGAATTTTAGGGGAAGATGGAATCATGTCTAGGATACAGTTTTAATATTCTGTAACAAGCTTTGGAATAGAAGAAGCCAACCTCTCCTGACCAACCTAGCTAACCTAGTTATCAACACATAGAAGAGAGGAAATTATCTCACCATTTCTCTAGAGATGTCTTCATCCTTTCTTAAAATTACCATTGGTAGTGTTGAGACAAGAAATACAGTTAGCATTCCTATGTTTAAGTGTAGTCTGATGGAAGTATTTAGTATTCTTGTGACCTTACTTTAGCCAGATGGATCTAGATCTTTGTCTGGACAGAAGGTCTCCTCCTTTGCAATAAGATCATGGTAATTGACAAGAATCTCAATCTTCTTATCTAGTAGATGGCCATAATAGCCTCCCAATTAAATTTATTTTGAATCAACTTTAATTCCAATTGAATATTAGCTTTAGAGTTGAAAATATCCCCAAAGGACTCCCTATTCCATTTCTTGGCATAGTTGTTAACATTTATAAAAAAATTAAGCACTCTAAACATAGCAGTACCATCTACCTTAATGTTATGCCATGGCCTAAGGAGATCTTAAAGGTTAGGGTGAAGCATCCACATTTTTTCAAATCTGAAGGGAAAGTTTTTCTTCCTAGAAATAGAATAAACATTAAATACAATAGGGAAGTGATTAGAACCAATCTTAGAGAAAGAGGAAAGGGAGCATAAATACCTTTACAACCATTCATGCGAAATAAGACCTCAGTCTAGTATGAATTGAATTAATTATTCTCCCATCCTCCTATTACACTAGGTAAACTTGAATCCACTAAGCTCCACATCTAATAAGGCTTGTTGATTGATGAAATCCATGAGGTCAAACCTACCATCCAGCTAGTTCTAGCTTCCTCCAATTTTCTCTCCATCATTCAAAGGGGTGTTGAAATCTCCCATGATCAGCAAACTAAAATCCTTAAAGGCTTCCCTGGCCACAGGAAAATTGTTCCAAAAATTCTTTCTCTAGTTCTTATTATTCAAAGAATAAATATTTGACACAACCTAGGTGAAATTATCCCTAATATGATGAAGCTTCATAGTTCAATTATGTTTCTATCAATGATCAGAGGTTGATAAAACACCATCTTATAATTCCAAAATAGAGCATTTCCAACAGAGGCTCCTTCAAAACTACTACCCACTATACCACAACTTCTATAAACTTTAATCATTTCCATTATATCCCTATCCATATTTGTTTCTTGGACCATCACAATATCTGGTTTGTGATCCGTAAATAAATCTATCAAAATATCCTTCTCATGGGAGTTTTTCAATCCCCATATATTCCAAGATATTATCTTCATTTTTTAGGTGTAAAATCTAGGATGGTAGCTTGCTTACCATCTACAATATTATGTAGACTTTCTATTTCACTCGTATGCTTTGCCAATATCTTTCCTTGAGATTTTTTGGGAGATCTGACGTCATCCTTTATTCTTCCTTGAGTATCTCTCCCTGAAGAAGAAGAGGGGAGACTACAGTTCTCAACCTTCTTCCTATATCCATTCTTTTGAACTACATTGTCATGTTTCTCTGAAGAAAGAGAACTATCTTTCTTATTTTTCTTCTAATTGGTGGATGAAAAATTATCTTTAGGAAGGGATGACTTGATAAAGTCAATGCCATGAAGATTAATAGAGAAATTGGGATTCCCTCCACCTAAAATAATGTAATATTTAGCTTCATTAGAGGACTCAACCAAATTGGCGCTCCTAGAATCTAAGGTATCATCTACTCTCGATGGCATTCTAGGGGGCTTCCAGTAATTTTTCTAATTTACTTATTTTCCCTTTCTTCCTAGGTTTCAAACTCATCAATTTCCTTTCTTTCTCCCTCTTCCTGGTCAATAGAGTAAAGGTATTCTTGTCCTCTTCTATACTATTATTGACATTGGGGTTCTTGCTAAGATTATTGTCTCCTCCTACAAACACTACATAAATATTTTCCTCAATAACAGCCTAAGTAGAAGGGTTAGGGATAGAATTTGATGCAAAACCACCACCAGGCGGTGCAATAATATTTTATTCATTTCCTTTCAGAAAAACCTTGTTCTGATTATTTTGTTTCTAGAATGTCTTCGTCTTTAGCTTCCTTCCAGCTTCATTTTACTTTTTGGCCTCCTGTTTTGGCTTATATGTACATTTCTTTTCTCAGTGCCCTCTTCTTTTGCTATAAAATCACACAAAGAGAAGGTTCTAAAATTTCACTTCCTAAGACCATTTTCTAAGTTTCGAAACAATATCTAATTTTTCTAGAAGATCTATTTGTTGGTGAACATTGACACAAACCTACACATAAACTAGCCTCGACATAGAGACACTCATAATACCAATGTATAAGAGCTCCCCAAAATAAGAGGCCAAACCTTTCAACACATCTTCATTCTATAATTCCAATGGAATACTAGGGAAACAAACCCAAATTGGGGTCATGTGGAAGAAAGTATCATAGAATTCAATCTTAGGTCCCCATTTTTTGAATGCAAGAGAGTTCCTTCCAAACATCCATGGTCCTCCACATAATAAAAATTCAAGATCCTCCTTGTTAGAGAAGAAGAAAGAAAAAAACCCTAGGAGGAGAAGCAATGTCAACTTGACCCTTTAGATTTTATTTCCCTTTACCCATTGATCTAATAATCTCAATGTTGGATAACCATCCAAAAATTTCCCAACCAAGGTAAGTGTTACCCTAATTTTCATGAGGCATCAAAATTTGGCCATTCCCATTTCAAGGTCTGCATTTTTATCCTTCCAAGCACTCTGCAAAAAATGCATGGGTTCATCTTTCCCCCCATGGTCTCTGCAACTATTTCTAGGTCCCTGGCTAGGTGAAAAGTCCTTAAAATATTCATAAAACTAGCCATTGTGTTAGAAAGCCCTTTGGCCTGTTATATTTCTTTGTTACTTTATCAGCCACTTAAGTTCTTAATTCTCCATGTGCACTTTTCTCATTGGCTGGTCACTAGTTCTCCAAGTCAGTCAGCGGTTACCTTTTCCTTTCAGTGATTTAGCGAGTGCCTTGTTCGCATAATACCCTAATGTTTCATAGTTAAGTCCTCAACAATTAGCAATTCAGTTGGTGGTCTATTCTTCCTTAGTCACATACTCGCTTAAATGTTTGGTGGCCTCGGCTTGTGGGGTCCCGGTTCAGTAGGATCGATGGTTGTCGCAAGATCATGAAGGGTCTGTCAGAGGCTTGTGATCTTGTGATGACCGTAGATTTCCTTTCCCTGCAACACTTCAAAGTCAAGTGGGTCCACTACCATGATGTCCTACATGGAAGCTTCCTATTGGTCGAGAGGTGGTGACTTGTCTGATTTTCAAAGCGGGCTCGGCAGATTGTGTCCCTTTTAGATCAACGAATGGTGTATAATCTCATGGAGTTTCTCTGACACATGAGATTATGCGCCGACCATCGATCTTGCTTTATTGTTGAGGCTTTGAAGGTGGGTCCTTTCTTGCTGATGTGCTTATGTTTGATTGGTCCACGTAGTGGTGACTAGTGTTGTTTTGGGTCTGTTTGTCAGCTGAGTCCTACCACGTAGTCAGAGCTGTGCATTTGTGATTGGTCGAGGTTAGTGATTTGGTGCCATGTCAACGCAGGCCCGGTGGGTTATCAGTCGACTGAAGATCTAACAAGTAGCGCATGATCTAAATGAGCTTTTTTGACACATGAGATCATGCACCCACCATTGATCTTACTTTATCTCTGGGCTCTATCAGGTGGGTCCTCAGTTTCTGACGTACTCATTCTTCATTGGTCGGTCAAATGAAAGTTGGGCTCTATTGGTAGGACCGTGTCAGAGTATCTATGAGGATGTCAATAGACTGAAGATCTACGGTTGTCACTTGATCACAAGGGATCTTCCAAGCCCTTGTGATCTTGCGACAACCGTCTAATACTCTTTCTACAGGTCGTGGGTCCAAGTCTGTTAGATGTGTTGATTTGCTTGCATTTCATTGGTTGTTGACTTCCGTGGTGGCATTTGACTTGTCAAAGATAGGTTTTCAAGATTTTTTCAAGTGCATCATGGTCGTTCATCTTGTTAGGCCATTTTCTTATTACAGAAAAAATCCTTTGTAAATGGCCTCTTCCCTGCAAGTTTTTCTTAAGTGTCCTATCATGCCTGCAGTCACTTGTTTCAATATGTGAAGCAAATCCATATTGTTTCATGGTGTGTGCTCTTTGCCCTGTGTTCTTCATTCTATCACCATGCTCTAGTCCAAATTGCATGTGTTGAATCGCAAACCCAGGGAGTTATTCATGTTTTAAGGTCTGCAGGAAATAATTTCAAAATCTGCCACAGTGTCGAAAACCCACAGTGTTTTCAAAAATCCATGATGTTTTCAATCTTTTGTGAAAACCTTGTGTGTTTTCGATCTTTTCTGTTGAAAACATTGTGTTTTCGACCTTGCACAATTTCCTATTTGCCAGCTTTTCTTATCTGTGTAGGTGCGATCGGTGGTGGGCCCAAGTTTGCAAATGCTTTAAGGTGATTGGTTGTCACATGATCACATGTCAGAGTTTTCTAACATGTGACCATGTGACCAGTTCTTGCCTTGCATGTGGGGATCATTGCTGGAAGGGCTATGTTCCTGCTGGTGATCACATGACGGTCTGTGGTTGGCCATCGCATGATCACATGTCAGAGTTTTCTGACATGCAATCATGCGACCGGTTGACACCTGTTCCTAGGACCGGTGGCAGATAGTGATGTGGCATCTTTCGGATGCTAAGGTGGCAAGGTTCTATTGGGTGCAGAGTAGGGATGTGGGCCCGATTACCAGATCCCTTTTGATCAGACGGTCGTTGCATGATCACAAGGAATATTCTTTCCCATTACGATTATGTGACAACCATCCGATCTTGTAGCATTTTAAAGGGTTGACGAGCGGTGGGTCCATCTTCCAGGAAGTGCTAATGTACGCGATTTTCATTGGCCGACAGGATGACAGGGTGGATCTGTCAGTGGGACCTAGATTTCAAAGGAGGTAAGCACGGTGGCATATCGTGTGGCCAGGGTATGATCTGGTGAGATGTGTCAAAGCTTTGAGATCATACCCTCACTGTTCATTTCTAAGGCTTGCAGGGTGTGGGTCCAGTGTTGGTAACTGGGTGTGATTCGTGAATGATGAGGTGACATGTGGCTTCGGGCGGGCCCGATTGGAGTCTAGTGTTTGGCAGTCTAGATAAAAAGGTGGTGATGCCGATAAGATGTAGTCTTCTCATGCTTTCGCGAGAAGATTTGGTGGTTCTCTAGATTGACTAGCGACTTGGTGAACAACGGTCATGGAGTCGCTAGATTTTTAGCGAAAGGTGCAAAGCATTTCACGAATTGGCGGAAGTTCTTTGGTCGCCAGTTTGCCAAATGTGTGGGGTCTATGTTTGCGGTGACCAAGCGAGTGGTGGTGTGACACATGGCAGGTGGGCCCAAGTCTAAGGCCTGGCAGTTGTTAGCAGGGCCGAGGCATGGTCAGTAGTGGTTAGTCACATGTTCACATATCTTTTCTCTCAGCTATACGATCATGCAACTGACACTTTGTGTTGGTAGTGGTGGTGGTTGCGATAAAGTTAAGGTCTGCGGGTTGTCACATGTTCACATAACCCATTTACTAGTTATGCGATCATGCAACAACTGTTGAGTTGCGCTGTTGCAGAGTTAAAGGTGGATCCATGGCACTAGCGTGTTAGTTTCTGGTTGGGTGTTGTCTGGTGGTTGAGGACTTTGCATGGGGTTTGTGATCACTTTGCATGGCTAGGAGTCTATTGTCGCATGATCACAAGGGTGAGTTGGGTGCCTTGCGATCATATGACCAAGAGCACATGTAACCAAGTTTTTGGTGCCTAGGAATGAGGATCTACGGTACTAATAAAGTTGGTCATGGTTTGAATGTGGGCCATTGTTTCTCTGTAGGCACCAAGAGAGGAAGTGACCGTTTGAATTCAAATTTGAATTCTCTAGGATTTTCCTGCAACTGAAAGTACCAGATTTGATTGCTTTCACAGCATGATTTAATTTGTTTGGTGGCCCTTGCTGTTGCAGTGTGGTCCAGGGGCTCTGTGGTTGATTGCAGAGATTTGTACCATGTAAGGAGTGAGATGAATGGCTCAAGGCTTTTGCAGGTTGCTTGGTTTCCTACCCTTGCAGTAAATTCTTGATTGGTTCTGATTGGTTGGGTGGGTGAAAGCCTTTACCCTGGTTACCCATTACTTGTTGCATCCTACTGGTTTAGGATTCCAAGGTAACCAGTGGTATAAGTAGTTGAATTTTTGACTTTGTCTGGGTTCCTTTCTTCCACAGTTGTGGGGACTGGTTCCGTGAATGTTCTTCCTGCAATGTATTTTCCTTCTTCTCTACATACAGGGTGTTTCCTTTGTCCTTTCTGGCTATGGGAATATAATGAAATTATAATAGATGTCTTATGTATGAGATTGCAGCATACTTTTTCTTGTATCAGATTGTCTCCATCTGGGTTTTAGACTTATAGATTACAGCATCAAGGGTGTGTAATCTTTCTACTTGCATTTCCAGTGAGTGTCTACAATAGAGTTTTTTTTGTAGAAGCAAATGAGTCTAGGACTGGTGTTCAGATATGTATGGGCTGGGGTATCAAAGATGCATCATGCTTGTCTTCCAGTGGATGCTGGTTAATGTATTACTTGTTCCTAGGTCTTCCTTTGGATAAGTGATAACATATTTGGGTGCACAAGTGGTTTGGTAATGTATGATCTGGTCAGGGTGAGTATGTTGTCTTCTTGTTTCATAGCTCTATTACAGTGAAGTATTTGACTCTACTGCCCATTGGATAAGGCACTGGTCTATGAGAGACTTAGGATACTTCAGGGGTCCATTCAACCCAACATCAAATCATTTAAATTAAATCCTTTCCCTTCATGTTGGTAGTAGTAGTAGGAGGTCATGTCTGGTTTTCAGACTCATTACATGCAGATCAGGTTATTGCATCAGATTTGGTTTCATTGGGGTACAGGATACCTACAGGGGTCTAGAAACTATTCCATAATAATACATCTGTAGGCCTTTTGTTCATCAACTCAAGAAGAGTCATGAGTGTGTAGATGAGGCAATACCCGCCTGAGTGATGTGGAGCTTGAAGCAGAAGGAGGATGTTCTTTACCCTCATCAATTGGCACTTTTTCCCTTGTCAGACTTTGGAGTGAAGACTAACCAGTTTGTCAATCGTAGTGTAAACTTGGCACCGTGTGGGAACAAGTTTTAAAGACCAACACATCTACTGAGAAGGGTATCTCATCGACGGTTACATTTTAAAATTTTCCGCTAGCCATTATATTTCAAAATTCAAATGTCTCTACAAGGGTTTTTGCATCCTTTCGGCCATGCACGACGTCGAGTAGCTCAGGAAATAAAGTCTCAGGATGGTTGTGATTGTGAAGATGGTAGAAGTGATTGTTGGCCAGTGTTGCAGGGTCTTTTGCCACATTTTAATGACATGAGGTGCTAGAAAGAGTTGGCGCCACCTTTTCAAGTAGTACCTCTCCCAGGGAAATATAATCAGATTTGGAGCCTTCATGGCTTAGTGGATTTTTAGATGGGTTGGTAGGTTGAGGTTGTTGTGTCTATAGGTGTTTTCAATCCAGAAGGATCAACAGGCAAAGAAAGATATGATTTGATCACCGGCATTCTCAGATATTTTCATAATAAGTGATCAGTACCCTAGGGTTTGATATCATTGTTTAATTTGGTAACCCTAGTTAGGTTTTGAATCCTGCCTACATGCAGTGGAGTATGTATATATTGTATTTTTAGAGCTTTTGATCTCAGAGTTGGACAATTGTAGAAGAAATTCATCTTTTCTTAAAGGTCATCTGTGGTATCATTTCTACCCTCTGGCTTATACAGTTGTAAAGTTCCCATTGATACTTCAAATATTGCAGAGGTATTTTGTGACAATTCTTCATGTCCCTACGCTTCCTTATTTGAATTACCTATTATTGAATTGAAGTATATGATGTTTCAGTGATATCTTAGGGTTCATGATCCCTCTCTCTTTCTGCAACTATTGTGTGTTATTGTGGATTATTGGATCTGAATTCTTTTGTGGGTATACTTCAACCCCCTAACAATCTTGTCTCATTACTATGCCGAGTTGTAGAAGTGAATGTTTGTTTACAGGTCATAAATTGTGTCTAAACCCATCAGTAATGCTATTGTTTGTGAAATCCTCTTTTTCCCTAAATAGCCTCATTCTATTGTAGACCCTTCTATGAAACACTTATGCAAGCCTATTCAGTGAGTTGTGACCTCCTAGACCTAAGTTATTCATTAATTTCATCCTCTATACTGAGATCCAAACCCTAATTTTGGTGTATCACCTAGTAGGTAGTTGTCTTTCAGTCATTTCCCCTTTCAAGCATTCCTTCTATCCCTTTCCCTCAAAAGATTTACTTTCCATGTCTAGAAGAAAATTAAGGTGATTATCCAAGAGGAACCAGCCTAGAACCTAGAGGTCTCATCTCAGTTAGCATAGGTCTCACAACCTGGAGATGATTCCCATGTTATACTAGGTTATCAAGACTATGAGAGCTCGAAACAAGGGTGCAAACTTAGTGTATAACAGTAAGATCCATTTCATAAATAGACTGGTCAACTAGAGAATCAGGGACAAATATTTCAAACTCTCCTTTTTGTTGATCATTTTTATAGGTAATAGGTGGAATGGATAATTTACTACTAAGTTTAAACCTAAAGAAGGAAGACCATTTGAACTAAGGGGCCAGAACTTCCCCTGAGTTGATTCCTTCAAGACTAGTACATGATTTTCCCCAAGGAGGTCCCCCTCGTTAAAAGAGAAAACCACCATCCAATGGGTTCTCATTCAAATATTTTCCATCATAAGTATCTGGCCTCGATTATATTTCCTTATTGCTAATGATGTCATGAACCCCATTGACCTTCCCCTCCACCCCACCCCCCCCCCCCCGCTTTCATTTCCCTACAACCCGTTGCCCTTGCCCCATGCAATACCCTGTGATCCACCCATGTAGGATACCTGACCTCCATTGTTGGAGTTCCCTCCCAATGCACAATTCAAATTCACCATCACTTTTAAGGTTTGTTAAACATGAATCAATCCAAGAAGAAAAAATCATTTATGAATGGTAGTTCTATTTATTCAACTATAAGTTTCATATTTTTATTATTTTTCCTTTTCAAGTTATTTAAAAAATGTTTTAATGTAAAAGCTATTAGGAAATTTTTTTTAAAAAATTTTCATGTATTATATTTGTAAGAATTTTCCTAAGATAATGAAGGTAATGCCAAGATCTAGAAGCTCAAGAGATAGCACAAATAAGAGAGACAAGATAATATGATCAAATGATAATGGATAATAGATGTATACAATGTAGATGTGCCTAAATATATAGGAAAAGTGTGATAACTAGAAGATATGCTAGTGATAAGATTTCAACTAAAAAAGGTGTAATCACATGTCCACTAAAGGTGGATCATCCTCCATTGTACATCAAAGTATGTGCAACAATGAGAGGATGATAATGTGATAAGAGCACTAAAGGTGGATCTCACACATAAAGAGGTATGAGATGACAACTATCACCACCTAAGGTGGAAATTCTCCTACACCATGTGCTAAAATGAAATACAAACTCCTAGGTGGATCTCAAATAAAACTAATATGAAAATGCATTATCCTAAGTAAACTTAAGAAAAGTGTAATTAGTGAATACTTAATTACACCAACACCCTCCCTTAAGTGCAACCTAGGATAATTCACTTAAGCTCACAATGCTATATGACAATGCATGATAGCTTCTAGCTACTAGGCCATGTTAGGTACCCATGTACAATATGCAAGAACAATGCAATGCAATCTCTCATAAAGATGAGAAAGAGGGAAAACCTCATGGGAAAAACCCTCCCCCAAAAAGAGAGAAGAAAATACAGGATGCATAGATGGATGGAGTAATAAAGACCCCCATTATGATATACATCATTCATATACAATAAAGAATCCTCTAAATGGAAGGAAAAAATGAGACATGATATCCCCCCATAATGAATAATCTCCTCCAAGGATGGTGAGTGCTTGAAGGAAAAACATAGTCCAATGCCTACAAACAATGTTTCTTCCTTGGGAAGAAGATATGCCAAGTATAGATGCAAGAAGGCTTCCCATTGTGGATATGAATACGGAAGGGGAATCAAAATTAAGTATGATGTCTCTAAGGTATACTCATGTGTCTCCATGTCCTTGGTTGATGAAGATGCCACTAACCAATCAGGATTAATCCCAATAGAAGGTGACAAATAAGGAACCAATGGTAACTGATCCATGTAATAATTTGGATCAAACTCTAAAGACAAAGATGCCTCCTCAAATAAAGTAGGAAGAGAAGAAAAGAATCCCCCCATCAATGTAAAATGTTCACCAATGATAGGTGCACCTAGATCAATAAAGAAACTATACCAATAAAACTAAATGATGTTCCTCCCATTAAGAAGAAACAAATCCATAGGTGTATCAATGAATCCTCCCCAATCTCTTGGAAGAATCCTCAAAATGTATGATGTCTTAGGAAACTAAATAGGAATCTCCAACACATGAGTATGATAAATCTAAACCATGTAATGTGACATCTCAAGTGAAGTTTGATACTCATGAAAACCAATCTCCAAAGACTCAAATGTATTCTGTAAAGTTAAAGAGACCTCCTCTAAATTTTGTATCGAAGGATCCAAAATCATGTCAATCTTGAAAGAAAAATCAAGTGGAGAGTGAAGATGAGGGTCAAAGTGTTCCCTGCAACAACTGACGAAGGATTATTTTCAACAAAAATAAGATGAATGTCATCAATGGTGTCTCCCAAATCCTCAATTTACGACTCCACAAAAAAACCTATAATGTCTGTCAAGTAGTCATCCCATGGAACTATAACTGGAAGACAAGGATAATCCTATTGCATTGAATCAAAAGATCCAATGGTTATAGGAAGGAAAGCATCATCAAGAGAGACAATATATGTGATCTCAAGAGGAGGAGAAGGAGCTACAACTTGAGGTTATAAACCTTTTGGGAGATGAGGTGCATGTGGATCTGCATACATTTCCCAAAGAAAAATCCAAAGATCAAGAATAGCTGTTGTTTGATCTTTGTATTCATCAAGGGAATCCATAACATCCATATCCATATTACAATAGATCACCTTAAGAACTATTGAGTAAGATTCCCAATCAAAAGAAGGAATTTAAGGTCTATACTTATACAAATAGGGCAATAGGTTATGCTCACTAAGATGAGAAAGAACCAATTCACTCCATTTCTTATATTTTTCTCTTTTCAACATAATTAAACCATCCATGATGCACTTCTCACATGAAACAATAAGATAAAAAAATAAATACATCGCCCAAAATAATATGAACCAAAGAACCCCCCCCCCCCACAAAAAAAAAGAAAAAGATGATTTTGGCACTTTATATATAGTGTGTGTACAATTTCCACTTTCCAAAATGAACCAAAGTGGACTTTTGATTTCAATGATTAAAACTAAAAAAATGAGGCTTTAGCAGACACAAATAAATAAGACATAAGACCACTCAAGGATCCAACAAATTACAAGCGCCAAATATAAGCCAAAATAGAGAAAATTATGAAAGTAATACGTTTACTCATAATTTTTCTAAATTGATACCATATCTGGAAAGTAGACAAAAAATCATTCACTTTCAAAAAAAAAGAGCACCTAAAAATGTGTCTGTATGAGCCTGAATGAAGCCTCTAAAGTTGTAAAAATTGGGATTTAAAATTTTTGGGAAAAAACAAAAGCGTAGATCAGAAACCACCTGCACCATTATGTAGATCATGAATCTATACCCCCCAAAAAAAAATTTGCTCAAAAAAAGGAGTCTGGATGACTGAGATATTGTTGTTTGAAAAATGCTTCTAAAATTATTTTTTTATGAATTTTCGTCATCGCACTTTCAAAATTCAAATGGATCTAGATTTGGCTTGAGATGTCCTATATGGATTTAAAAAAATTGATTAAGGGTCTTTTGGACCTCCTCAATGTGATTCCAACCTCTGATTTTCACCAGCAAGCTTCAATTTTGACCTACAACAAAATTCTCTCAAAATAGGCTATACAATGACACTTCTATGGCTCTGATACCATGTAAGAATTTCCCTAAGGAAATAAATGTAATGCTGAGATCTATAAGGTCAAGAGATAGAACAAATAAGAGAGATAAGATAATATGCTCAAATGAATAATTTAATAATGATCAAATGATAATGGATAATAAATGTATATAATGTAGATGTGCCTAAATATATAGGCAATGTATGATAACTAGAAGATATGCAAGTGATAAGCTATCAACTAGACAAGGTGTAATCACATGTCCACCAAAGGTGGATCATCCTCCATTGTACATAAAAGTATGTAAAACATGTGCAACAATGGTCGAGGATGATAATGTGATAAGAGAACTAAAGGTGAATCTCACACACAAAGAGGTATGAGATGACAACTATCACCACCTAAAGTGGAAATTCTCCTACACCATCTGCTAAAATGAAATGCAAACTCCTAGGTATCTCAAAGATAACTAATATGAAAATTCATTATCCTAAGTAAACTTAAGTAAAGTGTTACTTAATTACACCAACAATATTGTATTCCTTTGTAGCTTTATATGGATTTTTTCCACCTATTAATGATAGTGGCTCTTTCTCTATGGTGGATGTTTTGATAGTTTTTACAAGTGTTAATTTCTTTATCATTGTTATTTTGATGTTTTTATTTATTTATTATTATGTCAGGACTACACAATCTTGCCACCATTTTCCTCTATAGTTATGCAATTTTTTATTGCAATTTATTATTATAAAGTTTCAAATTCTTTTGCACACCATTTTGGTAGGAACTTCACTACTTTGAACCATGTTTATAATATATTATTATATCATTGTATTTATATGTAAGTAATGGATATGCAATATAGTATGATGAAAGATAATGAACATTAGAAAATATTATATCGCAATTCATAAAATCTTCATCAAAATGTTAAGTGGAAATTTTGAAGTGAATAGTTTTAATCTACACAAAAATTATGTAGGTCATTTACAAGTGAACATTTAATATTTTTTTTCAATATGATGTTGGAAATATAGATGTAGTAACTGAGAGGGGGGGTGAATCAATTAACCATAACTTTTCTTTCCATAGATCCCTTAGATGTCTTATTAAATCATTTGCTGCTGTTATTTGGCAAACATACAGAGAAATGTTGAAACTCACTTATTGTAGTGAGTATTAATTATAATTGTTCTTAAGCATTCATCAGTGATTAACATACATGAATAAATAAAATAACATGAACACAAGAGACACCAGATTTAATGTAGAAACCCAATATGGGAAAAACCACCAATGTAACTAGTTACTATTTTTCACTCTTCTGAAGTGATGCCCTGTTAGGAGCCAACCTGGTAAAAGGTTACAAAACACACTGTTAGGTGTGACCTTGTTAGAGGATTTAATCACCCTATTAGGAGTGGCCTTGTAAGAGGTCTTGAAACAATTCAATAGAACTGTCACCTTGTTAGAGGATTTACAAAATGGCTACTAAACCAACTCGGTTAGGAGATTTTAAAATCACTGCTACAATGGTAAGAAAGTAATAATGAAATGACCTAAATAATGATGCAACTGAATTGCTGAATATAGATCTCTATTCTGCTTCACTAGATCCTTCCTGATCAAAATATATCTCTGCTACTCCTCAAGGATATCTAATCATCCTTCAAAATTCACTCACACTTTCCTTCTTTTTCACTTCCACTCTTTTAATTCACAACTTGACCTTCTATATATACCATTCGGATTGTCCATTTAGATTGTCAAGTCAGCACTAATAACATTACTAATCATTACAATAGTCGGCTGGAATAATCAAACTTTATTTCTTAAATTAAACAAATCCTTTACTGGGCCGACCTTGCTCGGTAAACACTAATCTGAAAAGATTTCCTTTGGTGACCGAGAGAACTCAGTAAGCACTGCAAATTCTGCAACATCCTTTGGAGACCGAGTGAACTCGGTAAACACTAACTTTCCTTCGTTAACCGTGGAAGCTCGGTTAACACTATTTTCTGCCATACTTTTCTTTAACACCTGAGATATCTCAGTAGACACTGAAAACCACTTGATGACCGACTGAGCTTGATAAATAATATGACATTTGTGTGACATCAAAGACAACACACAATTAATCCAACAATCTCCCTCTTTGGCATTGATGGAAACACAATATGTCATAGCACAATGAAATTTCATAGAAAACATAGAGTAAGGAGCATATCCTTAGCTTCATTCTGATTCTCAACTATGAGAACTCCCTCTGTTAGCAAACTTCACTTTCTGACTGAAAAACTCTCCCTCTTAGAAATCTAAAGAAATTTCTTGAAATATGACAGCAAACTCTCCCTCTTTGACAACACATGCCAAAGACAACACATACCAGATGAATAGAAATGTACCTTGAGTACTGATTCATATGCAATGATTCCTTGACTAAGCTGCATCAACTGACTGATCTTTAATATGCTCTAGTTGATGCATTACTAAAACTTCATTTAGTGAGCCTCGGATAGGGGAATGACCCCTAACTTACCTCTTAGATACAAGAATGCATCCTTAGGTAGTGGCTTGGTGAATATATCTGCAATCTGTTCTTTTTTATGAATATATTCTAATCTAATTTCCTTGTCCTACACCAATTCTCTGACAAAGTGATATTTTATAGCAATGTGTTTGGTTTTGGAATGCATTACTGGATTCTTTGAAATATTTATTGCACTTGTATTATCACAAAATATAACAACTGGTTCTTTTATCTCAACCTTCATGCCTTCCAATAACTATTTGAACCAAACAATATTAGAGCAGTTTACTGCTACAGCAACATATTCTACTTTTGCTGTGGATTGGGATGTGCAATTTTGCTTTTTACTAGTCCAAGATACCAACCTCTTGCCAAGAAAGAATGCTCCACCACTTGTACTTTTTCTATCATCAATGTTTCCTACCCAATCAGCATCAGTAAACACTTTTAAGTCTAGATTGCCTCCAAATTTATACCGCAAGCCATAATCTTTAGTTCCTTTCAAGTATCTCAAGATTTTTTTGATTGCCATCATATGATTTTCTCTTGGTTTTACTGAGAATCTTGCTACTATACCAATTGCTAAGGCAATATCAGGCCTTGTATGAACTACATACTATAATTTTCCAATCATTGATCTGTATAAGGTCTGATCTACTTCTTTTGAATCATCATTTTTGGTAAGCTTCAGTCCAGTACACATGGGGGTACCAACTGGTTTTGCATCTTCCATACCAAACTTCTTAAGTATTTCCTTGATGTATTTAGACTGAGTAATGTAGATACCATTCTTGCTCTGCTTAATTTGAAGACCAACAAAAAAATTTATTTGACCAAACATAGGCATTTCAAATTCTTTGTTCATTTTCTCTGAAAATTCTTTGCACTAATCATCATTACCTATAAACATAGTATCATCTACAAATATTTTTTCCAAAACAATTCTATTATCATGTCCTTCCTTGATGTACAAACTACTGTTATCATTAGCTCTTTTGAAACCAATCTGAATAAGATAGTTATATAATCTTTCATACCATGCTCTAGGGGCTGATACCTGTCTTTTGATTCCTCTTTCAATGCAGAAATTATTGAATTCATGGGAGATGAATTCACCACCTCTGTCTGATCTCAGCACTTCATTCTTTTTCCTGTTTCCTTTTCTACTCTTGCCAGATACCATTTGAATTTCTCATATGCCTCTAATTTTTCTCTTAAATACATAACAGTCATCATTCTAGAGTAATCATCCACAAAGAGAATAAAGAATTTTTCTCCAGTATAGCTTTCAACTCCAATAGGTCTACATAAATTAGTATACACAATATCCAAAATATCTTCAAACTGATAGTTTTTACTTTTAAAGCTAGTCTTTCCCATTTTACCAATCTAACAATTCTTGCATAGACCAACATCAGGTTTCTTCAAAGTAGGAATACCTCTTACTTTCTTGAATTTTCTTATTTTCACCATATTATCAAAATTTACATGACATAACCTTTTGTGCCATAACCAACTTTCTTCAATTTGAGCAATAAAACATGAGCATTCACCAAGATCAAGATAAAATAGGTTACCTTTGGTTTGTTTGCCTGAACCAATCAGTTTTCCTTTGTCATCCAGCAGTCTTGCTTTGCCATCCATGAATTCAACCTTGAATCCAATGTTGATTAGCTATGCTACACTTAGAATATTATGCTTTAGTCCTTCAACCCAATATGCATTATCACATACAAGTTCTTTAGTTAATGAAATTCATCCTCTTCCTTTTATACAACAAGGTTCATTGTTTCCAAACCTTACATTACCACCATCATAGTCTTCAAGGTGTTCAAACTTTGTTCTGTCACCAGTCATATGATGTGAGCATCCACTATCTATAATCCATGTATCATTTTTTCTTATATGGGAGATAAGTGCCATCTCATCTTCATCATCATCAGATTCATCTTTTACAATAATGAAGACAATTTCTTCTTCACTATCATCAAAATCCTTAGCCAAAAAACATGTTTTCTTACCTTTATCCTTGAATGACTTGAAATTCTTCTTGCCATTGTACTTGTGACCTTTCTTCTCATCCTTGCTTTGCTTGTTTGGGCACCTAGCTGCAATATGACCAATTTCTTCACATGAGAAACAGATTAAAGGAGTTTTACCTTTGTATTTACCTCTGCCTCTAGTATATTTCTTTGCAAGAAATGCTTCAATAACTTCAAGATCACTATCTGAACTATCCTTTGATTCTTCTTCACTTTCTGACTGGATTTTCTTGCCCTTTTTAAGTGAAAGTTTGGCCTCACATGCTGATTCAATATTTTTAGAAGTTGGAACATAGTTGTCATAGTTATCCAATTCAAAAGCTGTCAATCTTCCAACTAAGGCATCCAAAGTTATATTGTGATTTTGTTCACATCTTTTTTCTTGAATAGCAGATACTCTTATTGCATAGATTGGAAGCAATTTTCTAAGAACCTTACTTATAACAGTTTCATCATCAATTTTTCCTCTAGAAGCTCTGATTGCACTAACACTCACCTTGATTCTTTCAACATAATTTGCAATGTTTTCATCTTCTTTCATCTTCATTGGATCAAACTGTCCTCTAAGGCTTTTTGCTTTGGCTCTCTTCACATTGTCATCACCACCATAAACTTTCTTTAGCTTGTTCCACATTTCATAAGCAGTTGTGCAGTCTTTGATCTCATCAAATTCTTCATAGCTAAGAGATGATGCAATGTCTATCATCATGGTGTTATGGTTCTTTTTCTCTGCAATGTCTTCAACAGTTAATGTACTAGTAGGAACTGTATATTCTTGATCAATATATTTGCATCCTGAGTCACCAATGGAAGCCAGATGAAGTCTCATGAGACCTTGCCATGCTGAAAAGTTATCTCTGTTAAGCCTTGGAATTTCTCTCTTGTAAGACATCTTGATCTTTAGCTTAGGTCCTTGAAACCCTTCCTGCAAGCACCAAAAGCTCTGATACCAATTGTTGGAAATATAGATGTAGTAATTGAGAGGGGGGGTGAATCAGTTAACCATAACTTTTCTTTCCACAGATCCCTTAGATGTCTTATTAAATCATTTGCTACTATTATTCAACAAACATACAGAGAAATGTTGAAACTTGATTATTGTAGTGAGTATTAATTATAACTGTTCTTAAGCATTCATCAGTGATTAACATACATGAATAAAGAAAATAACATGAACACAAGAGACACCAGATTTAACATGGAAACCCAATATGGGAAAAACCACCAATGTAACTAGTTACTATTTTTCACTCTTCTGAAGTGATGCCCTGTTAGGAGCCAACCCGGTAAAAGGTTACAAAACACACTGTTAGGTGTGACCTTGTTAGAGGATTTAATCACCCTGTTAGGAGTGGCCTTGTAAGAGGTCTTGAAACAATTCAATAGAACTGTCACCTTGTTAGAGGATTTACAAAATGGCTATTAAACCAACTCGGTTAGGCGATTTTGAAATCACTACTACAATGGTAAGAAAGTAACAATGAAATGACCTGAATAATGATGCAATTGAACTGCTGAATACAGATCTCTGTTCTTCTTCACTAGATCATTCCTGATCAAAATATATCTCTGCTGCTCCTCAAGGATATCTAATCATCCTTCACAATTTTCTCACACTTTCCTTCTTTGTCACTTCCACTCTTTTAATTCACAACTTGACCTTCTATATATACCATTCAGATTGTCATGTCAGCACTAATAACATTACTAATCATTACAACAGTCGACTGGAATAATCAAACTTTATTTCTCAAATTAACAAAATCCTTTACTGGGCCGACCTTGCTCGATAAACACTAATCCGAAAAGATTTCCTTTGGTGACTGAGAGAACTTGGTAAGCACTGTGAATTCTGCAACATCCTTTGGAGACTGAGTGAACTCGGTAAACACTAACTTTCCTTCGTTAACCATGGAAGCTCGGATAACACTATTTTCTACCATACTTTTCTATGACACTCGAGATATCTCAGTAGAAACTAAAAACTGCCTGCTGACTGACTGAGCTCGGTAAATACTGGAAACTGCTTTGCTGACCAACTAAGCTTGATAAATAATATGACATTTGTGTGACATCAAAGACAACACACAATTAATCCAACATATGATTCATAGATTTAGATACAAAAGAAAGTGAGGGTCGGCTTAAATAATTTCACATAGTAGATCATTCCTACCGTGCTTACATATTTCCTTTTAAAGATAAACTCAAGTCTAATCAAGTTTGTTAGAGGGTGAAATCTAAGAAATGGGTAGCAGCGATCCAACAAACTAAAATGTAAAATATATGAAGAGAATTTGAAAAAAAATGCAAAGTATCCCCTTATAAGATATATGTTTTAGTTTTTTGTTTAGGTGTTTCCCTAAGCAATGCAAGTTCCTCGATAAAATAGTTCAAAATTAGCACTTGTAGTGTTTCAAATATAATTAATACATGGATAGGTAATATGTAGTAATTTCATTAGTTATAATATAATTTTGTGGGTATATTGTTTATAGAATATGTGTGTAGTTAGTTATTTTAAATTTTTAGGTTGTTAGTTTGTGTGGGTTATTGTTCCAAGGTATAATTAATATATGGGTAGGCAAATTATGGAAATTTCATTAGTTATAATCTAATTTTTTGGGTATATTGGTGTAGTTATTTTAAATTTTTAGGTTGTTGGTTTGTACGGATTATTGTATGCATGCATGTATGTATGTATGTATGTATGTATAGTATTTTATTGTATGGTGTAGAGAATTAGGATATTTATAAATTAAAATATTAATATTTATTTATCCAAGATTTTTATTACTTGTTTATGTACAATAATATAAAAAAATTCTATTAAATAATATATTTTGTGTTGGAAATATTCAAGACTAGCTAGGTTACTGAGAGGGGAGGGGTGAATCAGTAACTTCAAAACTTTTACAAATTTTAGATCTCAACCATTTTCTCAATGACATTAGATTGATAAGCTAACTGTATGCATGAGTAACAGAAAGAATAAAACATTCATAACACTTTGAACAAAGAGATTTGGTGACCCAGAAACCTTCCAAATAGAAAGTAAAACTGGGGTGGGGATGAAACCCACTAAACTTCAATACTGCAGTATAAAGTTTGTCAGTTAAGGCTTACAATGATCACTTCTAATGATCTGCCCTATTAGGAGCAATAAGGACTGCTAGGTCCACCTTGTTAGAGGATTTACAAACATACAAAGAAGTATGCACTCGGTTAAGAGATTTTTGCAAAGACTATTAAGTCTACCCTGTTAAAGGATTTCGGGCTTATTCACCTATTAGGATGAAACAGTAGATCTCTTACTTGCAACTGTGCTTGCTGATTAAGATTCTCTGATGTAATGATCACCTTCTGTGATAGATATGTCTCTGTTGCTTCTTATACTATTGTATCCCTTTGTAATTTGCTTATCTCTGCCTTTCTTCTCTTTTTCGCTTCTCCCTTTTCACACTTTGGATAGGATACAAAATATTGTTTATATATCAATCCAAAATAATTACAAAACAATAGCAAAGTTAGCTCTAAACAAGAAAACACAAGTATTATTGAGTCAGCCCAAATATAGTGGCTCGGTTACTACAAACTAACTCGGTGATTTTCTGATACTCAACATCCACTGCGTTACTTGGCATCGTCATGCACTCGATAGAAGTGGAGGCCCAGTCCATACTAACCACTCGGTTGTAGTTTCAAACCCGATATATACTGGAGACTCGGTAGATATAGTGTCACTCAGTAGAGACTGAATTCCCTATTTACCATGCTGGCACTCAGTAAACGCTGCTCATCTCATCACTCGGTGAAGATAACTCGGTAAGCACTGTTCTACTCGGTAAACACTATTCTTCTCGGTAAACACTGAGAGTCTGAATAAATGTTGTCACTAATGACAATCATACTTAATGCCAACAATCTCCCCCTTTGGCATTAGTGACAAAAACACTTATTGCCCAAAAACAAAAAAAATCATGCTGAATCTCTCTCTTTTTTTTTCTTTGTCATACTATTGTATATATATTTTATGTCTCCTCATATAGTATATATACAAATATCTTATATCACCTCATACTCATATCTCCTATTTATACTTTCTCCTCCTTTCATATCTCATATATCTTATATACATTCTCCCCCTTTTTGACAATAATGCGAAAGGTGTATATACAAATATTTTATATGGAGATGCCAAAATGTGAGAGAAAATCAGAGTGTACCTTACTTATTAATACTAGAGTTCTATCCCAATTCTCTTGCAGAATCTTTCATGTATGGAGTGCTACTTGGACTTCTGAAGAGAGTTTAATCATGTGATCCGCAATTGAAAACTAATTTTCATGGATCAATGTTTTTAGTATGCAATATGTTTTTGCATTGTATCCATGATGGGAAGGATCATGTTCTGAATATCTATTAATGTTGATCTGATCTTTGCATCTTCTCTCAATAATTCTGACTGCTTATTAGATAGGAATATGACTGTCATATGATGTGCAGAGCTTGAACTAGGTTCAAGTTGCAACTTTTGTGCACTAATCTTCAGATCCTCATCAATCTTATTTATTTTGTCTTTGATCTCCTTTGAGAACTCAACAACATTACAGACTTTGACAAAAAGAGATGTTACCTTGGAATGGGAGGACTCAATGCTAGTCAAAACTAAAGATAACCCTGCCTGATTGATAGCTATTTGCTGAGCAATGTACTCAAGCACTTCATTATCAAACTTCTTCTCAGCCTTCTCAAGCAACTTGTTTGTTCCAGAGGAATCATCATTGAACTTGTTAACTGCTTCTGCCAACTGCAACAAAATGTGTTGAGAGGAATCAACTTCAACACCTATAGCTTCTGTCAAAATGTTCTTGGCATCCTCAATGATTTTATATTCCTTATCTCTTTCTTCTTTTAGTTTCTTCTTCTTTGCTTTCTTCTGGAGGAGTTCACCAACTGTTTGCATTTGATCTGTAGTGAGGTTTGCAAAATCTAACTAGGGAATTTCTATCTCCTCATCTAGATCTATACCTTCTACTACACTCTTGCTCAAAAATTTTGTACTTGGTTGAGTCTTTATACTTAATGCTTTTGTAGTAGAAATTATGGTAGACACAGTAGGACTTGTAGTGAAAACTGATAAACTTCCAACTGATGGGATGCTAACTAGAATATTTGATAAACCAAAAATTGAAGTATTTACAACTATAGAATCTGAAGTACTTACTGCTGAAAAACTCAAAATTGAAGAAGGTACAGAAGACTGCAACTCGGTGGAAGAAGGAGGCTGAAGTTTGGTAGATGAAGTGGTAGCCACTTCTATCATTGATTTATTGAGCTATGCTAGTGATGATTGGACATTTGATGTATCTGAGGGAGTTGTTACAATCACACTTGAAGTTTTCTCTGGGCTAGATGTAACAATTTTTACTGGAGAGTGGGGAAGTGAGGCAATTACCTCTGCAGCTATCCAAACTGGATCATCTTCCTCAACATTCTTCTCAACTTCCTCGATAGCTTCTTTTCCTACTTCTTCTGTCTCAACATTATCAATCTAAACTATTTCTTCATCTTCTTCATCACTGTCATCTTCAATATCTTTAATTATCATAGTTTCAGTACTCAGTTTGTGAAGATGATAAATGTTTTTCCAAGTAGATTCTGCACTCTTCACAACTGACTCTATATCCTTGATCAAAATTAAGCAACTGTTGAATTTTAGTGTCATCTTGGACTCATTTTCTATCAATGCCTTATTTATTTCAACATTTTTCAAACTTGGCATCAATTGCCTTAAGGTTTGAGCATAGATGTCCTTGATAGTTTTCCTTGCATTGGACCATCTCATCTTGATTTGGTTTAATAAAGCTCCTGGGATTTGAGAAGCTAATTCTTCAGGTGAGTATTTCCATCTTCCCATTTTCTCAATAACAACATCTTCAATTTCCTGCTGCTCTGCCTCTGACCTTGTTTCATAGTTGAGAGATTTGAAATTTGCAATTCCAGATCCTTCTCTCAAATCCTTAATCTTTTCTTCAAAAGAGGGAGGAGGCCTTTTGAGTACTATATCATCCTTGACTTTTCCTTCCTTGTCCCTTGATCTTTTCCTTGTGAATACTGCAGTGGGTTGCTCGGGTTCCTTGGTGATAGTTACCTTTCCTTTCTTCTTTAGAGGCACTTGTTCTTCTTTACTCTCATCCTTTTCTTCTTCTTCTACAATATCCTCTCCTTTGTCCTTGGTTAACATTAGAGGTGTGCTAGATTGCATCTTGGCCATCCTCTTTCTGCCTTTGTTAACCACCTGTGGAAGCTTTATGCTTAGCTCAATTCTTACCTTAGCTTCATCATATGTTCCAAAGTATGGAGCCTTTGGATAAATGGGTTGATTTACTAGGGCTTCAATTATATCCTTTGTCTCATCAATGTTTATCTCATAAGGAAGAGGTTTTACCCATACAATCCTGTGCCTTACTACCTGAATATATACTCTATCATAATCAACCATGAAACAAACATCATCTTTATAATCTTCCACCAACTTTAGTGGAATCCAAAATCTATTATTTATCTTCTCCTTAAAAGATTCAAAATAGTTATCCATTATGCTTGTAAAATTCTCACCCATTTCGGCAATATACTCATTTATCTGATAAAGAATAGGCACATCCTTTCTCCATTTTACCGTGCCTTTAGATGGGAAAATCTTTTGAGCATAGAAAAATAAACAAACCAACAGTGAGCCAAACTTACATGGATTGTTCTTTGAGGTTTGGATGCTCTCCATATTCTTGTTGAACTGTTTCAACAATAGATCTGCTAGGTCAAATGATAGATTGTTCTTCACAATTTTATAGGCTAGGTCAACTGCTTCACACGAAACACTATTTTGCCAACTTGAACTATATATCTTGTGAGCTATTACATATGTGCCAAATTTTAGTTCTACATCGGTAATGTTGTTTATTCTCATACCTCTACCATCCCATTCGGCTAGGGTTTTCTTTTCCAGCTCTACCTAACCTAGGGTTTTTGTAGATTTTGCCTTGGCAAGCATGGGAAGACTAGTGATTCAGTGAATCATTTTCTTTGATATTTCCACTGGTTGCTAAAGCCAAATTTTACCTTCATGCACTTGGCTTAGAATATATCTTATCCATTTTATCTGGAAACTCTGAGGCAAGTGGGTGATATGTGTCAAACCCTTATCTTCCAAATGTTTATGTTCTGGTTTGAGAACACCATTGACACATAGTTCATCATGAACAACATCTATCTCTAGGGTTCCAAGTTCTTGAATTGTACCTCTAAAATGACTGCGAATGTCATTTACAAGAAGTACCTTTGGAGGAATTTGAGACTGAGGTCCACTCGGATCTAGGGTTTCTGCAATCGCGGGCACAAGTTTGAAATCTGGCACTTTCCATTCTCCATGAACTAACATTTCCAAGCCTTTCTTTACTTTGGTGCTGGATGATGCCATGGTAGCTCTTCGAAAAATTTCTGCTACAAAATTTTGCTTTGAATCACTTGATCGCACTTAGAAATTTTTCTACTTAATATGCTGATATTCGTGGTGAAGAATGAATTTGATTTCATGCTTTTTGTTAAAACTTTGTCATTAATGCTCCATAGGAATTAGGGTATAGAATTCGAAAGACTGTCATCCACTAAGCATTAATTACTCGATGAAGATTCCACAACCCGGGGAACATACTGCTCTGACCTTAATTGACAACCGAATGAAATTACGTTACTCCTGACCTTGCTCGGTTGAAACTGATACCAACCTTCCTGCGATCCTCCTATATCTTGCATACTGATTTGGATCTTTCTTCCTTTCAATTCAAGAACTGTTTGGAATATGTCTATGAGGATATAGTTCCAGTGCTTTCTTGGAGACTTAGTTAGAATTGATAGAGCCACTCTCTTTATGAGTGACTTCATTACTTGGACTGGTTTGCTCAGTAGGTTTAGGGATCCACTGTTGTCTTATCTTCTTCCTGATGCTATCTACTTTTTCTTTCTTTTCATCTTCAATTTTGCCTAAATTCATGCAATTTTTAGCTATGTGACCAAGCTTAGTGCATTTGTAACATCTTATGGTAGTATCCCTTTTTCTCAAGTGATGCCTTACACAATTCATGCCAATGTGTCCATATTCTCCATAGTAACGACATCTACACCAAGTGTTGTAATCCCAACCAAATATTGCTTTCATAATTTGTTCTGTTGGATTGGGTGTTTTAGTTCTGCATTCTGATGCCTTGTGACCTTGTTTGTTACATTTGTGACATTTGCCTTCAAATCTTGGTTTCTCCTTGCATTCATTTGCTTTATGACCATGTTGATTGCAATTGTAGCATTTTACATTGAATTTTTCTTTTCCATTGCTCCAACATTCGTTTAAAGTATGACCAATTTTGCCACAGTGATTACAAGTAGGTTTCTGATTCATTTGAGTACCTTGTTTGGAGGATTCACCTTCCTCTTTGTATCCAAGTCCTACTTTTCCTTTTTGCTTATGAAGGTTCCGTTCATACACCTGATTCATATCTTCTTGAGATTTCAACATTCTTTCATTGATTTGTCTTTCAGTATCTAGGTCACTCATCAATATTAAATTGATTTGCTTTTCAAATCTCAGTTCCTCTCTTATATTATCATTTTCTGATCTTAGAGTCAAGATTTCTTCATTTGCATTGGAGACTTGATTAATAAGGTTTTCTCGCTGAAGGGTTTGATTCTGGATTTCATTATTCTTTCCATCTATTTCATCTTTCATCTTGTTTCTTTGTTCCAAGATTTCACAAAATCTTGTTGACTGAATTTCCTGTTCTCTTTTCAATTTTCTTACTTCTTCTTGCAGAGATCCATTCTTTTCTAGAAGTTCTTTTGCTTCATTGTTTGCTTCATTTGAAGGGAAAAAGTCTTCAATCTTTTCTTCAACATACTGGTGGTCATTCATCTGACTTGCAAGTTCCTTCCTTCTTTTTAGGGAAAGGGAAAGATGCCCTTTTGCTTCCTTGAGTTGAGTTATGGCCATTTCCAGATCTAGCTTTTCATTCTCAATTACTTTGTTAAGTCTAAATATCTCCATTGTCTTGAATCTTTTCTCAAGTTGTCAAACTTTATTCTGAGAACCACGGAGCTCTAATACCAATTATTGGAAATATTCAAGACTAGCTAGGTTACTGAGAGGGGAGGGGTGAATCAGTAACTTCAAAACTTTTACAAATTTTAGATCTCAACCATTTTCTCAATGACATTAGATTGATAAGCTAACTGTATGCATGAGTAACAGAAAGAATAAAACATCCATAACACTTTGAACACAGAGATTTGGTGACCCAGAAACCTTCCAAATAGAAAGTAAAACTGGGGTGGGGATGAAACCCACTAAACTTCAATACTGCAGTATAAATTTTGCTGGTTAAGGCTTACAATGATCACTTCTGATGATCTGCCCTATTAGGAGCAATAAGGACTCCTAGGTCCACCTTGTTAGAGGATTTACAAACATACAAGGAAGTATGCACTTGGTTAAGATATTTTTGCAAAGACTGTTAAGTCTACCCGGTTAAAGGATTTGGGGCTGATTCACCAGTTAGGATGAAACAGTAGATCTCTTACTTGAAATTGTGCTTGCTAATTGAGATTCTCTGATGTACTGATCACCTTCTATGATAGATATGTCTCTGTTGCTTCTTATACTATTGTATCCCTTTGTAATTTTCTTATCTCTGCCTTTCTTCTCTTTTTCGCTTCTCCCTTTTCACACTTTGGATAGGATACAAAACATTGTTTATATATCAATCCAAAATAATTACAAAATAATAGCAAAGTCAGCTCTAAACAAGCAAACACAAGTATTACTAAGTCAGCCCAAATATAGTGACTCGGTTACTGCAAACTAGGTGACTTTCTGATACTCGGCATCCACTACGTTACTCGGCATCATCATGCACTCGGTAGAAGTGGAGGCCCAGTCCATACTAACTACTGGATTGTAGTTTCAAACTCAGTATATACTAGAGACTTGGTAGATATAGTGTCACTCAGTAGAGACTGAATTCCCTGTTTACCATGCTGGCACTTGGTAAATTCTGCTCATCTAATCACTCGGTGAAGATAACTTGGTAAGCATTGTTTTTCTCGGTAAACACTATTCTGCTCGGTAAACACTGAGAGTCTGAATAAGTGTTGTCACTAATGACAATCATACTTAATGCAAACAATTTGTAGTATAAATATACCTCCTCATCATTCCTAATATTATTGAGTTGTGTTGTTATGAGGTGATATCTCTCATTCACTTTAATCATTATTTACTATAGTTCTTGTTGTGTGAGTCTTACATTTATGTGTGAGTCTTACATTTATCTTATTGATGCTTGAAGATAAAATCTTACAAATCATCCATTATATTTTTGGATTATGGTAAAAATAAGTTTTCAGGGGAACCCTGAAACCCGTTACAAAATATTACAAAGGATATTCAAACATAACAACCAAAGATAGAACACTGTTATGAAAAATAAGAAAACAACAGAACCAACCCAGCAACCAAAATAGAACTGACACCAAAAGGAAAGCAGTAGCCCCCAGGAAAGAAAATAAAAAAAATAGGATCGAAAGAGGAACTAAGCTAGGTCCTTTAGAGTAGCAGCCACTTCCTCCTCAATGATAGTAACCTATGTGTCAATGAGAGCCAAGGGAGTCTTGAGAGTCGAAGCCTTCTTTCTCAAACTAGCCTCTAACACTTCTCAAGGCCTTCAACAAAGGTCACAACCTTACCTTTATCCAACACTACTTGATCAACATCCTTGTTATCGATCATTTCCTCCATTTTATAACTCAAAATCTATATCCTCTGAATGGAAGCCTCTATTTTATCATTTTTACTCTGAAGGATGTTCCCAAGAATCTTTTCAAGGTTCTTCCTCACCTAAGACTCCTTGTCCTATTGCTCCTATAGAATTTCCAACTTTGTGTAGATATTATTCATTTTCATCCTCACCTAGTTGTCCATGGTGTAGGAGATCTTGACTTTGAGATTAGCCTTCTGGATAAAAGACTAAGAAGAATCCACCATATTGTTAATATGATTTAGAACAATAGAGAGGGGGGGTTGAATAAGTTCTTCTTGGGTCTAGATGTACCAATTGAACATTCAAACACTTCAGAAAAATCAAATCTAATCACCAACTCAACTCGATCTCTAAATAACATATATCAGAAAATATATAACATGCAGTCCATTGTCCAATAGTATTTAACTTGTAGAATATCAAAACATTCATAACTAAAAAATTCAAACAAGTATGACACCAGGATTTATAGTGGAAACCCAATTTTGAAAAACCACTTGGTAACATGGTCTTGATATTTTCACTCTTCTAAAGTGAGCTCTGTGAAAATCCAACCTTGTTAAAGGTATACAAACACACTATTAGGTGTGACCCTATTCAAGGATTTAAATCACCCTGTTAGGAGTGGCTTGGTCAGAGGACTTGAGTATATTCCATTAGAATGCTACCTTGATTAAAGGATTTATTAATGACTATTAGGTCAACCTTGATTAAAGGATTTTGACTGTTACAATGGTTAGAAAGTAGCAGTAGTTTTTGATCTATAAAACATACAACTCACTATGCAGATATTAGATCCAATTCACACATTTATGTTGAGCTACTAACTAAGTATCATTTTCATTTCCATCACTGATCTGCTCATAATTTTCTTCAAGCAATCACAACTCTGATCTTCACCTTCAGCCTTCTGCTTAGACTTATAAGTCAATAACATCAACAATACCAACATACTTTGTAACCTCACCATTAGGTTTCCTTTATACCTCTCCAGATAGGTAGATCTATCTTTTTCCTCTTAATCTCCTCCATAGATCTTAGGTTAGGTCAGATCCAATGGATCCTTCCAACATTTAAGTCCTTCATACATCCATCTAGAAACATCTTCATTCTCCTCATTGAGTCCATAATAAAATAATTTACCATTCATTAAATTCTCCATGTAATCAATTAATAAAGTCAACATGATTTACATAACCCAAGAATTCAAATATGTCGTCTGGAAATTTGAAATCTTCCTCCAAATGTAAATTGATGACACTCAGTCAATGTTGTGTTCATCTCCTCGGTCATCACTATGTAACTCGGTCATCTCTATAAACTATCTTCCTTGACTAACACTATTTTACTTGGTAATTTCCTATCGCTTGGCATAAATTGATGTTCGGTCAACACTAGATTTACTCAGCATATACTGGTGCTTAGTTGACACTATCATCACTTATCTTACACTATATTTCTTCATGTTTTCTCGGTCAAGCCTACTTCTTCAGTCTTTCTTCTTACTTAGATAAATAATACATTATATTATCATAGTGCCAAATAATCAAGTACTCATTGAAGTATCAAATAACTCAACCTTTCCTTAGGTTCTATTGTTATCTCCTTTTCCCTTATCCTTTTCATCAACCAATAGATATAGTGCTTTGTTAGATAGAAACCGTCTTACCAGTTAAGGTTTGACATCAATGACAATACAACAATTATTTCAATTGCAGTTTCCAACAATCTCCCTCTTTGGCATTGATGACAACACCACATGAATAACACATGATTTACCAACCAATCCAAACTTTTTGATTGCGTCAGAAATATTTATAATATCCTTAGCTTCATTATATATGATTCTCAATAACTTAGCCTTAATTGACTGTTTACATAGTAAATCCCTCTAAATCTTGTATGTATCTCTCTCTTTGATTATATCCTCTTGGTGTATTTTCATCTCTGAAATATCTCCCTCTTTGACAAAAATACCAAAGAAACAACTAGTACTTACATCATTCATATGTAAATTTCATCTTGTCAATTCAATAGCAGTATTTCTCCCTCTATCATCTTTCTTATGACTAATTATCATCTTTTCTATTCTTTTCACAACTCTAGGGAGCTCCTAAACTGTGACCTTTCCTACATCAATTTGTTAGATATTCTATGCAACACATTTGATGCAGTGCTCCTAGCTTGACTAGGAAACCTCAATTAGGGGAAGCACCCCCAATTTACCTCTTAGATATTCATGAGCATCCTTAGGTAAAGCTTTTGTGAATATGTCTTCTAGTTGTTCCTTTATGTTCACATATTCCATTCTCACTTTCTTTTCCTGTACCAATTCCCTTAAGTAATGATATTTAATTTCAATGTGTTTGGTCTTTGTGTACATCATAGGGTTCTTTGATATGTTAATGGCACTTGTGTTATCATAGAAGATAACAATAGGTTCAGTAATTTCCTCTTTCATTCCTTTCAATAATTGCTTGATCCATACCAGATTTGAACAATTCACTACAGCTGCCACATACTCAGCTTCTGTTGTAGATTGGGAAATGAAATTTTGTTTCTTTCTTGTCCAGGAGACTAATCTTTGTCCAAGAAAGAAAGCTCCTCCATTTGTAATTTTCCTGTCATCAACATTTCCTGCCCAATCAACATCTATGTAAACTCTCAGTTCAAATTTATAATTTATCTTATAGTACAATCCATAATCTTCTATCCCTTTCAGATAACTTAGTATTCTTTTCACAACCATCATGTGACTTTCCTTAGGATTCACAGAGAGTCTTGCCACAACCCCAACTGCCAGAGTTATATTTGGTCTACTGTGAAGAACATATGACAACTTTTCAATCATGAATCTATACAGGGTTTGATTCACTTCAGCAGTATCATCAGTCTTAAATAATTTCTATCCAGTAGCCATAGGAGTACTCACTGGCCTTGAATCCTCCATTCCAAAAGTTTTCAGTATCTCTTTAACATATTTAGATTGTGTTATGAAGATACCTTTCTCCATCTGATATATTTGTAAACCAACAAAGAATTTGATCTCACCAAACATAGACCTTTCAAATTCAATTTGCATTTCATTTGAAATTTTTTTACATAGGGCATCTTGTCCTCTAAATATGATATCATCTACAAAAGTTTCTTCTAACAAAATCCCTTTATTGTCTTCAGCTTTCATGTACAGATTGATTTTGTCATTTATCCTTGCAAATCCAATCTTGATCAAATAATTGTGCAACCTCTCATACCATGCTCTAGGGGCTTGTTTTAATCCATACAGTGCTTTGTTCATCTTGCAAACCATATTTTTCTTGTCTGGATCAACAAATCCTTCAGGTTGTTCAATGTATACCTCTTCTTCTAATATACCATTCAAAAATGCAGATTTGACATCCATTTGGCACACCTTGAAATCTCTGTAAGCAACATATGCAAGTAGAGTTGTCACTCCTTCTAATCTTGCTACAAGGGAAAATGTTTCCCCATAGTCTATTCCTTCTTCTTGTGCATAACCTTTTCATACTAATCTTTCCTTGTTCCTTGTTAATTTTCCATGTTCATTGAGCTTATTTCTGAATACCCACTTTGTTCTAATAACATTCTTATTTTCTGGTCTCGACACCAGAGTCCAGGTATCATTCTTTTCAATTTGATCAATTTCTTCATTCATAGCTTGAATCCAGACTTCATTCTCCAAAGCATCCTTTACTGTCTTAGGTTTAAAATCACACAATAAACATGTAGGGTCTTTTAACTTACTTCTGCTCAAGACTCTAGATTCTTTATCTCCAATGATTTGTTCAAGCTTATGATTTCTTCTCACATACTGTGCCAATGTAGGTTCAAATCTCTTCTCAAGTTCATCATGAAAATTATCAGATTCTACTTCTGATTTCTTGGTAGCATCCTCCTGATGCTTGACAGCATCCTCCTGATACTCGGCAGCATCCTCCTAATGCTTGGCATTGCTTACCTAAGACTCTGCATCCGGTGCAAGTGTTTTACTTGCCTCTCCTTCTTCCATATAGACAAAAGATAGTCTTCAGGTTCTTATTACCTTCTTGTTCATTTTTCTCTGCATATTCATCAACTCTCACATTTACACTTTCCAGGGTATGTGCAAGATCATGAGGGGCCAAACTATGCCCTTAAGTGGCAATGAAAAATCAGCAAATCAGGGTTAGTCAACTTGACGTGAAAATTTCAACTAGCTATGAACCTAATATCAAAAAGTTGTAACAATAGAATCTCTAGAAAATTGAATGTAGTTTCTAAACTACTAGGCCTTTTTTGAGAAAAAGTTAGTATTATTGGTGAAAAGTATAGATTTCAATGCAGCAGCACAAAAATTTTAGGAAAAAAATAAGAAGTAGGTGTATGTCTGACCACCTTAATCATAATCAAATGATAATATTTTATTATAAGATTTTATAAATAAGTAGTAGACTCATGCTTGGATGTGACACATTTTTTTGTAATTTTATTCCAAAAAAATAATTAATTATGAATTTTTTTCTACAACATTTTCAGAATAAAAAAACTCCCATGTCTGACCACCTTAACTCATTCAAAACTTTACAAAATTCAATTTTTTTATTTTTTTCCTTATAGTAGGCAAAGCATATAATGTGACGCATTTTTCAGATTTCAAAAATGTTATACAGTCTAAAAGTTATAGTCATTTTTCAATCAATATATAAATAAGCACTTTAAAGGTAGCTCAATTAGAAAACAACTAATAATTACTTACCAAATTCAAAATTTGACAGCAATTCTATCAATAGAAAGCTGATAATCTCCTTAAGATACCCTTTTCATTTTATCAAATTTGGGTGAAAAAAAAGTCGTCAGCTACATTGTCAAAGTTTTGAACTAACATCGCCACTTTTTGGCCCCTCATGATCTTGCACAAATCCTCCATAATTTTGTTAGTGTTAGAATTCAAACACTTATAAGCTTTACTCTTAGTGGAATAGCCTAGGAATATGCCTTCATCGCTTTTAGCATCAAACTTTCCATTTCTATTATCCTTCAGTATATAGAATTTACTCCTAAATATTCTAAAGTATTTCACATGAGGTGCATATCCATGCCAAAATTCATAGGGTTTAATATTTGTACCTTTCTTGATTTTTACTCAGTTCAAGGTATAAATAGTTATACTTACAGCTTCTCTCCTGTATTTCTGTGCAACATTCTTCTCAATTATTAGTGTCCTTGCACAATCCATAATATATCTATTTCTCCTCTTAGCTATACCATTCTATGGAGGTGTTCGAGGTGCAGACATCTATCTCTTGATTGCTCTATCATTGTAGAACATATTGAACTCATTTGATATAAACTCTCCACCTTAGTCATATCTCAGACATTTTAGGCTTCTATCTATTTATTTTTCAACCTTAGCCAAATACCACTTAGACAATTGAAATGCATCATATTTTTCTTTTAAAAACATTACAATCATCATTCTAGTGTAATCATCAACAAACAGAATAAAATACTTAGCACCACAATAGCTTTGTATTCCCATAGGTCCAAAAAGGTCAGTATGAACCAAATCCAAAATGTTCTCAGAAGTAAATGTCTTTCTCTTGAAACTAGACTTTATCATTTTTCCCAACTGACATTGTTTACACATCACATTATCAGGTTTCTTCAATCTTGACAAACCTCTTACTTTCTTATTTTTACTAATACTTACTAGATTTTCAAAGTTAACATGACATGGCCTCTTATGCCATAACCATACATCATCAAATTGTGCAAACAAATATGTCTCTTCAGATAGATCTAGACATAACAAATTATCTTTAGTCTTCTCACCACTTCCAATTAGTTCACCAATAGCATCAAATATTTTATCCTTTTTGTGATGAAATTCCACTCGATAACCAGTGCTACTAAGTTTCACAACACTCAAAAAATTATAGTTATGACCTTAAACCCAATAAGAATTTTCACAAGTGATCTTATCAGTTAGCTTAATTGATCATTTACCTCTCATAGGACATGGTGCATCATTACCAAACTTGACACTTCTACCTTTGTAATGATCTAGGGTTTCAAATTTACTTTTACCACTAGTCATGTGATGTGAGAAACCACTATAAACAATCCATTTATCACCTTTACTTACATAAGAGATAAGTGTAGTTTTCTCATCCTCATCAGAATCATCTTTCATACCAACATAAACTACTTCAATATCAAAATTATCATTGTCACTATCAATTTTCTCTTCTGTAATGTAAAGGGATTTCTTACCTTTTTCCTTGTGATCTCAATACCTTCAGTGACCTCTATTATCTCTCTTATCTTTGTACTTTCTTTCTTTGTACTCATCCTTGTCATTCCTTCAGGACACCTTAAAGCAAAATGGCCAACTTTGTTACATGAAAAATAGATTATAGGAAGTTTACCTCTGTATTTTCCTTTTCCTCTCTTCAATCTTCTAGCCATGAGTGCTTCAAGATCATCTAGTTCCTCATCAGAAGTGTCACTGTCACTTTCACTTTTTACACATTTATCTTTTTCTATTTTAGATTTATGTAAAACCATTTGTGACTTGAATGCTGATTCAACATTAGGAATAGTGTAGCTATCATTGTTAGACAATTCAAAAGTAGTATGCTTACCAACAAGGCTTTCCAAAGTCAGGACATTGCCAGGGTTACATCTTGATTCTTCAATTGCTAAAATTCTGATAACATATATAAGAAGAAGAGTTCTTAATACCTTTCCAATGATAGTCTCATCATCAATGATTATATTAGATCCTCTAATAGCATTCACTATTTCTTTGATTCTTCCACAATACTGAGCAATATTCTCACCTTCTTGCATTTTCATTTCATCAAACTTACCTCTCAAGCTTTCATCTTTTCCCCTTGGTACATTTGTATCACCACCATGGATGGTTGCAATAGTATCCCCCATTGCCTTTGCAGTAGTGCAGTCCTTGATGTCTTCAAATTAAGGATAGCTTAAGGTGGATTAAATCTCCAACATTTATTGATTGTATTCCTATTTTTCTTTCATCTCCTTGGTAGTCATAGGTGCAGCAGGTGCAACATAGTCATGTTCAACATTGTATTTTTTTGAATCACCAATACTAGCTAGATGCAGTTTCATCAGACTTTTCCATGCAGGGAAGTTCTCCTTGTTCAACTTCAGTACCTCCTTCTTTTACATCTTAATCATTAACTTCAAGTACCTTTAAAAATTTTCTCTGTAAGCACCAACCGCTCTGATACCAATTGTTAATATGATTTAGAACAATAGGGAGGGGGGGTGAATTAGTTGTTCTCAGGTCCAGATGTACCAATTGAACATTCAAACACTTTAGAAAACTCAGATCTAATCACCAACTCAACTCGGTCTCTAAAGAACATATATCAGAAAACATATAACATGCAGTCCATTGTCCAATAGTATTTAACTTGCAAATTATCAAAACATTCATAACAAAACATTCAAACAAGTATGACACTAGGATTTATAGTGGAAACCCAATTTGGTAAAAACCACTTTGTAACATGTTACTAATATTTTCACTCGTCTAAAGTGAGCTTTGTGAAAATCCAACCTTGTTAAAGGTATACAAACACACTATTAGGTGTGACCCTATTAAAGGATTTCAATCACCCTGTTAGGAGTGGCCTGGTCAGAAAAATTGAGTACATTCCATTAGAATGCCACCTTGATTAAATGATTCATCAATGACTGTTAGGTCAACCTTGATTAAAGGATTTTGATTGTTACAATGGTTAGAAAGTAGCAGTAGTTTCTAGTCTATAAAAAATACAACTCACCTTGCAGATATCATATCCAATTCACACATTTATGCTGATCTACTGACTAAGTATCATTTTCATTTCCATCACTGATCTGCTCAAAATTCTCTTCAAGAAATCACAACTCTGATCTTCACCTTCAACCTTCTACTTAGACTTATCAGTCAATAACATCAAGAATACCAGTAAACTCTGTAACCTCACCATTAGGTTTCCTTTATACCTCTCTAGATAGGTAGATCTATCTTTTGCCTCTTAATCTCTTTTGTAGATCTTAGGTTAGGTCAAATCCAATGGATCCTTCCAACATTTAAGTCCTTCATACATCCTGCTAGAAACATCTTCAATCTCCTCATTGAGTCCATAATAAAATAATTTACCATGCATTAAATTCTCTATATAATCAATTAATAAAGTCAACACAATTTACTTAACCCAAGAATTCAATTGTGTTGGCTAGAAATCTGAATTCTTCCTCCAAATGTAAATTTATGATGCTTAGTTAATGTTGTGTTCATCTCCTTGGTCATCACTATGTAATGCAGTCATCTCTATAAACTATCTTCCTTGGCTAACACAATTTTTCTTGGTAATTTCCTGTCACTTGGCATAAACTAATGTTTGGTCAACACTAGATCTACTTGGCATATACTAGTGCTCAGTTGACACTAACATCACTCGGCTTAAAATACATTTCTTCACTTTTTCTCGGTTAAGCCTACTTCTTTAGTCTTTCTTCTTACTTAGATAAACAATACATTATCTTATCATAGTGTCAAATAATCAAGTACTCATTAAAGTATCAAATAAATCAACCTTTCCTTAGGTGCTGTTGTTATCTCCCTTGCCCTAATCCTTTTCATCGACCAATAGATATAGCACTTTCTTAGATAACAACTATCTTACCAGTTAAGGTTTGACATCAATGAAAATACAACAATTGTTTTAATTTCATTTTCCAACACATACCTCCCAAGAAACTACGAATTGAAAGCGTAGACTCCTCTTTCCCTCTAGAGTCAGAAATGTTATGCACATGGACATTTTTTAGGTTCTAAGGGAGGGGCATCCAATCCTGAGCTAGGATAATACACAAGAATGCCAACATTTTCCTTACCTGAATCACCTTGCTGGATGAAACCCTTATAATCATCCTTTAGTAGACTCTTGTTTTCATTTGCTCTCATATCCGTGTTGTTCTTCTAATTTCCCCTTTATTGTATTCTCCTTTATTCAGATAAATTTTAGTCTTCTGAGCAGAAGTATCCTCATCATCTTTAATCATGAACCCAAGATCAATGTTATTTATGTTGAAATTGGTAGTGGAATCAACTTCATCATCCATTTACATGCCCTTATCTTTCTTAAATCCAGCCTTGGAAAAACTTGTCCCTTTCATTTCAGACTCATTTTCACTATCATCACCTATCTCCATACCCTTTTATTCATAAAATTATTTCATAAGGTTAACAAGGGTTTTATTTTTACCTTTAGAGCACCAAGGGATTTTCCTCTCTCCCTCATCTGACCTAGAGCTCCTTGCTTTGCTCTTGCTGAAATAATCATTAATGGATGGATTAGGGGTCCTAGCTTTGCAATAATCGATAATGAGTAAGATAAGCCCTTCATGAAAAATAGGCCTTTGGTCTTTTTCTTATGTTCAACTAGGATTTTATTCAAATATTTGAGAAGAAAATACAAGAAATAAATAGTATCATTTTGATGAAAGTTGTTTAAGAGCACAAATTGATACCCATGGACCCTAGTGTATCTCCCATCCAGGGTAAAATAGGCCATAATACAGGTTAGGGTTTTCTTCTAGAAGGGTTTAATTTTATTAATGCCATAAAAATCACCTATCTTGATTAGAAACTTATCCTCTTCCTTTGTCTTGGGGAATTTACACACTATAGCATTAGATATCTTTCTCTCTTTAAAGAACTCCCTCCTAGAACTAGAAATACTAGTAATTTCAAAAATGAAATTGACATTAAGCTCCACATTAACCCCATAGAGCATAATGGAGGAGCCATTCCAGTCTTTCACAAAATCATAAGTTACCTCTTTGTTGAAACCATGAATGTATTTAATGTAAGACGTGACACTACCTTTTCCTAGGCATTGCCATACCTCCTTCTCCTCTTTCTAGTCCTTGCAAGATTTAGGCTCATGTCTCTTAGGATCACCTCCCATATTGCAAACAATGGAATACAAGCTCAAATAGTTTCTCAAATTGAATTCCCTCTAGACTTTCTTTTTCAACTTGATTTTATTTTAATGTTGGGTTCAGGCCCTCTCCCTCTTTATCTAATTACAATATTTATTATAGCAATAAGATATCAAAATTAGGCCTTTTCTCTTAATGATTTATGAAGTTTAGTTCTATCCTTTGATATTCATACAAGTCACAATCCTTTTCCTCTACTTCTTATAATTCCAAGTGTAATTCTCCATGAGAATATAATTCATTTTTCGTTTACCATCCAACCATTTATATTTCACTATACTTTGTGATGAGAGCCATCCTAGAACCAACAACATAAAAAATTTAAAATTATATTGTAACCTTACTAGGAACATTATTGATCCTTCTTCTCAATGGGATTTCACTATTTTTAATTCAGATTTCTTCTTATTCTTCTCCTAGATCCTTCCTCACTTCTACTGGGGAGTTTGGAAAGAATGCAACAACCGAATTTTTCGTGATTGCTCCTCTCCTCCTAAAATAATCTTTGATAAGATTCAATTTGTTGTAAAGGAAAAATTTTATCACTGTGGTGGCTCTAATCATTTTGCAGGAAAGGTCTAGGATGTGACTCGGGAGAAAAGACAAAATTCCACATGGAGCTGCCCCCTGCAGGTTGGTCCAAAGCCAACTTTGACAAAGCCGCCAAAGGAACCTAGGCCAGGTGGGAAGTGGAGTTATCAAGAACTGCTTTGGTTATCCTTAACTCTTTTGAAGTGGTTCACATTTCCCATGTGTACAAGGAAGCTAACAATGTTGCTGACTGGTTTTCCAACCTAGCAGTTAAAGAGGAAGCTATGATGAGGTGGTATCATGACGGATATTTCTCTCATGAAGTGAAAGATTTACTTGATAGGGATAGACTCCAAGGAACTGAGGGAATCATAAAAGATAATGATGAAAGGTGGAAGAGATGAACAAAGGTTTGGAATGCTTTGTAGAAAGGGGAAATTACCACCTTCATCAAAAGGCTTCATGGTAGAAAGAAGGAAGTCACTAATATATTCGTGAAAAGCTAGAATGAAGGTATCATGGAGATAGAGGGAAAGACATTCACTGTCACTGAGGAGGTTATTTCAAAAGTTACTGGCATCCTCATAGTTGGCAAAAAAATTTATAGGGACCGCAAAATATTCGACAATACCATCAATGACTTCGTGAGAGACGAGGCAAAGAAGAAAGCAATAGTCAAGTCAGGAACCTACTACCAGTCTGAGGGAATGAAAATGTTGTGGAAGTTTGTTCTTAAGGCCCTTATCTCTCATGTCACTCTGGACACAAGGTTTGACAAAATCAAGACCTACAACTTTATGCTGCTGAACCACTTCATGCATGGAATGAAGGTATCCATCCCTTTCTACCTTTATTCCTCAATAAAAAAAAATATTAATGGTTTTAGGGAGAAGAACTTACCTAACCCTACCTTGCACGAGGGCCTATTGCTGTTAATATATGAATTCTTTAAAGCCCAAATTCTAGAAAAGGAGATCATGGAGAAAAATGAAAAAAGTGATGCTTCTGGGTCAAATTACATCCCCTCATAAGGAAATATTAAGGGAATGCACTCTAAGGATAGCGAGGAAGAAGAGATCAAAAAACTAAAACACAGGTCCTCAAAAAAGAGACTTTCAAGCTCGGCCAAAAAAGAAAAACCCTCCAAAAAGCTAGCCAGAAAGGAGATACCCTTAGATGAAGAATATAACAACAATGATGAAGATATGAATACAGACGATGAGGAGGGTAACTCTAAAGGTGATCCCAGTAAGAAGACTAAACAAGCCAAAGGGAAAAAATTCAATACCAAAGGGGAAAGCTCAGGTCATCTCTCTGTTGACCTCACCATCAGTGAAGATAACTCTCCTCCTCTCCCTTCAGGAGCCAAAGATGATGCTCAGGACCCTAATACTGAAGAGCCCAAAAAAGACCAGGGTAGCCCCTCTACCCGTTCCCCTAATATGCAAGAGATCTCTGAAGAAAAGAACCAGTCTGGGGAGTATCAAAGTCAAGACTCTGGAAAAGGAAAAAAAGTGTAGAGGAACTTCAATATGGACACAGTGCGAATGGGGATCATCAAGGAATTTGCGAACCCCAAAATCCTTGAGGACATTGATGGCATAATACAGAAGGAGGATCTGATTATCCTGGCTCTAGTTGTCCTCAATTACAAGTCCAGTGAAATTGAGATGAATCTCCTAAACAATGCTAAGAATAGCATGTTGGACTAGTTCCAGTCCTTCAAATGGCTCTTCCATGAACTTGAAGATCTCAAGGATAAAATCTAGAGCATGGCAAAAAAGGATCACAAAGCCACAGAGTATAAGCGTAGCCTAGATTCTAGGATCGATTATATGGAAGGAAAAATTAAAAGCCTAGAGGAAAATCTTAAAGGCATAGTAGAGAAAAACTTCAATATTCTCAAAGCCTCCAACAAGCATATCAAGCTGCTCATAAACAAAATGGAAGAGAAGATGGACAATAAGGATGAGCAGAGGACTACTGAGGATAATAAAGAGAATCCCAACGAAGGTCCAAGTAAGAGAACTAGAACCAGAACAAAGAAAAACTTGGCTGATGATGGTTCCCATGACATTCAAAAGATTAAAGAGGCGACTGAGAAGATGGAGCTTCTTGAAAGTAATGTTGTTGTAATGCTCAGGAACCTCGCCTAACCTTGTTCCCTGGTGTTTGTTTTATGTCCCTTTTTTTTCTCTATTTTGACTGCTCCTTCATTGTGGTAGCTTGATTCTCAGCCTGCCTATGGCCTATTTTTTCAGCTATTTTTCTTTTGTTATGTTCTAAACTCTTTTTTGAATTTTCAAAATGTTGTGGGTTTCAAGAACCCTATAAAACTTTTTTTACTTAATCAAAAACATTATTGATCCTTTTATCCTTTATTTCATTGAAAATTAATTCTTTTAGATCTCTACGACATTGATAAAACTCCAATTAACACCACTCCTGATAATTAAGGCCTAAATTGGCTATAAGGTCTGCAACACTATTTCCTTATCTCAAGGTGTGACAAATCTCAAACTGTTTGAAGGTAGAGAGAATTATTTTACAAAATGGAAGAGAAGATGGACAATAAGGAATAGCAGAGGACTACTAAGGATAATAAAGAGAATCCCAACGAAGGTCCAGGTAAGAGAACCAGAGCCAGGACAAAGAAAAACTTGGCTGATGACAATTCCCATGACATTCAAAAGATTAAAGAGGCAGCTGAGAAAATGGAGCTTCTCGAAAGTAATGTTGATGTAATGCTCAGGAACCTCACCTGACCTTGTTCCTTGGTGCTTATTTTATGTCCCTTTTTTTTCTCTATTTTGACTACTCCTTCATTGTGGTAGCTTGATTCTCAACCTGCCTGTGGCCTATTTTTTCAGCTATTTTTCTTTTGTTATGTTCTGAACTCTTTTTTGAAATATTTTTAAAATGTTGTGGGTTTCTGGAACCCTGTAAAACTTTTTTTACTTAATCAAAAACATTATTGATCCTTTTATCCTTTATTTCATTGAAAACTACTTCTTTTAGATCTCTATGACACTGCTAAAACTCCAAGTAACACCACTCCTGATAATTAAGGCCTAAATTGGCTATAAGGTCTACAACACTATTTCCTTATCTCAAGGTGTGACAAATCTCAAACTGTTTGAAGGTACAGAGAATTATTTTACAGTCTTGCATGATAGTCAATAGGTCCCAAGGAAAACCAACATTCCCTTGTAACTAATCCGTGATTAACTTAGAATCTCCTTCGGTGATTATATTATCATAGTTCAATTATTTCAATCACTTAATGCCCTACCAATCAATAATCGCTTCTTCCCTATTGTTAGATCCAATTCTCAACTTTATGCAAAAACCTTCAATAAGAATGTCTTTCCAATTCCTAATGACTCCACCAATAGAAAAGTACCCACAATTGCCTTTAGCACACCCATCAATATTGCATTTGACCCATCTAACATTTGGGGGAACTTCTTAGTTAATGTGCATTACTACTATAGAAAACATGATATAAGTTAATGTTATTACAACATTTGTTTCAAGAAGGAAATGTTACTTTCTAAAAATAAATCATTTCATACATAGATCTGTATATTTTTTCATAATTATATTCTTCCTTGGAATCTAAATGTTCAATTGACAACATCAATTTTATTTTTAATAGAAAAAAAAATTTAATAAGACTCCTTAGTATCTATATTTATTTTGAAAGAATATACAAATAAAAATGGAACTCCTAAATCTAGTGGGTGTTCAACACATATGTTACAATCATAATATCCTACCTCAAGATAACAAAAATTTCTTGATAACATGTTAGAACAAATCCATACAAGAAATTAACATTGGAAAGTAGAAACACAAAACAAAAAACCCTTTTATACATTTATTTACTCACAAAATTACTTATAGAGACAACACATAAGAAATTTTTTTGGAAATCTCCTAAATGGGGAGTCAACACACTACTCATAATGAAATAACAAAAAGATACCATATACTAACCATTATACAAAATTAATAATATTCTATATATATAGATTTATGCAATTAGGTTTTCTCCAAATTTTGTCTTATATTCACCAAAACCATCATACATACTTTTTCATTTCATCATGTAAGAGTTCATACTTGTTTTTGGATAGGCATATTTGAAATATTTAATTTTGAATCAAGGACTACCCATTAAGCACATTTGAATATTGGCCACTAACCCTATCCTCTTACTTCCTATTTTCAATAGTCAAGTTTTCTTGGTTATGATCCTTTTACACTTATAGGAAGATATTTTCCTACAATAATTTGGTCCCTTCTTGAATATTTGTATCTATTAAAATGATATACTCCTAGGGTTGACACATGCATTTTTGAAAAGGATATATCTCCTTTATTTTTAAGGTCATTATGATTGACATGGATCTTTATCTTCCTTAAGATATCAAAATTGAAATATGCTGACATCTTAAGAGGAGGTATATTAGGCTTCTTTATATCTAATTAATTTTGATTTATGTACCTTGAGAGTGATAGTTTCATGCTACCTAATACTCCATGAGGCATGGTTATCAATCTACATCTAGAAATTTTCATGGTTTATAATGTGGTACCCTTATCATTTTCTTTCTACTTTGTGATCTTTAGGGTGTAGATCTTTGTTTGAATTCATATGCTTCTATGTGTTGTTATGACTACTTTAGGTAGTTCTATCTATAAATTGTACATTGGATGGATATATGTTATTTAATTATGTCTGATTGTGATGGCTTGATATCCTCTCAATTTTATGGATTATGCGGATGTATAAGATCATTATTTTTTGTTATCTAATTTGGACCTAGCTTATGCTTACCATGTGTCTACACTTAGGGTATTCTTTGGTGTTAGCATTTTATGTCATGTTACTACGATTATGTTCCTTAGTTTGGGTGATGTCATTTCCATTGTAAATAGTGGATTTTACTTATATTTCATTGGTGATCATTCTTGTATTATATCTTTTTAATCATGTCTAATTGCATCAACATGCATAGATGCCATCGTTGTTTTATGGTTTTTTGCTCTCAAAGGTGATGTGGCTCTGAATGATGTTTCTATGGGTCATGCCCCCAAATGGGCTTCATTTCTAGACAAGTTGAAGGAGCTTAACAAAGTCTAGAAAGGGGTTTCTAAGACCCCTATGTAGTGTTTGGTCAACTTTGTTAGCTCTTTTTGTGTTGTCTTTTAAACTTGATATTACTTTAATGCTAGATTCGGGCCCTATCCCACTTGAATTAATCACAACTATTATTTTGATCATTTTTCCACATTATAATAGCTAGTTTTATTAGTTAATTTAATAATTATTATTTTAATAATTACCATATAGTATAGTTTTTTTAATTTCTATTATTTTTTATAATAATATATTTTATTATATGTTGGGATGATAACTCACTTACCTTATTTTATTATATATTGGTTTCATTTTTGCATGGAATTAGAGCTAAAATAATTTTTCTAAAGAAATCTTTCTATGTTGCTAGAGTAGGTGTTTGAAATGAAGACATTAGATTTATTTTGAGTTTTATTTCACATGGATGTTTTGATGTTTTTTACAAATTTTTTTTGCTCTGTCATTGTTATTTTGATGTTCTTATTATTATTATAAACTTTCAAATTCTTTTGCAATGCTTAAACAACCCTGCTAGCATTTTGAAAATTCGATACTTTGAGCCTTGTTTAAATAATGTATTATTATATCATTGTATTTATATGTAAGTAATACAATTTAGTATAATTAATGAGAATGAAAATGAGAAAATATTATATTGCACTTCATAAAATATTCATCAAAATATTAAGGGGAGATTTTTAAGTGAATAGTTTTAATCTACACAAAAATTAAATTTAGGTCATTTACAAGTGAACATTTAATTTTTTTTTCAATATGATTCATAGATTTAGATACAAAAGAAAGTAGGGTTAGCTTAAATCATTTCACATAGTAGATCATTCCTACCATGCTTGAATTTTATCTTAAGAGACATAGATTAGATTCATAATGATTTTTAAAATTGTAGAAATCCTAACACATGAGTCAAATTATATATATAAAAATGGAATTCTTAACAACTTGAATTTAATATTCAATATCAATAATTAATTCTAAATTATTCTCCAAATTAATATAACTACCTAATTTTATTTTTCATTTGTTGACCTAGATCAATCCCAATATAAATTATTTTTATGATTTTATTTAATATTTACTTATTTATTTAATTATTAGGTCTGTATGAGAGTCATAACTATACAATAGTGCTACCATTCCTATCTGTATTATAGAAACAAAAACAAAAATATGAGTACAATTTTCTTCCTTATCAGAAATTTTTGTACTTTTTATGAATTATAATGATTTAATAAATTTGATATCTCTTCATCTCTATGTTAGGTCAATTTTCTGTCATAGCAAAAATCTTATGAGATTGGCCTCTCCCTTGCAAGTGTTTTTCAAATGTCCTGCCTTGTGCTCTTTATTGTGTCACCTTGCTTTAGCCCAAGTCGCGTCTCCTAATTCGCCAAATCCAAAAAGTTATTCAAATTCTTGGGTCTGCTAGAAATATTTTCAAAATCTACCACAGTGTCGAAAACCCACAGTATTTTCAAAAATTCATGATGTTTTCGGTCTGTGTGTTTTCGGCCTTCATTGTTTTCGACCTTGTGATTCCTACTTTTGTGTGCTTATCCTTTGGCGTCGAAAACTCTGTGTGTTTTCGGTCTTCCACTGTGTCGAAAACCCTGTGTGTTTTCGATCTCCTAGTTCCCTATCTGTCGGCTTTTCTTAAGTGCGTAAGTGCGATGATAGGTGGGCCTGGGCCTTCAAAAGCTCTTCCTGATTGGCTGTCGCATGGCTGCATGTCAGACTTTTCTGACATGCAATCATGTGACTGCCTGCCACCTGTCCGCATGGTCCCAGCTCTTCATTATTTTTGGCTGCCTGGCAGTTAGCTTTCCTTCTGGTGACCTAGCGACTAGCAGTTATCTTTGGTCTCCTAATTCTGGCAGTTAAGCAGCTAACATCTCACGACCTGGCGACTATTAGTCGTGTGATCTTTGAAAAATTGGCGGTTATCTGCTAACATCTAGTGACTTGGCTGGCGGTTAGTCGCGTAGTCGTTGGATTGCTTGGCGGTTGACAGGTGAGCTCGTTTCTTCAAGCGGCAGGGAAGGAGATCGACGGTTAGCGTGTGATCGCAAGGAATATTCTTTCCCCTTGCGATCATGCACCTACCGTTGATTCTGTTTGCAGAGTGCGGTGGTCCTAGTGTTAGAGGGGGGACAGATGGCATGTTCATACAGGCTGTCGCATGGCCGCATGTCAGACTTTTCTGACATGCGATCATACGACCGCTTGCCATGTGTCCCTGGGGCCCATCGGCAGGGTGGTTGCAGTTTGGTGGTCGTGCGAGGTGGTGGTGTGGCACCTTTCGATTGGTCCATGTGGTGATGGTCGGATGTCTCAGTGGGGCTTGTGTTAATGATTTTAATCTACGGTTGGCGTGCGATCGCAAGGAATATTTTTTCCCCTTGCGATCATGCGCCCACCGTCCAATTTGATGCCGACGGGTTGGTTTGCAGTGGACCCAAGAGATTCTGCAAAGAGGATGGCATAGCGGATCTAGTGGTTGGCGCATGATCTCATGGGAGGTGTTAGACCCCTTGCGATCATGCGCCCGCCGTTTGATTTTGAAGGCTTGTTGAGCGTGGGTCCGATGTTGGTGACGGGGCGGTATTTAGCGAATGGTGTTGTGACAGGTGGCATCATGCATCGCGGTTGCAGAGTTAGTGGCGAGGTCTGAGGTTTGGTGGAGTGGATAAAGTTTAGCGGCCCAACAAATTTGCTTCTTGTCGCGGGTTCATGGGATGATTTGGTGGTTTGCTGGTTGGTCTGGTGACTTGGCGATGAGTGGTCATGTGGTCGCAGGGTATAACTGGAGTTAAGATTTTCATTCCGTGACTGGGATATTGCCTTGTCACTAGTTTGCGGAATGAAACCCGAGGTGCTTGATGGGTTAGGATCTGAAGCCCGGGAAGATGAGAGATCTAACGATCGGGACTTAATTGCCGATCTCCATTCGAATCAGGACTGCCGATGTGCTGCTGGCACCAAGATTTAGCCGTTGGAGTTCAAATTCAAAACTCAGAGACGTTTCCAGCGGCCAGTAAGGACTGAAATTGATGACAGAAGGGGCCAGAGTTGGTGAATTTGAACTTCTCCACTATTCCAGTGTGGTCCAAGGTGCCATGAGTGTTTGCGGGGATCTGTACCATGTAAGGATTGACATGGAGTGGCTCAAGGCATGATTTCAGGGTGGTTGATTTGATTTGCTCTCTTGATAGATCTGTGATCTTCTATGCTCTGTTCTAAAAATTATCATGATTGGAGATCGTCTTTGATCTATTTCTCTGAGGTTTCTTGGTTTCCTGCCCTTGTAATAAATTTTGATGTATTCTTTTGGTTGGTTGGGTAGTTGAAACCCTTGCCCTAGCTGTCTGTAGCTTGTTGCATTCTCTCTGAGAATTCTAAGGCAGCTAGTGGTATAAATTGTAGGTTGTTCATTTTTGTAAGGGTTCCTTCTTCTGCAAATTTTTTAGGAGAATTGGTTCCATGTGAAGGGTCTTTTTCCTGTAGATTTCTCCTTCTCTCTGCATATAGGGTGTTCTATTTCCATTGCTGGTTCAGAGAATATAATGCATACTGTAGCAGATTTATCTTATGTATGAGGACTCAATTTATTCTTACTGTCACCAAGCTATCTCCATTTGAATTCTAAATGCATTAATCATACATCAAGGGTGTTTGATTTGTCTATTTGCATTGCCTACGTGTTTGCAAGTGGAGTTATCTTCGCAGAGGTAACTGGTTCAGGGTTAGTGTTTATGCATGTATGAGCTGAGGTGTCAAGGATATTTCATGCTTGTCTTCCAGTGGATGCTGGTCAATGTATTATCTGTTCATAGGTCTCTTCTAAGGGGAGGGTCAAAATCCTTTGATGGATAATAGCATGTTTGAATGCACAGGTGGGTGTTAAGTTGAGGTTTGGTCATGGTGTGTGATTGATGTCAGGCATCAACACATTGAGCATATTGTGTTCTTGTTTCATAACTGTCTTTTGCAGTAGGGTGTTTGACTCTGTGGCCCATTGGAGAAGGCACTGGTCTATCAGGGACTTAGGGTATCTCAGGGGTCCCTTCAAATCCATTTAAAATCATTTCCTTTCAGTTCCACCCTTTCCCTTTTTTGTTGTTAGGATATGTCTTTGGTTTTCATGCTCACTCCATGCAAGTAGGGCTATTGCATGAGATATTGGCTTCATTGAGGTACAGGATACCTAGGAGTTTGAGAACCATTCCACATTAATTTATCTGTAGGCCTTTGGTTTTGTCATGAGGTGTCTTGAGTGTGCAGATAAGGCAATACCCGCCTAAGTGAATGTGGAGCTCAAAGAAGAAGGAGGATTTCTATCTATCCTCATCAATTGGTTTGTTTTTCTTGTCAAGCTTGAGTGTCTAGCCTGTGTTTCAAGCCCAACTATTTGATTCAAGCTTGGTCCTGCAAGAAAAAGAGCCAACACTCTACATTAATTTTTTTTTATAAAATATAGATATACCGGCACACTTTTTCAAAAATTTATTCGATTATCAAATAACAACATAGATATATTTGTATAATTTTACATATTCTGTACTGACCATAGTCAATATACATTTAACCCTCAAACCTAAGAATTTATAAAAGTAGAGGAGCAACTGAACTTGCCTTACAGTGATTATCTTGCCATTCCTGGCCCTCCAGAGTGTCATACAGAGGTCGATCTCTTGTTTCAGGAAGCCTCAACACAAACAACCCACTTAGAACAATTGTAACCCCAAATATTGCAAAAGAAAGGCAGGGATCGCCATGCCCAACGACCACAATCACAGGACTCACAATGGCCCCGACATTGATGGCCTGTCTGAGCATTGACATGGCAGAGTTACGCACACTAGAAGGAAACAATTCCAAGCGATAAATCAACAACACATTGAACGCCGTCACACTGCTCAAGAATGCTCCTATTTCTGCCCCCATCTACCACCAATTTCTATTTCCTGACCTTCTGTTAAAAGACAGAAGCGCACACAAAAAGCAGAAGATGCCGCTGCCTACAGCTAACATGAAAATTGATCTTCGCCGCCCTGCTTTAGCAACCAAAACAGCCGACATCACGGCCCCTGGAATTTCTGAAAGAGCGTTAAAAGTTACGCTCAAATACAAATTGAAGTCCAAATTTCCGGAACCTAACGGCATTCCATAGTAGACCACACCCATTCCAAACCCCACTGCCATAGTAAAACCAAGCCTTTTGCGCGCCCATTTTGTCATCCAGAGAAGTGATAACGATGACCTAATTTGCCGGCTGTCTGTACTGCTGTCATCAACGGCTACATTTTCTGGCAACTTTGTTCCATTCGATTCCGCCATTTTCCTTAAACTTTGCAGGGCCTCGTGAGATTTGCCCCGGACTAGTAACCATCTGGGCGATTCCCAGGCGAAAGGCAGGAGGAATAGAGAATAGATGAGAGGGAATATGGATAAGTAAATATAGGTCATCCTCCATGAAAAGTGAAGACGGGTGACGTAGGCAATGGCTGGAAGTGAGAGAAACCCTAGCATACAGGCTAAGAATACGAGAAAGCCAATGAGAGCTCTCCATTTGCGTCCCACGTTTTCTGTAGAGAGCACGAGACTACAAGTTGCGATCGGAGCTCTTCCGAAGCCACTCAATGCTCTCAGAAGAGAGTAAATCCAGATGTTAGGGGAAAGTGATGTTAAGAATCCGGTGACGGAAAGTACGAGGGAAGAGAGGAGCAGCATCCTTTTCCGACCAACTGATGAATCGGCTAGCGGTCCCAGCGTTATGCAGCCTGCACTCGGTAAACAGCACATTAATTAGCTAATGGTTTCATTTTGCTTGGGTAATAGAATCTGTTCATGTTCGTGGTGGTAAAGCGTTCATGCTAAATTAATAATTTAACTGTGAAAAAAAATGGTAATTGTAATAGAAATATATCAGTCTAAATAAATCTTGGTCACATAACAATCAGATCCCATTACTGGTGCGCGAGGTAGAGTAGTATTATCCAGATATTTTTCCTATTTTATCAAAATCAATTTTAGAAGTATGTTTATATTGATATGTGAGACAAGAATCAATCATGACACATTTTTTTTCTGTTTTACAAGTCTTTTGTAGTACACATGTTAAAGAGGAAGAGAATATGAAGAGGTCAAGTTGAGTCAGATCACTTTACATAGATCTCATGTCCTTTATATCTGAATATTTACCTTTCTTACATGTTTGTAAGTGAATATATACTTTATAATATACATTGAATATTAATAAATGATAAAATCATTTTATAATTATTTATTAATTGCACCCATCTCATTTCATTTAGTCTGTTTGTTTGCTGGAATTAGACTGGAATTGGGATTGTCAAATTTCCGAATCACATTCAAAACATGAAACTGGAATAGGGATTTGTTAAATGCCCATTTACCCCCAAAACCAGCATTTGAATCTTCCATCTAAATAGGTGAAATTGGAGGAACAAAGCAAAATTTATTATATTTTGAAATTCATATGCAAACAACATTTTCCATCTTCTCATTATGAATCCGAGGTGAACCAAATAGTTCTAGCCATATTCCAAACACCATTTTCCATAATTAATTCCACCAACCAAACAGACAACAAATTCATCATTATCAGTAATTTATTTTCCCCATCATTATCCTCCATGCTAATACATTCATTTCTTATCTTTACATCTATCTATCACGTAAAATTCAATTTTTCATATTAAATGTGAATGGAAAAATCATACTTCTACACCAAAGAACTCTGAAATCAACAATAAACTTTTCAGTTTCGTTCCTGAATGACCACTTTCCAGGACATTATAATTAAAATTAAAGTAAAAAACTCAAATATGAAAAAATTAAAAACCTATGATATCAATATTCTACAAAATGGATTAAAGACAATTTTTATTTGCATTTTGTATACAGTATGGCTGCATCCTTCTCAAATTGTCACAAACCTTAAAAACAATGAATTACAAATAAATCGAAATTACTCGATGATGATTGATTAGAGACATCAAATTTTCACAATTCATCGATCCAAGAAAACTCCCTTTAATTCAGAGACAGCATTGCTGACTGAAGATTTATGTTTTAAATCGATTACCATGACTTAAAGAATAATTGAATCTTTGAACTTGGGAAATTCAGAGAAAAAAAATGATTCAGTCCTGATGTGATAATTAATTACTTGTTTTATTTTTTTGAATCCAGAAGGATAAGGCTTTTAACTGACCTAATAATGCACCAACAAAGAAGCAGATTTGAGGAATGCCTGCTTTATAGCTGTTTGTGCAGATAAGATCCCATTCTGAAATGATGGACGCCGCTTTCCCTCTATCCCACTCCCATGCTGTTCGATCCATTTCACATATCGACGATTTTTCCGTGCAATTTTCCCACGTAGAACTTGAATCCGTGCAGCGCCACGATGGCTGAGCATCAGTGAAAATGGGCAGAAACGTATTCTGTGCATCAAAACCCCATCCCAACGCAATGATTACGACCTGAAAAAGCTGAACACGTCCAAAACCACCCATGTATTTTTCTACAATCTCGTCCACAGAATACACAATTTTCCCTTCTATTGATATTTCCCCTTCTTCGTCACCGCGGTGCTTCTCTGCTAAATCCATCGCATTAAAATCAAACTGAAAGGCTTGAGCTCGATTCCGCTAGATTCGATCTTTAAGATGAAAAGTAGTTTTGTGATAATCGAAGTCCCTTTGCCCTAACAGCTTAGCTAAAGAAGACAGGTAATAAATATACAAATACTTAAGATATTCAGAAAACAAATACTAATATCCAAGCAAGCCGATTGAATCCATTAACAGACAGAGATGGCAATGCCTGTGTAAAACAACCAGGAAATGAACCCATAAAAGCCTGTAAACCTCGTGATCTGCATGTGATAAAGCCAAAATATAGTTTTCTTTCCCGAAAGATGGAATTATTTTCCCCTGAATTCGCTGTCATTTTTTGTTGTTATTGGCGTACAAACAGCCGTGGAACCCCAAAACTTGGGCGCACCCATTATAATTCGTTTGTCGCAACGAATTATACTTTATTAGTGTAAATGCTGGAATTATTGGATTCTAAGACCGCCACTAACAAGAAAAACACAATGCAAAAGATACAGAGAATCTTCCTTTACACACAATACCCAATGCTAGTAAATATTCAGAATCAACCAGTCAGTTTAATTTCAGAAAGAGTACAGTATTTATTATTATTCAGTATCATCTTTAATCTCTATCCATTAAATATTGATAAAAATATATTTAATGATGTTTAAATAAAATTCATGTCTTTGGAGCCCGCCTCACTCCAAACGAAAAAACAACGAAGTCGATAAGATGAAGATGCTGACTCATGGCCTTAGCGATTCTCCAGAAATATAAATATAAAACGTAAGTAGAATTGTTATTGTTGCGCATATCTTGGTCTTGAGTCTCTACATATCTTGCTGCCTTCAAACAGCGAATATAAATTGTTTGTTATCATTATTGCCCCACCTCTGCCATATTTAAGATACTACTCTCTTGACGTTGTCAACTAATTGGCTTATCACCAAATTCTTCATCACCTGTCTTTTAACAATATTTAATAAATTTGCAGTGATGTTGATAATGATTTATTTTTATGTAATCTCCACTCTTTGAAGTCTCTCTATGGAATGGCTTAACCGGCACGTTGTTTCTGGTTTTAAAAATAATGTTTCCTTTTCAAGATAAGCTCTAGTCTAATCAAGTTCGTTAGACGGTGAAGTCTAAGCAATGGGTAGTGGCTATCCAGCAAACTAAAACGTAAAAAATACGAAGAGAGTTTGAGAAAAATGCGAAGTATCTCCCCTTGGTAAGGTAAGATATACGTTTTAGTTTGCGATTTAGACGTTGTCGTAAGCAATGTGAGCTCTTTCATACAAGAGTTCAAAATGAGTACTTGCAATGTTTCAAGTTATAATTAATATTGGTGCTTACAATGGATTAAAGACAAAAGAAAAAAGAATCAAATCTTTTTTTTTCCAGAATTGCAAAAACACAGTTATTGTTTTGTAATTTTGTTGTGGTTTTTGAATAATATGAATGTAGTTATTTTAAATTTTTAGGTTTTTAGTTTGTGTGGGTTATTGTTTCAAGATATAATTAATATATAGATAGGTAAATTGAGAAAATTTCATTAGTTATAACTTAATTTTGTGGATATATTATTTATATAGTATGGGTGTAGTTATTTTAAATTTTTAGGTTGTTGGTTTGTTTGAGTTATTGTTTTATGAATAAAAGAATTATTTATATATAAGAAAGGAGTTTTAAGAAATGTGTTGTGTGTGTGGAGAATTAGAATATTTATATTAAAATATTAATATTTATTTATCTAAGATTTAAATTATTTGTTTATGTACAATAATAGAAAAAATTATATTAAATAATATATTTTGTACCTCTTCATCATTCTTAATGCTATTGAGGTGGGGTGTTATGTGGTGGTATCTCTCATTCACTTTATTCATTATTTAATATAATTCTTGTTGTGTGAGTCTTACAAATCTTCTTGATGTTTGAAGATAAAGTCTAACAAATTATCCATTATATTAGCTCACATGAATTATGTCCATTTGAAATCCAGCTATAATGTTGAAGATCTTCATTTGTAAGTCATGTTTTCTTTGTATATTAAATTAAGAATTTATTATACAAAAATAAATTTCAAATATATTTTATTTTTGTAAGAACATGAATCAATACTAAAAGAAGTTTAATGGATGCACGTACATAAATTTGATCACATGTGTCCAACGTTACTTATTGTGGTATAGATAATCATATAAGAATACAAGTAGAAAGTCTATAAAATATATTATTAATATATGACCATAACATTTCAATTTCATAAGAAATGGGTAAATGTAATTGATAGATAAATAGCAAGAGTACATAAAGAAAAAGAAAAAATTATAGTGTAATGGATTGTGTTCATGGGCATTGTTTATTATCTTTGTGTTTACATTCATCAAAAACACTTCCAACTAATTTGAATCTAGAATCATGTTTTCTAATGGTTTTCTCATTATGTTCTACACACACCTACATATCAATTAATTAGAATATAAAGGTTAAGAATAGAAGGCAATTTAAAGAAATTTCTATTGTTGACCCACAATATTATCAAATTGTTGACCCATAATATTATCAAAATGTTTGTTTGTATTATTATTATTTTTTTCCCATTAATATTATTAGAGTTGAAGAGCTCTACTAAAAGAGCACTTGGTTCAATGACAAAGTCCATGTTGTAAGCCTCTAGAATGAATGAGTGAATTTTAATGAAGTCCACAAGGCCAATAGTCTAAGGGACCAAGAATCAAATCTTATACCATCTTCATGTTCTTCTTCATGTCATCTCTTCGACTATGGAGCTTTATGGGGAAATTAACATTTTTTATGAATTGTAGATGATATTGCATTCAAATCTTCTACAATTAAAAAAAGTTGATGAGCTCAAATTGTTTAGATTACATCCTTTTATTATTATAAAAGTTTATTTTTTCAATAATTATATGTCTTAATATTTATTATAGCTTTGTTGAATGTGGAACTTTGTGGTTTATGATCACTAATTGCTCAAGCCATGTATGGGGAATTTCATCTATAATTAACATGTGTCATATCCCTTAAAGGTATATTTTTGGGTTTGGTACATCATATTTTCAAATGGAATTACAACATACATATGAAAATATGGTTGTTTGGAATTGATTTTGTAATGAATAGTTACATGACTTGTCCAAGAGATCTATTAACAAGACAAAATTCCTTCCTTAAGATTATTGTTAGCATTATTCATCGGCATATGCATGAGACATCCCCTTATTGAATAGAACCATCATTAGTTGATAATTAGGTTAAAAAAAATAGTGAAAGCATTAGCATAAGCTATCCAAATGTTTTGATTAGAAAAATTGGGAGAGGGCCCCAACCCAACATTAAAATAACATCAAATCATAAGGACATTAAAAAGATAATTAACTAGTAGTGAATTCTAGCAACTAAATGAACAAAAACTAAACTAGAAACAAAACCATCAAAGTAAAACAAAACACAAAACTAGCACCCAAGACTAGCACAAAGCACCAAGAACCAAGAGACAAAAAAGTAGGCGAACCACCACTGCAAAACCAACAACTACTTATTGAGCTCCTTTAACTTCTCAAGTAAGGAGGTGCATTTCGAAGGCTGAGTACAAGAAGCATCCCTAGAGGCAATGTCCTCCCTAGTGTCCACTTGCAAGTTGTCCACTCTCTTCTTCCATTTCATCTTTCTTTCCTCCAACTCCTAAATGGAGTTGATGGAGATGTTGGTCTTATCCAGCATACTCTTGTTGTAGTTGGTCAACTCAAATAATTATTTTTTGAGTTGGGACTAGTTTTCCTTCATATTATCCAGAACACTAATCATTTCCATTTTATCCTCCTCAAAGGGAACCCATTTCTTCAACTCAATACTTTGGTTCTCTATATTCTTCCAATTGTTTAACTTATGTCCAAAATCATCAACAACCTCCCAATGAATCACATCCTCTTTCCACTTAGTCTAATCCTTAGCCTTCCTTTCAGCTTTCACCGCATCTTCAAGCTTATTAATTTTTATTCTAGTGATTTGGAACTATAAAATGAGCTATTTCCTCACAGTCTTTTGTCTATTGAGGCAGATACACAACTCATCCACTTTTATCCCCACATACTCCAAATCATAGGTACTAGTAGGGGATTTGGTTAACTTAGAGGGGGAGGAACTTTTGGGGCTGACAAGGTCACTAGGATAAAAGAGCTAGGCCTTAGGCGAAGGTGGTAAATTGGATAGAGAGGGAGAGTTAGCGGTGGAATTATTTGGGGTCTGTGCAAAATGTGAGGACGAAGTGGATGCTGAATCCTCAAATAGGTCAACAATTATTTCCTTGGGTTGACCCTCTTTCTTGGGTTAGTCAAGTCCTAGGGCTTTATTCTAAGATTTTTAGTTTGGGTTCATGTAGGTAGAGCCAGAGGAGGGATCTCTAGCTAGAGCTTTAGCTTGAGGCCAGATAGGGATAAAAGTGGGATTATTTAGCTCGATCAAGAGCAAAGGAAAAGGACTAGTTTGAGGCGTAAGGTTGAAATGGGAATTATATAATCTCAGAATGAGGCCCTAATAGATACAAACCCCATCCTTGACCTTGGCCTTAGCCACAGATTGTGATAAGGAGGAAAAAATCCAAAAAGAAAAGTTGAATTTAATGCCTCTAAGAAAGTGGTTTAACATAGAAAATAAATGGGAGTGGAAGCATTTGTATCTACCTTCCAAAGTGATGAATTTGATTAAAATGGACGCTATGACCTTCCACTCACCAAAAAGATACTCTTTGTTGAACCCATACTACAATCTCAACACCTTCTCACCATGGTCTAAGAAGAGTCAAAAGTCATCTTTATTAATACCCTTGGAATTACAAGGCAACTCTTTCCCCTCTTTTCTCAAACAAGTCATAGAGGTGATGGTTTCCACTGAAACAACAAAGGAAACCCCATCAATGGTGACCTTCCCATCCTCTAAAGACTTGGAAAATTCTGGGAAAGGTCAAGGTTGAAACCCTTCATACCCTCAAAATAGTTGTCAATCTAGCCATCAGTAACAGTCTTCCACACCTTAACATATTTTTTTAAACCTCACAGGTATCAGTCTTAATCTGATTTAAATCCCCACCCATCCTTCTTGTAGAGAAGTCGCAACTATATAGAGCCCCAAGAACACTAAAAATAAAAATCCACTTCGTAATTTGCAAGACCCAAGGAAATTGCATGCACACAAATCTTTTTGGCTCAGATAACCACAAAATGAAGATAAAAAGATAGAACCCAAAACACAAGCTCCTAGAGGAGTACTCAACATATCTTGTCATCATAAAGTTAAGTGATGTCTTTATTATTGCCCAAGTTGGTAATATCCCTTCTGATCTTCACATAAATCACCTCGGGGAATGAATTAATGTCTTCCCAAAAAGTGGTATTTTCTATGAATCTACCTTCTGTCGCAAGCCTATTTGTAGCATCGTTACCCTCCCAAAAAATGTGTTGGCAATGAAACACCTCCAACATGGCAAGGTGGCAAGAATTATTTTTTAAAATATATGTGATTTCCCATCCTGCCTTGTACTTGTCAGTAAGGGTCATAGTGACATTTGTTGCTTCACCCTCCACAACCAACTTTTAATAACCATGATTAATGATGCAGGACAGGTAAGGAGGATCCAATAAAGGACAGTCCAAACAAGAAGCCAAACACCACAATGCGGAATAACACAAAAAGATAATATTTTCAACTAAATTTTCATTAACATGCCCGGCTGTGAGGCCTTCCGGGTTAGGGCCAAATACAATCAAGGTATTTCTGCAATCTCCCAACTAGTCCACTTCTGAAACAATTAGAAACTAATGGAAACACTAAGGCAGATCTAAACTTGAGCTCACAAGCCTCCAAGAAATCTCATTTTCTCCAAGCATGCAAACCACTAGCTCTGCTATTACAAACTACCAGATAACAATATGATCTTCAAGATCTCACGGGATCTAGATCTATCTTCTATCTCTAACTCCCATCTGCTACTTCCACTTACTCCCTAAATATCTACCCAAACACTCCTTAAATACATTTCCTCAACCACAAGTCAGCTAGAAAAAAATAATTAACTCCTAAGCCAAGTCAACTTCTATTACAAACAAATATTAAATGCAATAACATTCAGCTCTCAAATAGCCTTACAAAAAATTAATTCTCCATGTCAGCCTCTAGATCTACACAGGATAATACAACAAAATATACCAACAATAAATGCACCAATCCGTCAAACCAGATCTCTAAGAACTCCATTCAGTAAACCAGAACAACCGAGCACCAAGAAAATAACCAACCACACCAAGCAACACAGGCATCGCTGAGAAAGTATGTTGACCGAGTACCATAGGCATCATCAAGTACAAGTTCCACTGAGTGCAAGAGGTTTCACCGAGTTCCTTCAGCGACTAAGCTCCCTTCAATAACTGAGACGGTTGGTTAAAGCTACAATTGAGTAACATGGAACTAAATCAACACACCACCATGCAGATTTATCGAGTACCCTAGAATGCCCCTGCATCAATTAACCACTAACATCACCCTTTGGTAAATTGCATATGCCTCTGCCACATGGGCAATTTGAAATCCTCAGTTCACTTTGAATGCTTCTAGAATGTCTCAAATGAGACCACCCCCACCCACCTAACAAAGGTTCCCTAGAGAAGAGTTGTCAAAGTTCAATTTTACTGTCCAAATTTTACATCTCATTTTTTATCATTTATTTTGAATATGTTTTAAATGGTTAAATATTTTTGTTGATTAAAGGAAAACAATTTTTTAAGGGACCTAAAACCTTAACTAAAAAAGATTTGATTAAGGTAAAATGAGTTTTGAAGGGGCCTGAAACCCTTAAACAACAAAAAATTCTAAAGCAACTCAAACATTGCCAAACTAGAAATGAGCTAGAAATAAACTGTCGAAATGTTACATCTCATTTTTTATCATCTATTTGGAATGTATTTTAAATGGTTAAATTTTTTTGTCGATAAAAGGAAAACAAGTTTTGAAGGGACCTAAGTCCCTTAAACAACAAAAATTTGATTAAAGGAAAATAGGTTTTGAAGGGACCTAGAATCCTTAAATAGTAAAAAAGCCTAAAGCAACAAATATCACCAAACCATAAATGAGCTAGAAAAAAATATGGGATACATCCCAAATAAAAATAACACTAAAAATTTTGGGAACACACTTAACCAAGAGTCAGAACAAAGAAAGGGAGATCCTCCCAATAATATTACATCTTTTTCATCAAATTTTAAATTCTTTGAAATCATTTCTTCATGTATAATTCACACCTTGTTCATCATAGAATCCATAGGAGTTGCACATTTTTCATTTCTTCTAATCTAAGTGGTAGGACTTGGCATTGAATCTACACTAGCACCATGATCTTCACTAATAATATTTGACTTGTTGATCCCAATAGGAAAACTAATAGTTCCTTTGTTTAATCCATACACAACGTTAGCTTGATCATTCAACCTTTTGATCCCATCAGTATTATGCTCCATGGTCATGTTTCTCACTATAACCACAATAGTAATTCTATCATAGATTTTTATAACATCATCTACTAGGGATTTAATTCTCTACTAATGATCATGTTTAAGCTCTTCAACCCCCTTTGAGAGGTTATGGGTCATAATAAGTAGTTTGTTGAATTTTTCATCACTAGGGTACACCATCCCTTTCACTTTAATTGCATTCAAATATGAGATAATCCACATCAATGGGGAGCCATGACCATCAATTTTTTCATTGAAACTCTTCTCAATGTTAGAACTATCATACATAGAAGACCCTTTCTCAAAGGGCATATCCTTACTAATTGGTATATGAATATGCAGATCTATATTCTCCTCATTAATAGGAGGAGGGTGCAAGTTGGAGTCCTTGTCAATAATATATCTCGCTTGAGTATTTTGGCATGGGAAGAAGAATAAACATGTCTCTTACCTTTCCCTTTGGCTGTGGTAAAAGAGGAGCCCCTAATTTTTATTTTCCCTTTAATATCCCCAATAGGGATAAAAGAATCAAGCACACATTCTACAAAGGGGGAATAATAAGAGTATTTGTCATTTGACACAAAAAAAAATTAAATGGACTTTTTCTTCCCTTTTAGGGATCAATCTTTTACTTGTTTGAACTCCACCCACATCTTCCTTAGATTACCCTTCAAGCCCCATGAGGTGACCCCTCAAAAAGTAATTAACATCCTTTTTTTTCCTTGGCCATACAATGGTGTTTGGTCACCAAAATATCTTTTCAAAACTCCATAATAAGAAGGATTAATCCTTCATGCAATAGTGGTTGAGAAGGGTTTTTTTTAGGGATTTGTTACTATGATATAAAGAAGAAAATAAGTAGAAAATAATGGAAATACATCTAGCATGTCTGAAGTGGTTTAAAATAACAAAGTGGTAGATGAAAAGCCTAGTGAATTGGCCATTCAAAGTGACATACCTCATGATCACTTGGGAAATTTTACCCTAGAGAGAGGGAATGGACCCCTTTCATAACCAACATATGAGTTTCTCTTAAGTTTCTCCCTCTCCTTTCCCATTAAGAATATAGACACCACTTCATCAATTATCTTCTTGTCTGTAAATAATTTCCTTCCTTTAACAAGGGTTTACAAAAATTGAGCTATTAATTCCTCCAAAATCACTAGTTCAATTCAAAAAAAATGTAGCACTCCATCATCCAAGCTATCCACAAAATCTTATGTAAGATGCAATTTGTTCCCATGAACCTTATCAATTAAAGGGGTAATACCCGTAGCAAAAATCTCCTTCCACAAATTTTCATCACTCTACCATTTATCATAGATGATAGGTTCAATTTTGATTCGGTATCCCCCCATGTTTACATAGAGAGATCCAAAATATAGTCACATAATAAAAGTCTAGACAAATAATCTACAATATAAAGAATGATATGTGTGATAATGTGCCTCATTAATTATCAATCCTTTTTCCAACTAGTTCCATACGAATTCAAATACACAACCATAATTTCCAAAGGCTGCATTGAATTAGCAATTTTTCTCATCATTTTGAATGAGAGATTTAATATCATGGGGAATAAGGTCATCCATCCCCCAATAATTATCCCTAGGTATGTTGACACCCATGTTAGTGAAACCAATAGCTACAAAGTTCCCTTCTCAATAAATGTGGCTTATTTTAATCAATTGGAATGACTTAATAAGTTCCAAACAGTTTAATATTATCTTTTTACTAGTCCAATGTGGATTTTGAGAACCATTAAGAAAATTCACAATATTCATGGAGTCAATTTCAAACCAAACTTTCATGAATCCCCTTGACACCACCAACTTTAGACCAAAGTAGAAATGGGTAAATATTATTTATAGTGGATAAAATGTCATTATTTTAATTGTTACCTTATAAAATACATGATATAGTTACGAAAAGGTGTTCTTTATCTCTACAAAATCTTTATTTTATATAACAAATTGAATGTGGATGTTGATATCCTATTTTATATAGTGTTGATCATATCTTGTATTGTAATGGAAACTAATGATTGATATGATTCTTAATGATATATTATAATTCCTTAAAGCATTTTAGAAAATAATTTGCAAAAATTATCTTATTTTTTCATTTTTTTGCATATGTTTACAAAATTTCTTCCATTATGTTGTTAGAAATTTATTTCCATTGAGCCACCATTGTCCACCTACCTATTAGGAGTAGCCTCCAAAATATTTTCATTGGGATTTTATCCCTCACATTTTCTCACGACATACAATAGAGAATTGGTAATGAATTAGTTTTTATAGGTAAGTTTCAATTTCAAATTTGTGTGGCATTTTTTTGAAAGGACATTAGAAGACAAATAGGAAGAATGTTCTTCCAATTATCAGTTAAAACTCAAAATATTTTTTGAGGAAATTTTGATCAATAAGAATATTGAAAGAGTAGTTGTGTGTGTGTGTGTGTGTGTGTCTAGTGTGATTAGATAGCTCATGACAATTAGAAGCTCCAATAGGATGATACATGAAGGAGTTTTGATTAGCTACAAATAATTTGTATTTGGGTGCAAATCCAAAATACTACAAGTAAATTTTTTTATCAATTTGTAATTACTTTTTGAAGTAATTTTGTAAATATTTTTATGATTTTAAAAAAAATATATATATATTTCCCATCTCTAGCTATGTATTTTACTTTCGATTTTATTTTTTCTGTATTCCCAATTGATTCACAAAATGAGTAGTAGTATTTGTGGGTGCTTTGGATTTTAATCCTTCAAAGTGGTGTTGGAATTATTTGGGCTCTAAGTCCATAGTGATTTGGACCTTTTTTTTTGTGTGTATTGCAAATCTCTTATTGAAGACATGTGTGGAGAAGATCGAAAGAGATGGAAACACCCAATATCCTTCAATGGACAAAACAATGATGTATGGGAAAATAAAATGAAGAACATTATAGTTACAAATAATTTATGGGATTTTACAATCTATGTGTTTGTAGATATTACTGGGATAATAAATCTTGGATCCCTCACAAAAAACTTGAAGACCTTGTTAAAGGAGAGAAGGAGGAAAGATGCAAAGGCATTGAATTTTATGAAAGTTATCTAAATAGAGGATTTTTTTCCAAAATAGCAGCAGAAAACTATCAAAAGGAAGCTTGAGAAATTGTCCAAATAAGTTACAAAGATATTTTTAGAGTTATGTTGGTGAAGCTCTAGATGTTTCAAAGAGATATTGAGAATCTTTGAAAAAAGGACAAGTCCATTTTGTATTTTCACACAAAAGTATCTAGTTTATTAATCTAGTTGAGGAAAATTAGTAAAATGTGGGAAGAGAGGAGGATTGTGGAGAAAATAATAATTTTTCCCTCTAATTTTGATACAATATTAATTATTTTTTTAAGAGAAAAGGGACCTCTCAACATTGATAGTTGATCTGTTGGTGAGTAGTTTCAATGGTGTATACACCTAGAAATGGCTTGATAAAATTAATTAAATATTAATCATTTAATTAATGGTAATTCTCCTATCTCTAAATGAATTATTTAATTTTTTCTGTTGATTCACTTTATCTTATTCTTCTAAGCCTAAGTCTTCTAAAAATCTTCAATTAAATAGTTTCCTATATTTATTTAATTACCTTGTCATCATATGACCAAGTTAGAGCCACTTCATCAATCCATCCCATCCACCACCTCATCCATATGTGGATAAAGAAATTAATTTTTTTAATATTTAAAATAACCTAATTATCTTCAATAATTATCCATAGTCACAAGGGAGAAGAAGGTCGTGTCCTCGTGAGACTCAATCTTTTGTCAATGTGTCCTCTTGAGACCAAGTCTCTTTCCACCTTCCCTATCATTTAGTCAATTGTCCCTCCACATGATTCAGTCAAACATGACTCATAGGACACTTGTTTCATGAGTCATATTTCATCCTCTCACATTCCAACAAATTTTAATGTTTCTTCCACTTTTTTCTCATAGTCATGTCGAGACACTTGATAGGTGTATTCTCCTCCAACATAGTCCTCTACATTTTCAATGTAGGAGGATCATCCCCCACATATTTATCTCATATTCTAACCATTTCCTATTATCTCTCCCTCAACTCAAGCAATTTAATCTTAGCCCTTCATTTATTGAAGATTGATTCTTGAACATAGATTCATGCTACATGGGATCAAGGCCATGGAAAGCCTCTAAAAGGAGCTCATTTTTTTGTCTTTGGGACTAATTAGCAATTGGGTATGCTTGGATATTTAGAACATAATTGATATTTAGTGCATTTGAAGCTTATTTGTATGCCTTTGGATTTTTATATCATGTATTTTATCTTATAACATCTTAGATTAATCATCATATAAATCATTATCATTTGCAATCATGTTCATTTATATTATCATATATCTTATGTCTAGCATCATTATCCATATATAGTATCTTAATTTGCATCTTAAGATTGTTATCTAGTTGCATTTTAGCTATTGTCATTAAGATTTGTTACATACTATTGTGGGGAGTAAATATTTTATAGCCTTTATATATGATTTTATCTATAGGAAAAGAACTTTTTTATTAAGCATAAATTTGAAGCATTTAAAATTTTTGAAGTGTTTTAAGGCCCAAGCATAATAAACTTAGATGAAGAATCTAGTAATTCATTGAAGAAGCGAGCCTAATAAAATTGGATACTCTTTCGTAAGAGAGTTATTTGAAAATGGAGAAATCAAAATCTTTTTTATAGGTATGATAAATAGATTATAGATATTTTCTCAAAGCCTTTTGGAAAATATAGCTTCAAACTCCTAAGAAGAAAGTCAAGTGTTATTTATTTGGATGAATATTGAAGACATTTGATGGCTAAAGATAATGAATATTGTTGGAATTTTTTTCCCTTAAGCCACCATCAGTCAACTACCTACTAGGGAAACCTTGAAAAAGAGAAACCTCTTGAATATTTGCATTGACATTTCATCCCTCCTATTTTCTCCTAATTTGCATCAAAATACTATTAGTGAATTAATTTTGGTAGGTAAATTCTAAATTCCCATTTGTTTGGGATTCTTTTGAGAGGGAAGGAAAACACAAATAGGAGATTGACTCCAAGGGACTAAGATAATACCCTAAACTGCAAAGATTCATCAAGATGGGTACAAAATACTAGCTCAAAATATCCCCCAACTATGAAAAAATTTACACACAATGGATTCATTTGAGAGAATGATTTTATTCTTCAATATATAAGATCTAGACTTAGATGTAAAATCTTTGTTCTTCACCAAGCACATGCCTTCATCCTAAAAATTCTAGTTTTTGTCACCATATATAGGTGCTTCACTTAGCATGAGAATTCTAGAGATAAGTGATGAAAAGAGGATTATTTCACTAGTACATTTGACCTTATTTTTCTACCAAAATTTTCGACCATCAATTAAAAAGGTTTAGGTTGGTCGGATTATAGAAGGAAAACTTTCTTTTTTTTAATCCATGCCCGTGTTGGTCAAAATTTTGACCAATACCATGTAGGTCGAAATATCGACGAACATGGCTATAACTTTAAAAAAAATTATTTAATTTCTCATTTCATTTTTACAGGAAAATTAGATCAAGGGTTGCAGCGCGTGAAGGAGGACTGCAGTGTGCGAAGGATTTCCATCTTCGAAGAAGGTTTGGTTGTTGAGTACATTTGTTAAACTTCATAGCGTCAGTCTTATATGCCATTTTTTATTTCAGGCTTAGGGTTTCAATATTTTTCATTAAGAAAATTACTTTATAAGTAATTTTAGAGTTGTTTATCATTTAGGTTTATTTCTATTTACATAGCCTATTGTGGAATGAACATGTAGCCACCTATCTTAGCAAACTTGGCCATGTAATGAATAAATAGTTTTATGGTTGTAGCAAATTCATTTGTGCATTCTCGGGTTCTGTTAGATTTCTTTTAATTAAACTTTGCAGTCAATTTTTTTTTGAAATTGGTGTTGAGAAACCCATCTCTCTGCTAGACCAACTCAGAGACTCTATAGTCAGCTCGTACATTTGGTCTTGACCTGCATTCTTCCGAATGGGACTCAATGTCACTAGATGAGAAGTAGGGAAAGACCATATATTTTAATTGTTTCAATACTCAAACTGTGGAAGTAGTACGTTGCTTCAAGAGTTGATGCCCTAGATAAAACTTCTATATACTTGGTCAGGGAAAAAGTATATATGTTTGCAGTAGTGAATAATAGGAAATTTGAAATTGAATCATAGAATAGATTTGAGGATGTCAGTACATTGAAGATTTCTTGGTAATTGTATTCACTATGAATACCCAACATTCATCGATTCTAGGTTGTCCATTTCATATAATCCTTTTAGGCAAGTGGAAGGCAGATTGGATGTAAAAAAAAATTTGAATCAATAAAACATAACATTGTACTGCAAACAGTCAAGTTTCTTGTTCTTGTACGAACCTGCACGACTCATATTGATGGTGAAATTTATGGGACTATGAAGATCCTTTAATCCACTTTCATTTGCAATCAATTTAGAGGTCTAAGGTGTCTGGAGTCAGAAGTTAGAGCATTTTTTTCTTAAAACTGGCTTGAAACCCTCATTACCTAGGGTTTCTTCATTCGAGGTTGATTTCCTCTCATGTCCACCATTAGAAAATTCTAATTCTTGGTGGAATGAGGGGCTTGCATGTATATTTAGTGGTTTTGAAGTCAATTTTTAGGGAAGAGTGTGTCCATCCATATTTCCATTGAATTAAGGTTGACATCTCCATGTGGCAACCTAGTTTTAGAATGAAGAACTGATGACATTTAGGTGCTGGGGTTGAATCAAGGTATGAATTTGAGTTTAGAGTGTAATGCATCAGATGTCTTCTTATAAGGTATGAAATGAGCCATCTTTAAAAATATTTCAACCACTACCAAAATAGAATCATTACCTCTCTGAGTTTTAGGCAATCCAAGAACAAAGTCCATACTCACATCTTCCCAAGGTCTATCAGGTACAGGCAAAGGTGTAGACAATCCCAAATTATAACTAGTTCCTTTTTCTAGTTGACAAATTTTGTAACCTCTAACCATTCTCTATACATCTCTATAAATCTGTGGCCAAAAGTATCTTTCCAAAATCAATTTCACAGTCTTATCAATCCCAAAATGTCCAGAAAGTCCACCACTATGTTTCTCCTTTATTATATTCTCTCTCATAGATCCTCTAGGTATGCACAATTTAATTCCTTTAAACAACATGTCTTCTTGAATGAAATAATTTTTAGGAATGGGAACACTGAGAGTGGGGGGGGGGGTGAATTAGTGTTCACTATATTTTAACTTTTTCCTTTAATCTTTATTCTGAACTTAAATGCTTAAAAACTGAAATAAACATTCACATAAACATGAAACATGAAATCAACACATGACACCAATATGGTTACAAGGAAACCCAAATAGGTAAAAACTCCAGTGGGACTTGATACCCACTAATATTCTGCACTAGTATTTTGTGATCCTTGTTAGAAGATCCTTTACCCTGTTAGGAGTAGCTTTGCAATGCTTTAAGTACAGTAGACCTTGTTAAGGGTCAGACCCTGTTAGGATTCTTTTACAATGATCCCTGTTAGGGGAGTGGACTCACAATCCTAGAGCTCACCATTCAAATGGTGAAGGCTACAACCTTCTGATTTTAGATACACACTATATCTACAAGTGAACTGTCACTGTGACACTACTTGTCAGATCAGTTCCTTTGGTGCACTGATTCTTTGACCTCTAGCAAAGCTCTAATACATCTTATGTTGTCTTCGCATACCTCTAGTCTACTTATCATAACTCTCTTACTACTTCCATACTGAATACAATGGGTGCACCTTATATTTATGCGCTCATACAAAATACATAATTAGGTCAACCCTAAAACTAATTACAAACAACGCTTCCAAATGAATTGGCTTAAGTGTGCTTACACTTATAAATATAAATGTGTCTAAAACCTAAATACAATGGTGCATGGCCTTTACAATATTAAATTATAATCGCAAACCAAAATGCTAATTGTCGGCTCCATGCTCTGTTCTCTGTTGGCACACACTGGCTGTGCAACTTCAACTGACTGTAACTTACACATCTTTGTATATCTACTTATGCACTCATAGACTAAGCATAAGTATAGTCTAAAAAGCTTATCTTCCAGGGCGCATACCATAATTCATCCATACACATGTGCACTGATGCTCTAAGCTGCAGGAACTCTATATACTATCCAATCTTCAATACTTAACTAAATTCTGATATTTACATCAAGTGTATTGACTCCAAACTGCTATATGACTTTGTTGCCATAATGACAACACTATATCAAGTCATATACTTTAGTATAGACAACTTTCCAACAATAATTAGTCCTCTTATCACTCACTATTTTTTCTTTACAAGCTCTCCAAGGCTCTGCAAAATATAGGTCAGTGTCATACAAACACTTCAAATCATCAAAACCAAATACCTCAAATTTCATCTCTATCAGCAAACTTATTCTCTGTCTCAAGGCACCAGCAACCTTATTCAACTATCCACTCTTATGTTTCAATGAAAAGGAAAAATTATGCAAGAACTCTACATACTTCATATGTCTCTGATTCAATTTATTCTGACTTCCCAAATACTACAAAGCTTTATGGTCAGTATACAACACAAAATCTTTAGGCATCAAATAATGTCTCCATTTCTTCAAAGTTTGAACAATAGCATAGAATTCCTGATCATAAACTGAATATTTTCTCTTGGCATCATTCAATTTTCACTAAAAAAAGCTACAGGTCTTCCTTCTTGACTCAAAATAGCTCCAATTGCACTTCCACTAGCATCACATTCAACTTGAAAAACTTTACTAAAATCAAGCAAAGCAAGTGTAGGTAATTCTATAATTCTTTGTTTCAAAGTTTCAAAACTCTTTTGTGCTCCATGTGTCCACTTGAAATCCCTTTTATCTCCTCTTATGGTTTCATTCATATCATTACAAAATAGAACTGAAATTTTTGATAAACTTCCTATAAAAACTTGCCAATCCATGAAATGATCTTACCTCTCCAACATTATTTGGTATAGGCCAATCAATTATATCTCTCACTTTCTTAGGTTCCATCTTCAATCCATCAGTTGTAATTACAAAACCAAGGTACACAATCCCTTCTTTCATAAATGAACATTTCTTCAAATTAATCAGCAACCTTTCTTCCTTCAATCTCTGTAATACTTGTCTAATATGTTCAATATGTTCTTCCTTACTCTTACTGAATATCAAAATGTCATCAAGATACACAATCACAAACTTACCCAAGAATCTTTTCAAAACTTCATTCATTAGCCTCTTGAAAGTACTAGGTGCACTAGTCAGACCAAAAGGCATAACCAACCATTCATACAAACCTTCATTACTCTTAAAAGAAGTTTTCCACTCATCCCCTTCTCTAATCCTAATCTAATGATATCCACTTTTCAAATCAATCATTTTGAAATACTTTTCTCCACTCAAACTATCCATTATGTCATCCATCCTAGGCAAAGGAAATCTATACTTTACTGTTATTTTTTAATAGCTCTAGAATCAGTGCACATTCTACATTCCCCATTCTTTTTTGGTGCTAACATAGTAGGTACTACACAAGGACTCAAACATTCCCTAATCAAACCTCTCTCAAGTAATTCTTGCACTTGTCTATTCAACTATGTCTTTTCATTAGGTGTTAACCTATGTGATGCTTTGTTAGGAAAACTAGCTCCAGGTATCAAATCCATATAGTGACGTATACTTCTGATAGGGGGTAAACTAGTAGGTACATTATCAGAAATGATGTCAAGAAATTCATTCAACAAAGGTTCAATCTCAAGTGCATGTTCTAACTCATCTTGTTTCTCAGTTTTTCTTGGAATCAAAGCATAACAAACATTTTGTTCTTTCAATTCTCTTACAAACTTTTTACCCTCAACCAAACATACTCTGACTATAGTATAATGACTTTCCTCAAATGTTTCTACTAAAGGCAACAATATTTGTTTCTTCCCATCCATCCAAATAGTATATTAATTCAATCTACCATCTGTTAATATGATTTAGAACAACGGAGAGGGGGGGTGAATCAGTTGTTCTTAGGTCCTAATGTATAAAAAAATCTCAAAAACTTATCCTTAAATTAGATCCAAAACCAAAACAAACTCGGTCATCACTGATTCAATAATAGAAACATCTAACAATGCAGTCCACTACCTAGCTGTAACTTAACTTGCAAAACATAGTAATGTTCAGATCTTTAAACATTCACACAAGTATAAACACCAAGATTTATAGTGGAAACCCAATTTGGGAAAAACCACTTTGTAACATGCTACTATTATTTTCACTCTTCTGAAGTGAGCTCGGTAAAAAGCCAACCCTGTCAAAGGTTACAATACACACTATCAGATGTGACCCGATTAAAGGATTTCAATCAGCCTATTAAAAGTGAGCCTAGTCATAGGACTTACATACACTCCATTAGAATACAACCTTTTTCAAAGGATTTAACATATGACTGTTAGGTCAACCTCTATTAAAAGGATTTTGACTGTTACAATGGTTAGAAAGTAGCAGCAATATTATCTGAAAAATATACAACTCACTTTGCAAATATCAGATCCGATTCCATACACTAATGTTGGTTTACTGACTTTGAAACTTTTCCATTTCCATCTCTGATCTGCTCAAAAATTTTCTTCAAGCAATCACCACCATTCCCCTTCAGCCTTTTCTGCTTATTTAGTCAATAAAACTTTCCTCTTCCAGCATTCTCTGTTCTCCATGTGCATACATATCAAAATGCTTAGGTTCCCTTATATTTTCCTCAATTAGGTTAACTCTTCTTTTGCCACTCAATCTCCTTCGTAGATCTTAAGGTTAGGTCAAATTCATTGAATCTACCTATTTCATGTTCTTCATCTCCTTTTCTAGAATCATCTCAAATCTCATAAAGATTTATAATAAAATGTTTTACAATGCATTTAATGCTTCCAAACAATCAATAAATAAAGTCAACATGTTTTACATAATCCAAGAATTCAACAATGTCGGCTCCAAAATTAAATTCTCTTCAAATATAAAATTGTTGATGCTCGGTCAATGCTATGATTGTTCACTCGGTCTTCATGTAGAAAACTCAATTGTTACTAAAACTATTTCCTCAGCAATTTACTGATGCTCGATCAACACTATAATTTTTCTCGGCATATACTAACTTAGTCGACACTAACATCACTCAGCTTAAACATGATTTTTCCATTCTTTTCTCGGTTAAGCCTACCAGTTTAGTCTCCAGTCTTACTAAGATAAACAATACATTATCTCATCATAGTGCAACATAGTCAAGTACACTTTGTAGTATCAAGATAACTCAACCTTTCCCTAGGTGCTATTGTTACCAACCTTGCTTAGCCCCTTAGCAACACTCAAAAAGATATAGTACTTTCCTAAGTAGCAACAGTCTTACCAATTAAGGTTTGACATCAATGACAATACAATAATTGTTTCAATTCAGTTTCCAACAATCTCCCTCTTTCGCATTGATGGCAACACCATATGATATCACCTAAATAACACATGGATTACCAACCAATCCAAAATATTATCTGTCCATTAGAAAATTATTTATAATATCCTTAGCTTCATTCTGATTCAGAATCCTGTAAGCCTCACTTTTGTGACCATCAGAAGTATTCAGATCTCCCTCTCTCCTGATTCTTCATTTCAGTTCATCATCCTTATCTACAATTCCATCAGTTCTTCTCCCATTAGTTCATCAGTTCATTTCCCTCTTTACTTTTTAGCATCATGTGTTATCATATCAGTTCATTGTCCCTCTTTGACAAAAATGCCAAAGCAGCAACTAAAACATACATCCATTAGATGTAGATAATATCTGTGTAGCTCAGTGTTTCTCCCTCTGTCATGTTGCTTATGATTGATTCCTTGTCTTTGCTTCTCTTCACAACTTTAGGCCAGCCCTAAAGTGTGACAATCTTCTGCATCAATTTGTCAAATGTTTTGTTGTAGCACATTTGATGCAATGCTCCTAGCTTGTCTAGGTAGCCTCAGTTAGAGGAAGAACCCATAATTGACTTCTCAAATACTCATGAGCTTCTTTGGGTAAAGATTTAGTGAATATGTCTGCTAATTGTTCTTTTGTATTCACATATTCCATTCGGACTTCTTTGTCTTGTACTAATTCTCTCAAGTAGTGATACTTGATTGCAATGTGTTTGGTCTTTGTGTGCATCACTGGATTTTTAGAAATATTGATAGCACTTGTGTTGTCACAGAAAATAACAACAGGTTCAGTGATTTCTTCTTTCATGCCTATCAACAATTGTTTTATCCATACCAAGTTTGAACAGTTTACTGTAACAGCAACATACTCGGCCTCGGCAATAGATTGGGAAATGCAATTTTGTTTCTTTCTTGTCTAGGAGACTAATCTCTATCCAAGAAAGAAAGCTCCACCACTTGTACTCTTTCTGTCATCTACATTTCCTGCCCAATCAGCGTCTGTATAAACTCGGAGTTCAAATTTGTCATCCTTCTTATAATATAGACCATAGTTAGCAGTTCCTTTCAAGTATCTCATAATTCTTTTCACGGCCATCATATGTGTTTCCTTAGGATTGGCAGAGAATCTTGCCACAATCCCAACAGCTAATGCAATATCTGGTCTGCTATGTACAACATACTACAATTTTCCAATCATGGATCTATACAGAGTCTAATTTACTTCTGTAGCATCATCATTCTTAGATAACTTTTGTCCAATAACCATGGGAGTTCCCACTGGTTTAGCATCTTCCAGCCCAAAATTTTTCAGTATTTCATTAACATACTTAGACTGTGTAATGAAAATTCCATTCTTCCTCTAATATACTTGTAAACCAACAAAGAATTTGATCTCACCAAACATACTCATTTCAAATTCAGTTTGCATTTCATTTGAGAAACTTTTACATAATGCATCTTGTCCACCAAAAATAATGTCATCAACAAAAAATATTGCCAACAAAATACCTTTACCTTCTTCATCTTTCATGTACAGATTGCTTGTGTCATTTGTTCTTGAAAATCCAATCTGTATCAAGTAGTTGTGAAACCTCTCATACCATGCTCTAGGAGCTTGCTTCAATCCATATAATGCTTTGTTCAGTTTGCACACCATGTGTCTTCTGTTTGGATCAATAAAACCTTATGGTTGTTTTATGTAAACTTCTTCTTCTAGTATACCATTCAAAAATGCAGACTTGACATCCATTTGATATACCTTGAAATCTTTATAAGCAGCATATGCAAGCAGAGTTCTTAGTCCTTCCAATCTAGCTATAGGGGCAAATGTCTCCCCATAATCTATTCCTTCTTCTTGTGTGTAGCCTTTGCATACCAACCTAGCTTTATTCCTAGTGATTTCACCATTTTCATTCATCTTATTCTGAAACACCCACTTTGTTCCTATAACATTCTTGTTTTCAGGTCTCGGCACCAGAGTCCAAGTATCATTCTTCTCAATCTGGTCAATTTCTTCATTCATTGCTTGTATCCAGTCTTCATTCTCTAATGCTTCTCTAGTTGTCTTCAGTTCAAATTCACATAGTAAACATGTTGGATCCTTAGTCTTACTTCTGGTCTAGATTCTAGTATCTTTGTCTCCAATTATTTGTTCAGGCTTATGATGTCTTCTTACATATTTTTCCAAAATAGGTTCAGTTGTTCTCTCCTCTATTTCATCATGTTCCTCAATAAGATTTTCAGATTCAACTTCAAAATGCTCGGCAACCTCTTCTTGATACTCAACAACATTTTCTTGTAGCTCAGCATGTTCTTTTTCTCTCTCGGCACTATTTTCTTGATGCTCAGCAGCTTCTGTCTATCGCTTGGCATTACTTACCTGAGACTCGACATCAGGTGCAAGTTTGTTACTTGTCTCTTCTTCTTCTTTAATGTACACAAAAGATCTATAATCTTCTAGTTCTCTTTTATTGTCAGCTTCATTTCTTTCTGCATACTCATCAATTTTGACATTCACACTTTCCACAATTTTGTTAGTGTTAGATTTCAAACACTTATAAGCTTTACTTTTTGTGTACCCTAAGAATATGCCTTCATCACTCTTAGCATCAAACTTTCCATTCCTAGTGTCTTTTAATATATAGCACTTACTTCCAAAGATTCTAAAGTATTTAACACTCAGTGCATGTCCATGCCATAATTCATAAGGTGTCAGATTTTTACCTTTCTTGATCTGTACCCGGTTAAGAGTGTAGACAATAGTGCTTATAGCTTCTTTCCAATATTTATGTGCCACATTCTTTTCAATCATCAATGTCCTTGCACAATCCAAGATAGATTTATTTCTCCTTTCTGCTATACGGCCATTATGTGGAGGTGTTCTAGGTGCAAACATCTATCTTTTAATTCCTCTATCACTACAAAATAGAATAAATTCATTTGATGTAAATTCTCCACCTCGGTCAGATCTAAGACATTTCAGGTTCCTACCTGTCTCCTTTTCAACCTTAGCCAAATACAACTTAAAATATTGAAAAGGTTCAGATTTTTCTTTTAGAAACATCACATGCATCATCCTAGTATGATCATCAATGAATAAGATAAAGTATCTAGCACCATAGTAACTTTGTACACCCATGGGTCCACAAAGGTCAGTATGAACCAAATCTAAAGTGTTTTTAGAAGTAAAGGATTTTCTCTTGAAACTTGACTTTTTCATTTTTCCTAACTAGCATTCCTTGCACATCACATTCTTAGGTTTCTTCAATCTAGGTAGACCTCTTACCTTTTTCTTCTTACTTATCTCTACCAAATTGTCAAAGTTAACATGACACAGCATTTTATGCCATAACCAAATATCATCAAGTTGTTCAAATAAACATATTTCTTTAGATAGGTCAAGTAGAACAAATTACCTCTAGTATGATCTCCACTTCCAATCAGCTCTCCAGTAGCATTAAATATTTTAGCTTGCTTGTGATGAAATTCCACTCGATAACCAGTTTTGTTAAGCTGAGTAACACTTAACAAATTGTAATTAAGACCTTCAACCCAATATGCATTTTCACAAGATATCTTATCAGTCAATTTAATCAAACCTTTTCCTCTAATAGGACATGGTGCATCATTACCAAATTTTACACTTTTACCTCTGTAATGATGTAAGGTCTCAAACTTATTTTTGTCACCAATCATGTGATGTGAATAGCCACTATCAATAATCCATTTATCATTCTTGTTCACATAGGATATTAATGCAATTTTCTCATCCTCATCAGATTCATCTTTCATTGCCACATAAACTACCTCAACTTCAAAATCATCAATATCACTATCAGTCTCTTTTTCAACAATGTAACAAGATTTCTTACCTTTTCCCTTATAGTCTCTATTCCATCGATAGCTTCTATCATCTTTTCTATCTTTGTGTTTGCTTTTCCTTTCATCATCTTTATCCTTCCTGTCAGGACATCTAGCAGCTATATGACCAACTTTATTACATGCAAAACATATAATAGGGAGTTTACCTTTATACTTTCCTTTTCCCCTTCTCAGTCTTCTAGCCATAAGAGCTTCTAGATCTTCTAGGTCTTCATCAGAAGTGTCACTGTCACTTTCACTTTCACTTTCACTTTCACTGATGCATCTTTATTTTTATTTCTTTGGCTTATTCAGAACTAGTTGTGACTTAAAAGTAGATTCAACATTTCCAATGCTTCCAACAATGAAATTATCATAGTTAGAGAGTTCAAAAGTAGTCAGCTTACCAACCAAACTTTCCAAAGTAAGCACATTAGCAGAGTTACATCTAGATTCCTAAATAGCTGAGATCTTAATAGCATATATAGGATGCAGGGTTCTTAGAACTTTCCCAATTATAGTTTCATCATCAATAGCCCCATTTACTCCTCTAATAGCATTCACAGCTTCTTTTATTCTACCACAATATTGTGCAATGTTTTCACCTTCTTGCATTCTCATTTCATCAAACTTACCTCTAAGACTCTCAGCCTTTTCTTTCAGCACATTCAAGTCACCACCATAGATCCTTGCAAGAGTGTCCCACATATCCTTTGCAGTTGTGCAGTCCTTAATGTCCTCAAATTATAGATAGCTTAGGGCAGATGCAATTTCCAGCATTGCCTGATTATATTCATGCTTAGCTCTCATTTCTTTGATAGTCAAAGGTGCGATAGGTGAGACATAATTGTTTTCAATGTAGTACTTTGCAGAGTCACCAATACCAGCTAGATGTAGCTTCATCAAGCTTTTCCATGCAGGGAATTTTTCCTTGTTCAGCTTCGGTACCTCCTTCTTATACATCCTGATCATTTTCTTTAAGCCCCTTTAAACTTGATTTCTATCAACACTAATAATAAGGAACTTAGCTCTAATACCAATTGTTAATATGATTTAGAACAATAGAGAGGGGGGGTGAATCAGTTGTTCTCAGGTCCTGATGTATAAAAAAATCTCAAAAAATTATCCTTAAATCAGATCCAAAACCAAAACAAACTTGGTCATCACTAATTCAATAATAGAAACATCTAACAATGAATTCCACTACCTAGCTGTAACTTAACTTGCAAAACATAGTAATGTTTAGATCTAAACATTCACACAAGTATAAACACCAGGATTTATAGTGGAAACTCAATTTGGAAAAAACCACTTTGTAACATGCTACTATTATTTTCACTCTTCTGAAGTGAGCTCGGTAAAAAGCCAACCCTGTCAAAGGTTACAATACACACTATCAGATGTGACCCAGTTAAAGGATTTCAATCACCCTGTTAAAAGTGAGCCTAGTCATAGGACTTTCATAAACTCCATTAGAATGCAACCTTGTTCAAAGGATTTAACATATGACTATTAGGTCAACCTCTATTAAAAGGATTTTGACTATTACAATGGTTAGAAAGTAGCAGCAGTATTATCTGAAAAATATACAACTCACTTTGCAAATATCTGATCTGATTCCGTACACTAATGCTGGTTTACTGAGTTTGAAACTTTGCCATTTCCATCTCTGATCTACTTGAAACTTTTCTTCAAGCAATCACCACCATTCCCCTTCAGCCTTTTCTTCTTATTTAGTCAATAAAACTTTCCTCTTCTAGCATTCTCTGTTCTCCATGTGCATACATATCAAAATGCTTAGGTTCCCTTATATTTTCCTCAATTAGGTTAACTCTTCTTTTGCCGCTCAATCTCCTTTGTAGATCTTAGGGTTAGGTCAGATTCATTGAATCTACCTGCTTCATGTTCTTCATCTCCTTTTCTAGAATCATCTCAAATCTCTTAAAGATTTACAATAAAATGTTTTACAATGCATTTAATGCTTCCAAATAATCAATAAATAAAGTCAACACATTTTACATAATCTAAGAATTCAAAAATGTTGGCTCTAAAATTAAATTCTCTTCAAATATAAAATTGTTGATGCTCAGTCAATACTGTGATTTTTCACTCGGTCTTCATGTAGAACACTCGGTCATTACTAAAATTGTTTCTTCGGTAATTTACTGATGCTCAGTATGTTAGAAAGTAAAGATCCCCAAGATAACTGAGAGGGGGGGTGAATTAGTTATCTGATAATTTAACCATTCAACTACTTTAAATAATATAATTAATGTACTAATCAACCATAGAAAGATAACCATACACAATTGCACAAGAACACAAGATATGTTGACTAGGGAACCTCTTGAAAAGAGTAAACCCCAGTGGGAATGATGCCCACAAAATGATGCACTAATATGAAAGTTCCTTGTTGGAGGATGGACCCTGTTAGGAGTCTTATGAAATACATTCAGTACATATAAATCCATGTTAGGAGATTTTGAATCCATGTTAAAAGATTCTAACCCGGTTAAGAGTTTATGGAAGACAGAAGGACCCACTGCCCAAACAGCTTCAAGGCAAGATCTCTGAACCCACTATCCAAAAGATCTTAGAATTATTCAATAGAATAATATGAAATATATTACCTCCTTCACACTATGCCAAAATTGCACTCTCTGCTACACAAGATCACAATTCTAGATCTATGTACTCACAAGTCTTCCTTCATCACTGAATTAGCTCTTTTCTTCACTTCATGCATATATTCGCATCTCAACCTTCACAGTACATATTGCAAAAAGGAAAAAATTCCTTCTTATATACCAAACTCAAATAATTACAAATGAGTTGGTCCTCAATTACAAAATAATAAATTCAACACGCTACACACAAAATTTCACATAAAACTGTCGGCTTCCAAATACTGTAACTTTCTCCAAACATATCTTCAAAGTTTGTGATGTGAACCACATCATCATTAATGAGTCTCCAACATCCCTTTAACTACACAAAATCAGATTCCATCCCAGCTAAGAGATATCCTCCGATTTCCAAAAATCGCTTCATAGAAACACTGTCTAAACACTGCTTTCACCAAAATGCTCATAACTCTCATAAATGAATGAATTTATTTTTGTGCTATTAACCATAGGTTAATAACACACCAAATAATATACCATCAACTACACAAAATCCAATCTACAATACAACATGTGTGCAAAACAAAATTGTACCTGCTTTCCTGCTGATATCCAGAATATCATTGTGTTGACATCAATGACAATCCAAGTCATGAATGCAACAAAAACTGCTACAGAATGACTGCCAAAATACTTTGCATTCATTCCTAACATAGTAGACACTATAATTTTTCTTGGCATATACTAACTCGGTCGACACTAACATCACTCGGCTTAAACATGATTTTTCCATTCTTTGCTCAGTTAAGCCTACCAGTTTAGTCTTCAGTCTTACTAAGATAAACAATACATTATCTCATCATAGTGCAACATAGTCAAGTACACTTTGTAGCATCAAGATAATTCAACCTTTCCCTAGGTGCTATTGTTACCAACCTTGCTTAGCCCCTTAGCAACACTCAAAAAGAAATAGTACTTTCCTAAGTAGCAACAGTCTTACCAATTAAGGTTTGACATCAATGACAATACAACAATTTTTTCAATTCAGTTTCCAACACCATCAAGCAAAGCTTTCTTATCATACTGCCAAGGTCTACAAAAAATAATATGACAACAATCCATAGGCATAATATCACACAAGACTTCATCATGATAATTCCCAATTTTGAATTTAACAAGGCATTGTTCACTTACAAGTAGTTTATGCTCCTTCTAGATCCAAGCAATATGGTAAGGCTTAGAATGTCTCAATCTCTATAAGTGCAATTTGTTAACCAGCTCTTCGGATGCCAAATTATCAAAACTTCCACTATCAATGATTACCTTGCAACATTTATCAGTAATCTTACATCTGGTTTTGAACAAACTTTTCCTCAAAATAGGTTCCTCATCAGCTTCTTCATTCCACAAGATCCTTCTTAGCATAAATTTCTCACCATGCTCAGGTTCATTAGACAATTCCTCAACTTATTCACAAGCCAAATTATTTCTATTATTACCTCCAGTATTCTTTCCAGAGTTAGTACATTCAAAGGCCCTATGTCCTTCTTCACCACATTGGTAACAAGTACCTCTAAACCAGGATTTATCTTCTCTTTTCCCACTATTTTTATTCTTAGAGTAACCAATATAGCTACCTCTAGAGTAGTTACCTCTTCTACCAGTAGGTTCATCTTTTCATCCTTTCTCTTGTACTACATTGTCAGATCTGCTACTTTCTTCATAAGATCTACCTCTACTTCTCTGAAATATGTCACCTCTTCCTCTTTGTCTTTGTTCATGTCTCTTTGTCATTTGCTCATTTGCCTTCAAAGAAAATTGGTATGCTTCTTCCACACTATATATTTTAACATAACTGATCTCATCTTGAATTGATGTCCTTAGGCTATTCAGGTATCTAGCCACCTTCTCAACTTCAACATCCACATGTCCAAATCTAATATCTAATTTATAAAATTCCTCAGTATATTCTTTCACACTCATGTCCCTTTGTCTTAGATTTTGCATCTTTCTCATCAAACTAACTTGGTAATCGGCTGGAAGGAACTTCTTCTTCATCTTTCCAAGCATCTTCATCCATGTCTTGATCTTTTTTTTTTCTCTCTTCCATCTCTCAATTTGCAAATGATCCCACCAAAGAGATGCATGACCTTTCAACTTTGTGAATGCTATTTTAACTTTCCTATTATCATGAGTACCTTCATACTTAGTATTTATCCATCTCATAGATCCAATCCAAAAGTGTATCAGTCTCGAGTCTTCCATCATAACAAGAAACTTGAACTGCAGGTCTGGAGTTAGCCTTAAACAAAACTCTCAAGAGTCTTTCCTCATCTTGTTCAACTTCAAGTTAAAGATTAGGTGTTGCTTCTTCTTCATCACTAACATCTTCAAGATGCGTGCCTCTTCTCTGGGTTGTTTGTCCAGCTTCAAGCCTAGTTGCAATCTACCTCAATATATCCATGATAGCATTATCATTTTCTCTACCCCGAACCTTCTTGACAATTAGGTTCCAGCAAGATCGTAACCTTTAGCAAGCTATAGGTCAGATCTTAGATCTTCCACCCTACAACCAATCCAATAAGGTTTTCCATGATCCAATCCACAACAAAGAACTCTCTCTGATACCACCTGACACAGGGGTAGGGAAGGTGAAGGCAGAATCAAGGGGAATTGACTCTACTTAAACCCATAAACAAGCCCTGCTTAGAGTTACACACGGAACAAATATAGAAAGAACATACAACAGTATAAACACAATGGATATAAGGTAAAGCAACTATAAATCACACTAGTACAATTGTCATAAAATCATCAACATGCCCGATTTTGAGGCCTTCCGAGTTTCAGCCTTATACAAAGAATTATGAAAATAGTATCACAACTTGCATCATATCTCTTTTACAATCTTCACATTTTATGCTAGGCTAGTCTACTACTACCTCCACTACCTCCTACATCAACCCAAACTCCAAATATATACCTAGCAAAGCCAAAAGTGGACCAGTCAGACATTTAATTACATTATAGGTCTACTTAGGGAGAGAAACCAAAAACTAAGAAAGAATTAACACAACATGTTGTGAAGTTACATTTAGGTCCACATGTGATCCAAGAACATATCATAAACTTTGAAAGATCCAATTTCCTCATAAGGAACCGTGCAAGGCTAAACACTTCACGTTTCATGTGAAACTGGCAGAAAATTGATACCTGAGGAAAATGGTGATAACTTCCAGATCCAAATGAATTAGGACGTGCTCTCTTAGGAGAATGTTCAAGATTAGGTCTTCAACACTGCATTAACTTTGCAAGGAAAGAAACCAACATCAACAATGGATACAAAACAAACATCAGATAAGTACAAGAAAATAGGAAATATTTTTGGTGATGCAAGATTTCTCAAGACCCATGGTGCTCATGCATCAAGTATTGTGATTATCACTGTGTCAAGGGACATACCACTATAAAGAGCATGAAACTCAATCATTATATTTAGTATCTCATAGATAAGAAGGAGAACATAGTTGATACACCTAGCTAGGCCTCACCTAATAAAAACCTACAAATTTACCATAATGTATTCCCTTAATAGAACACCGGTAAAGGCCTAGCTAATGCTAACCCACTAGCACAAAACCAAGGAAAGGGTAAGAAAGGTGACCATGCTGATGGAAAATATTACACCACTACCTAGATCAACTATGATAAATTTATCAACTACATCACCCAGGTTAAACCCATAGTTAATGTTATCCATGTCAAAGGTGAAGATAGTCAATGTGTAGTTACCACACATCGAGGTATAATATCCATTACCAGTGCTAATACTTCTTCCCCATATAGTTAATAATACAACTTCCTAGAACACCTTGAGAATACCCTCACCCAAATCTCCATTTTGGATCTTCTCCGCACTTCCCCTGTACATCAAGAAATCCTAAAAAAATCCCTCTAAGAGGCACGTATCCCAGAGACATCAATAACACCCAGTTAGAGAACCTTTTGGAACACTTATCTACATCATGTGGCCTTTAATTTAAACCTTCTAACATGCCATCTATTGAACCTAATCACAACCTCCCCCTTCGCAGTACTATCATGGTCAATGTCTTTGTAGTCAAACGAGTCATAATAGATAATGTATCGGCCTTAAACCTATTCACATTGAAATTCATCAAACAAGTGGGGTACACTGAAGCTGACATATCACATGAGGTGATCACTATCAAGGATTGTGACAACTTAGAACATACCTCTAAAGGTACCATCTTGTTCCATCAAACTAGGTCGTACAATACAATAAACTATATACCACTTTATTTATCTTGACCACACATACAAAATCCTCCTCTTTCACCCTTGGATTCAAACCATAAAGGCCATTCCCTCCACATATCATTAGTGCATCAAATTTCTACATAATGGTGTTGAAATCACCATTCACCATGATCCCCAACCTTTCACATACTATCATGTGTTAGAAGCTTCATTCCTGCATTCCTCTCATTTTGCAAGAATTGACATTGGTACTTTTGTTTCTAGTTCCTCTAAAACCCATGCGGATCCATAAACCATTCTTCCATCCACCCTCTCCACTATCAAGATCAAAAATAGGGACTTTGGGGAATATACCTTATCAGATACTTTTGTAGTTGTTTCCCTACCATTGGACCCACATACTCGGCAATGTACATCCCACCAAGGTCCATCAAATAAAAAGGAGCCACAACCTAAACAAATGGGTTCTTCTACATTCCTCTCTAATGGCATTCTAAACAGCCAAGAAAATTAGTCTGACATCAACAAATGGTTATACCAAGATGCTCCACCTCTCAATGAAAAAATCCTTGGTTATTTTAAAGAGAAACAACCCAAATCTCGCCAAATAGATACTAAATAATGGAACTACCAAGTGTTAGGAATAACAATCCACAATACAACTAAGAGGGGGGGTGAATCAGTTGTATGAAAGATTATTAAACTTTAAACTTTGAGTAGCAGCAATATCAGATCTAATGAACACAATGAATGCGAATACAAAAACACAATATTTTGGTCTCGAGGAAACCCTGTTAAAGGTAAAAACCCCAGGGGGAATTAGCACCCACAAATGATGTACTGAGAGTATAGTATCCTTGTTAGAAGATTTAGCCCTATTAGGAGCTTATTGAAACATTACAGTACACAGTCCTTATTAGAGGACAGACCCTATTAGGAGTCAAGAAAGAAGGGTGGGCTCAGTGCCTAAAGAAGGTTGAATCCACCTTCAGAACTCACTTTTTGCAACAAGTGTACATGAAGAAATACATAATATTTTGAACTATCTGATAGCAACTATCTTTGCTTGATCAGTTCCAATGAATTTCACCAGTATTCCTCTACTCTACATCTAGCATACACAAGCTCGTAGCTTTTTCAATTCCTTTTACATCACATATATTCTCTCCATGTCTTTTCCAAAGAAAAGATCTTATATATATACCCTATTACATTCTACATGATCAGGTCGGCCCATTAGGATTTCCTAATTACATAAACTCTTGCTAAAATACACAGGGTACCTAAAACAAGTATACAATGGTTCTATTATAATAATTAAGGACCGACATCCTTAATTTACATTTTCCAAAACAAAATCCACGCTACACTTCTGAAGTCAGCTCCCAAATAAGTCTTCTCCAGATCACATACCATAGCTGATGTCATCCAGCATTCCATACCTTGTGCTAATCAATTAACATCCTTCAGTTCCTTGTCTTTCATCTCCTAAGCTCGCATACACTTACTCCATATCATTTGTAAGATATACAAAAAACACAAAGACTCACTATGTCAGCTTCCAATGTCACTGTCGAGGAACTAGTCCTCACCAAAACATATGTAACGCATTCAATATGAAACTTTACATGATGCGATCTTGGATATAAGATCACAACATCTTCTTGTTCTCTCATATGTCTTCACACATTTTGAATCATCCTTATGGTGTCCATATACTATCATACTCAGCATGTACTCTTCACAAAAACATATGTTGACATCAGTGACAAACCACAAATGACAATAGTATGAATGCTCATTCAGTAACATAGTGATTAAACATATTAAATGTATCAATCACCACCCCTTTCATTATCAATATCCAACAACCAAGAAGGTGGTTTAGGCCATGAAGAAAGTGGCATGAAGGCTCCACTCAAATCCTTACTTTGACCAAGGAATCAGGGGCTTAGATTTGGCCTAGACGCAAATGGGGGCACCAATGAAACTAGCTACACCTATCATAATACCCTAGGTGAAATCATTGAGGTTGAAGACATCCTTGTAGAGGAAGTTAAGCTATCCTACAATGATATATTTGACAATGAAACTTTCCTAGGCAATTTTGTCCTTCGAAAACTCTCCATAAACCTCATCAACCTACCACTCATCAACCCCAAACTCATAGACTGGGATCAAAAAAGAATTTCACATATCGATGAGCTCCAAAGTGAGAACATGCTCCTAAGATTCATGGGAGAAAAAGAACAACAACAAGGCTAGGGGCATTCTTCAGTGCATGTCTACAAGCTAGACCCCAAAGAATACTTTGGGGAAGATGAAGTCTTTAGCCACAAAATTAAAAATGAAAAAGAAAAAAATGAGTCTCTTGGTGAAAACCCCTATGCGGAAATTCAAACTCCAAGTAAGTAAAAATAAAGGGTGTATCTTCTGGTGAAAACCTCTTTGAGGAACTAGAAGATGAAGACTCACCTCTTCCTATTATCCATGATTACAGACTAGAGAAGTCATCTATTCTTAACGAAGAAACCAAACCCATCAATCTAGGAACAGAAGAATGTCTGAGAATCACATACATTGTAGCATCATTATCAAAGGCTAAAGAAGTAGATTTCACTTCCCTTCTCCAGGAAGCTACAATAAAATTTGCATCTTCTTATGCTCATATACCTATATTTGACTCCAACCTAGTTGTACATCATCTTGCAATGGATCCAAATGAAAAACTAGTTAATAAAAATCTTTAAAATGTGTACCCTTAGGTGTCCTTACTAGTCAAATTATAATTGGGAAACCTCCTACAAGCTAAGATCATGTGTGCCATTAACTATGTAGAATGGATTTTCAACATGGTCCCAGTTTCCAAGCCATAAGAATAAATCAAAATATGCATAGATTTCTGAGACCTCAAGAAGGTGTATCCTAAGGATGATTTCCCCTTGACAAAAAATGATATAATCATTTACCTCACTACTAGGAATGAGATGTTGTCACTCATGGATGGTTTCTCTAACTATAATCAAATACACATTGCCAAAAAGGATTAGAATAAGACATCATTCACAACCCCATGGGGTACCTTCTGTTACAACATTATGTCTTTTGGTTTGAAAATGTAGGAGACATATATCAATGATCCATGATTGTCATATTTGCATGACATGATCCATAAGATCCTTGAAGACTATATGGATGACATTCTAGAAAAATAAAAAATAAGGTTAGACTAGGTTATGTGTAGGATCATAGTATGCCAAAAAGTGGCGATGTGAAAAAAACTTATTTTCACTCGTCCAAAAGTGCACAAATGCATATGTTGACTTTTTAGTAGGCCTAGGTGTTAGTACACCTGGCCAAGCCAAAAGCCAAAGCAAAGTCTTAATCAGATATCTAATATTATCAGATATTCGATAATATTGAATATCTGATAATAGCAGATATCCAATATTTGCCAGTAAATATAAATTTGTACCCCCGGCCGCGTTCAACATTTTCTCATTTTGAAAATGTGAAAGCGGCTAGGTTAAATAGATATCCACTTGTAAATCTCCTATCAAATTTTTCTTAAATCCCAAGGTAGTCAAATATTCTAATTTTTATTATTTTTGATTATTTTAAATAGAAATTTATAGTGTTTTATATAAAAATTAGGGTAGCAATGGAGTTTTTTTATTGTTTTTTAAAATTCATTGTAATTATCTATTTGTTTTTTCATTGTAATCAAGCAAGGAATCAGAAAACCATCCTAATGATCCTACAAACAATCCAGAACCACCTCCCAACAATCCCCCACCTCCAAAAGATGTACCTATCACAAACCCTTGTCATTTAGAGGATCTAATAGGAGATAATCTAAATGAACTTAGAGGTTTTCAAACCACCTTGCCAATATCCACACATTGCACCCCATGTTTACAACATTGAGCTCAATTATTGAAAACATGGAGAAACTTACACAACAACATAGTGTTGCAATTCTTTGGCGCAATTCCATGCACACCTAGTTTGACGATGGGCTTGATTATGATCAAGTCATGAAACTAAATATAAAAAACATGACATAGCTAATCTTTTTGTAGATCCTAAAACCAGTCTAAAAGTAGACCCTAAAAAAACCAACTTGTCAATTAAATGGTGCACAAAATAGTGCAATACGTGAAAAAATTTTGGGACCGTTGGTGGATGGTTTTTGATAGACCACCTCACAACAATTTTGATGTCCCATTTTATTTTATTTAAAAAATTGTATGCTGAATTTGTGCTCGGTCACAAGGTGAATTATTGAAGTATGAGACCGAACTAGGGAGTAGGTTTAGGGCTCCTCAGGATAGGTCATGGGCACAATGGGTGAAATCCCGCACATATGTCCCCCCTCCCAAGATTTCACCACCTCCCACAATACAGCATCCTGACATTATTGTTGAGGCCAACTCACAGACTATTCGAGCCATTCACACCTTCAGTGATCTACTGGTTATGCAGAGCATGACATTGTTGCATCCTTGACATAATACTTCTAGTGCTTCCACATCCTCCATGAGCTCACATGTTTGTGTGCCCCACACTTGCATTATATGCAAGAATATGTGCTTAGGTCCCCTAACTGATAGTGATGCATATAATTTCACCTTCAAGGTGGATGATTCTACACAGCACACTACAGGCACTAAAGAAGCTCATGGAGATGTGCATCAGGGGCCTACAGAGCCATGGACTCCCACTGTTATGATAACGGTAAACAATTAACTTTTTAAATTGTATTTAAATTTTATTGTTCATATTTTTAGTAGAATTTGCTTATAATAATTACCCACTTATGTTTTGTTATGTGTTACATTTATGTTCAGTTGATGATAGAGGAGGAGATGGCATAGGTGGAGGGGTCGATGCTTTCAGCCATATCATTTGGTCTTGACACTTCCATGTTACATATGTTTTAATGTAGTCATTGGTTTCCTTTCAAATTATGATAATAGTATATGTACATTGTTTTCTAATTTTTATGATCATCTTTTACAAACTGATACAGGTGTCACCAGTTGCCAGCGAGGGGCAATGTGAGGGGGTGTAGGTGTCAGCCGTTGACAAGGGAAAGGCAATTAAGTAATTTAGTTTGTTTATGCATACATGTATACTTATCAATTGTGTGTACTCATTTTTAATTTACATGGATTATTTGATAGAGAGTGGCATATGATGATGCATGAGACCCTATCATCACGATAAAGTCACAGGCATATCCATTCATAGTGATAGCCCATAGTATGTACATTTTCTCAAGTTATTTGTGTGTATTTTACTATCAAGTATAATAGAATATGGTCAAGTTTATGATAGTATGAAGTATTTGTTTGACTTTGTAGGTCACTCCTAGTTTGAGGGAGGCAGAATGCCAAGGGTTTGTATCACTAATGACTCAGGCCAACAATCCCTAAAGAAAGTTCACATAGGTAAGTTTTAATGTTAATTTAGTTATTTTGTAAACATATAGTTACTACCAATATTTACATTAAAATATAATAACTCGTAGATCAATCTCATGTTCACAAACATATACAGGTGGGAGTTGACATTGGTGGCACTATTCCTGCACTACCAAGGCATATATTAGGTCTCCTATCTGTGGGAGGAGACAGAAAGGAAAGTATATGAGAGTTCAATTTTAGTTAAATTTTATTTATTATTGTTGACTATGATTCTAAATTTTAATCTAACTTGGGGTTTCACTTTTGTGTTTGAATGTAGGATCCATTAGAGCCAAAGAGTACTTCAAACTAGAGATTGCATTTTGATGATCCACCAGTAGAATAGGATGTCCTAGAAACATCTGTAGTTGAACTTCTTATTTGAGATGTCATATGACACATTTTGAGATGGTGTATGCCCCATTGTATCTAGATATGTTGTCATGTAAATATGTAGAGAATTATTGTTCATTTTGATATATATGAAACTTGATATTCAATCCAATTTCTTAATTACATGTGCTCATTTATTTATTGTTAGTATGTAAATATGCTTGTGTGTATGTACTCATGTGTACGATTTATGACTTAAGTAATTCATGTATATTCAAGTACATTCTTCATAACCTAAATTCTGTGTATGGGCTACATGCATGACTTAAGTGAATTCAGTTGGTATGCTTTATAATCTATGTGCTACATGTATGCTTCATGACTTAAGAAAATTTATGTGTACACTTTATGTGCTACATGTGTTCACATGTGTAATTCATCATTTGAGGTATATAAGGATGATACATTGTTAGTATCATCCTTCCATGAAATCTAGGCCTTTGAGTCCATGGAAAGGATCAAGGTTACAAGTTACACTTCCAAACAAAAGAAAACTAATAAAAATCTTAATTTATGTGATTTCCACCATTGATGATGCCTTTGACCTTCTTGAACCTTTGATTTGCATTAAGTGACTTCAATGTCTAACTCAACTCGGGATTCTACAAACAACTTGGAATCCACTCAAGGAGTTAACCTCACTCAAGGATCTAGTAGATTTTCTCTGACTTATTGATCAATCCCACAACCATGCTCATGAGTTCAGTATCTCATTTCCTTACACCAATCTCTCCAAGTACCAACACCATCCTAGGCTACCTAGTGCACCTAGTGCCTCCACCATAGCAAAACTCCAATGAGACCTCTCACCTTGATCCCAACACCATAGATCATCTTATCATGGTCTATTTACCATGTTCCAACTTCCCATTCACTCTAATCACCTCAACTTCAACCATTTCTATTATATAGCCTTTCTAGGCCTATCTAGTAGCCTTACAAACACTGAAATCAAAAACTTACTCTCAAACTCTCCAAACAACCTAACAAGGTATTTACATTTTCTAATACCCTTTTCAGAGTTACTAAATTCATCTCAATCTCAGTCCTTCATCATTTTACTAGTGAAGACTTTCTCCACCCTCTACGTCTCCATCTTGGCCTAATTATCCCTTGCTCAAAGAAGCAACTCCTATCCCCGATTATCTCGAGGACTCAAAGACTTGAAATGAGGTTATCCAACTAGAGATAATGGTGCAGTCCATTCAGTGCTGAGACAAATGGTTTGGAAGAAATCCAGTGGTGCAACTTTTAATTGACCATCACTGTAAGTTTTGGCATCAAGCGAAACTAGAGTGCCAAATTCAAAAAAAATTGAATCTCCCAGAATGGAGAGAGGTTATGTAGGCCTCAGAAACATGGTCATGTAGCATCTCATGGATCATTGATACCTCTCACAGGGTCTGAGATATGAGCCTCAAAAATTCTCTGCCCAATTATGCTTAGTGCACCTTGGGGACACTTTGGTCCGGCATGGTCTAGATGTTCTAGTGACTCAGTGGTTGAAATGGGGTTGTCCCTAGAATTGACCCACCTAGTCGGAGCTCATGGTGTAGTCCATTCTACTTTGGGATGAAACATTTGGAATAAATCCAGTGGGTGCAACTTTCAACTGACCCTCACTGCAAGTTTTGGCATCAAGCAAGATTGGGAGTGCCAAATTCAAACAAATTTGAATCTCCCAGAAAGGAGAGAGGTATTGTAGGCCCTCATAAATGCAGTCTTGTAGCATCTCATAGGTCACTGATACCTCTCATGGGGTTTGAGATACAAGCCTCGAAAGTTCACTGCCTAATCATTCTTAGTGCACCTTGGGGACACTTTGGTCCGGCATGGTCTGGAATGTTCTAGTGACTCAGTGGTTGAAATGGGTTGTCCCTAGAATTCACCCACCTAACTAGAGCTAATGATAGAGTTCATTTGGTGCTAGGATGAAATCCTTGAACACTATCCCTTCACCCCAAGGATCATCATTTTACTTTGGACACATTTGACCAATTTTGACTTAATGACTCCAACTATTACATCATTTGATGATACAAATGTACATGGAATTAAGACAACACAATGTAAGGATACAAATTAAGACAATACAAATTATATAAGGATACAACATTCATAGTAAGGAAACACATTTTTTGCACTTTACATGGCATTAAGACGATACAAATGTGGGCTCTTAATATTTAGAAATCAACCCCATGGGCTCTTTTATATTTCAAATTTTGCATCTAATTTTTTATATACAAAATTTGGCATCTAATTATGCACATTACATTCAATTTTTGTTTTTATATACAAAATTTGGCATCTAACTATGCACATTACATTCGATTGTTGTTTTTATATACAAAATTTTGGCATCTAAATATGCAAATTAAACAACTATATATAAAAAATAAGTGTCATTTTCACTCCAATCCCTGCATTGGAAGGCAGAAGAAAAGTTAATAGAGAATATAGAAGTTTATATAGGTTGAGAAAAAGATTATGAACATGTATAAGTAACTAAACGAACCAAAGAACATGACTAGACAATGCATAGTGAAGTTTACCGTCATAAAAGATGGGTTAATCAAATGCACACCTTGATCTTCTATATCTATCATATATGTATCCAACTGCATTTACAATCCACATACAAAACCAAGCTTATTGGCTCAAACAAATAAAGAAAAAAAATACAATTAATTTATTGAATGTAATTGTAATAAACATGGAAAACCTTGCAACTTGAGTTGAACTTACCTACTGAAGTGTGCCTGAAGGTTCATCTCTCTGCTTGAGGGTATTCAATATGCTTCATGATCAGCAGTACTAATAGTCCAAAGTCCTTTGTCTTTGGTTTTCTTGGATGTTTCAACCACGTAACATTGGCTGCTATAATAGGTGTGAATACATGAGAATGGTTTTGTGCTTCTCATAGTCTTCAAACATAGGAATGTCATTATTTCTAATCATATATGTGTGCATCCATGTTCCCGCAACAACATGTGATCTTGTTGGATATGTGAACATATCATCATTTGTCATCGTAGTGCAAGTTTTTCTTTCCTCATACACAACGTGCTAACCAATAATCTGATCTCTCATCATTCCCTTGTGGTGTAGCCAATGAAAAAACATGTCTGGGCTGTAGAAGATCTGAAAGATGGTCATAGTCAAGTGAACAATCCATGTCATCATTTATTAGAGAGACTATGATAGATAAAGGAGTAAGATAATGTGGAACCCATATATCAATCCACTCACTTGACTCACACTGATCCCAATCACGTTGAAGGCAACTCAGACAATAACAAGCCAACTCTCATGTCAAAATGGTCCATGTACTAGCATCTAAGCTTCAAAATGAATGCATTTTTGAAGAATCTTTCATAGTTTGACAATCCAACCTATCTCCTATTGTGCCCAACTCAACCAACCAAAGAATCTATGCATTGTTGAATCAAGAGTCCCCCCTGTGACAATGTTGAAGTACACCCAATCAACAATAGAATGAGCATCAATGATTTATGCACCTGAAATCCTCAGTTTCTCCTTAACTAGAGCTCTCTTTATGCATGCACCTACTCCATCATGCTCCCCTTTTCCATGACCGGCCTCAAAAAAAAACCAAATATGAGGTACACCTCTCTCTACATGCATTCTACATAACCAGTAAAATATACGAGCATTTTTAATTGGAACTATGCAGTTATCTGACCAAATGAGAGTTCTATCCATAGCAATATTATTTTCCCGCACCCACTCAAATAATTCTCAAAGCAATATTGGACAAACTTAATGAGTGCGATCTATCATCACTCATATAAAAATGGTACTCTTGATTATCTTCCAGTCATCTTCTGTACTATCAGGGGAATGTCTATATGTTATGTTCCCAAAAAATAGAAACTAAATAGAATTTTAATATTGAGCTTGCAACTCATTTTGGGGCTGCAATGTATAGTTCTCTGCAAATTCAAAAACTGATATAATAGTGCGAAATAGGAAAGTGTCCTTACACATCCTGAATTGTTGATCCAACCATTGAGACCTATGACTATGCCTTGCATACTGTGTAAAAAATATTCTTCTTGAAATCTAAAATAAAATCAGCTACATTACATCTTTAGTAACCAACTCACATCTAGAGCCTTCACCTCCACTTTTTACTATATATTTAATAGTTTCATATGCCTTTTTGTGGATCATATGCCTTTTGTGGAAAAATGTCCTTCCAAAATCATGCTTGCAGCCCTCATGAAAACATTCAACAAACTTCACTAGCCCACCACACTCTGAGCACTTGTCATTTAAGAAATCTTTTCTATAAAAGAAACATCCATCATCTCTAGGACATAAAAAAATGATCTAACAAGTCTCTTGATGATTTTGGAAGAGCACTTGCACCACACTCCTCCAACATTTCACTAGTATGCAAATTAGAATGAATAGATCGTAACGATTCATGGTGCATTGAAAACTCCACATGATATTTGCAACAACAAGTATTTCGAATCTTAAGAGGCACACAAAAAAAGGCTTCAGGGCTTCAAAAGCTCTTTGTGATATTTGCAATGTTGGATTTGTCTCACAAATTTTTTTGAACAAATTTGTTTGACTCACCTCCAAATAATGTTTGGGATGCGGGGTGCAGTCTCGAATGCCAATTCTCAACATCAAGACATCCTTCACATTTGGTGACAGTCTTGAGTTAGATTGCCAAAATAGTTGAATTTGATCCTTCACAGCAACAGTAAGCTTATTATCACAACATGAAAGTCTCCCACCATAAGCCCATGTATCATTTTTAATAGGATCATCAAGTCTTTCTCTTCTCGCAAGTGCTCTATCCAAAGTTTTACGATTTAGATTCAAGTCAACACAAGTTTGTCTCATCAAACGAGTCTTTCTCAAATGATGACTTACTAAGGAGGTTGTAATAACCCTCCTAAGGGATCTCTTATCTTTTTCCTTTGTAGTCTTCCCAATGGAATTGAGAGCACTAAAAAGATTTCTCACAATAATAGCATTTCTCTCCTTTTCCTTGTTCACACTAATCTTCAATTTGACTAGTATACGTCTCATCTTCTACATCTTTAATAATTGCACAAACATTTGACATTGCTCA
>BSBK01011049.1:0-39302 GCA_027943335.1 Chamaecyparis obtusa | reverse complement strand
CTCCATACTACCGTGCCTTTTGATGGGAAAAACTTTTGAGCATAGAAAAATAAACAAACCAACAGTGAGCCAAACTTACATGGATTGTTCTTTGAGGTTTGGATGCTCTCCATGTTCTTGTTGAGTTGTTTCAACAAAAGATCTGCTAGGTCAAATGATAGATTGTTCTTTACAATTTTATATGCTAGGTCAATTGCTTCACACAGAACACTGTTCTGCCTACATGAACTGTATATCTTGTGAGCTATGATATGTATACCAAACTTCAATTCTGCATCTGTAATTCTGCTTATCTTCATACCTCTACCGTCCCACTCAGCTAGGGTTTTCTCTTCCAGTTTCGTCCGACCTAGGGTTTTTGTAGATTTTGCCTTGTCGAGCATGGGAAGACCAGTGATTTGGTGAATAATTTTCTTCGTAATCTCTATTTGTTGCTCAAGCCATATTTTACCTTCATGTACTGGACTGAGGATATATCTGACCCATTTTATCTGAAAGCTCTGAGGCAAGTGTGTGATGTGAACTAAACCCTTATCTTCCAAATTTTGATGCTCTGATTTGAGAACACCATCGACACATAGTTCCTCATGAATAGTATCTATCTCTAGGGTTTCGAGGTCTTGAATTGTACACTTAAAATGACTACAAATATCATTAATAAGGAGTACCTTAGGAGGAATCTGAGATTGAGCTCCACTTAGGTCTAGGGTTCTGGCAACTGCGGGCACAAGTTTGAAATCTGGTGCTTTCCATTCTCCATGAACCAACATTTCCGAATCTTTCTTCATTTTAGTGCTGGATGATGCCATGGTAGCTCGGTGAGCATAGTAAATTCTTCAAGGAAAGAGAATATCTTGTTGAAATATCCTTCGAAATGCTTGATTGCACTAGGAGACTTTTGTTTGTGGTGAATAGTGAACTTGATTTCACTCCTTTTGTTAAAACTTTGTCATTAATGCTCAGTACGAATTAGGGTATTGAATTAGACAGGCTATCATCCACTATGAATTAATTTCTCGGTGAAGACTCTACAACTCAGTGATCATACGAATTCATACTTCTCTGACCTTACTTGGTAACCAAATGAAGTTAGGTTACTCCCAACCTTGCTCGGGTGGTAACTGATACCGACCTTCTTGTGATCCTGCTGTATCTTGCATACTGATTTGGATCTATCTTCCTTTCAGTTCAGGAACTATTTTGGAATATGTCTATGAAGATACAGTTCCAGTGCTTTCTTGGAGACTAGTTAGAGCTCATAGAGCCACTCCCTTCATTAGTGACTTCAGGATTGGTTTCCTCAGTAGGTTTAGGAATCCACTTCTATCTCATCTACTTCCTAATGTTATTTGCTTTTGCTTTCTTTTCATCTTCAATTTTGCCTATAATTCATGCAGTTTTTAGGTATGTGACCAAGCTTAGTGCAATTATAACATCTGTATGGTAGAATCCCTTTTTTCTCAAGTGGTGCCTTACACAATTCATGCCAATGTGTCCATATTCTCCACAGTAATGACATCTACACCAAGTGTTGTAATCCCAACCAAACATTGCTTTAATAATTTGTTCCACTAGATTGGGTGTTTTAGTTTTGCATTCTGATGCCTTATGACCTTTTTTGCTACATTTGTGACATATGCCTTTAAATCTTGGTTTCTCCTTGTATTCATTTTCTTTATGACCAAGCTGATTGCAATTGTAGCATTTTCCATTGAATTTTTCTTTTCCATTGTTCCAACATTTGTTTGAAGTATGACCAATTTTTCCATAGTGATTACAGGTAGGTTTCTGATTCTTTTGAGTACCTTGTTTTGGAGGATTCACCTTCCTCTTTGTATCCAAGTCTTGCTTTTCCTTTTGCCTTTGAAGGTTTCGTTCATACACCTGATTCATATCTTCTTGAGATTTCAACATTCTCTCATTGATTTGCCTTTTAGCATCTAGCTCACTCATCACTCTTAAATTGATTTTCTTTTCAGATCTCAGCTCTTCTCTCATATTTTCATTTTTTGATCTTAGAGTCAAGATTTCTTCATTTGCATTGGAGATTTGATCAATAAGATTTTCTAGCTGAAGAGTTTTTATTCTAGATTTCATTGTCCTTTCCATCTATTTCATCTTTCATCTTGTTTCTTTGTTCCAAGACTTCACAGAATCTTATTGACTGAATTTCTTGTTCTCTTTTCAATTTTCTCACTTCTTGCAGAGATCCATTCTTTTCTAGAAGTTCTTTGATTGCATTGTTTGCTTCATCTGAGCTGCTTGAAGGGAAAAAGTCTTCAATCTTTTCTTCAACATACTGGTGGTCATTGATTTGATTTGCAAGTTCCTTCCTTCTTTTTAGGGAAAGGGAAAGATGCTCTCTTGCTTCTTTGAGTTGAGTTATGGCCATTTCTAGATCTAGCTTTTCATTCTCAATTACTTTGTTCAGTCTGAATATCTCCATTGTCCTGAATCTTTTCTCAAGCTATCAAACTTTATTCTGAGATCCATTGTGCTCTGATACCAATTGTTGGAAATATCAAGACTATCTAGGTTACTGAGAGGGGAGGGGTGAATCAGTAACTTCAAAACTTTTAACAGATTCAGATCTTAATAATATTAGATTGATAATCTGACTACATGCGTAACAGAAAGAATAAAACATTCATAACACTTAGAACACAAAGATTTGGTGACCCAGAAACCTTCCAAGTAGAAAGTAAAACAGGGGTGGGGGATGATACCCACAAAACTTCAATTTTGCAGTATTAAAGTTTGCTAGTTAAGGCTTACAATGATCACTTCTGATGATCTACCCTGTTAGGAGAAATAAGGACTGCTAGGTTCACCTTGTTAGAGGTTTTACAAACATACAATGAAGTATGCACTTGGTTAAGAGATTTTTACAAAGACTGTTAAGTCTACCGGTTAAAGGATTTCAAGCTGATTCACCTGTTAGGATGAAACAATAGATCTCTTACTTGCAACTATACTTGCTGATTGAGATTCTCTGATGTACTGATCACCTTCCATGATGCATAGATCTTTTTTTCTTCTTATACTGGTATAGCCCTTTGTAATTCGCTTATCTCTACCTTTCTCTCTTTTCATACTTCTCTCTTTCATCATACTTGGATATGACATAAAAAATTATTTATATATCAATCTAAGTCGATTCCAAAATAATTACAAAGTCGGCTCTTAAACAAGTAAACACAAATATTACTGAGTCAGCCCAAATATAGTTACACGGTTACTACAAACTAACTCGATGACTTTCTGATACTTGGCGTCCACTGCATTACTCGGCATCATCATGCACTTGGTAGAAGTGGAAACTCGGTCCATACTAACCACTCAGTCATAGTTTCAAACTCGGTAAACACTGCAGACTTGGTAGATAAAGTGTTACTCGGTAGAAACTAATTTCCTGTTTAACCGTGCAGCACTCGGTAAACACTATCAAACTTTGCGAGCTGCTCGTAAGCTTTGCTCTGCTTGGTAAGCTCTATTCTACTTGCAAGCTCTGCTCTGCTCGGTAAGCTCTGTTCTGCTCAGTAAGCTCTGCTCTGCTTGGTAAGTACTATTCTACTCAGTAAGTACTATTCTGCTCGGTAAGTACTATTCTACTTGGTATGCACTGTTCAGAATAAGTGTTGTCACTAATGACAGTCATGCTTAATGCGAACAACATATATATATACATATACATACATTACATACATACATACATACATACATATATATATATATACATATATATATATATATAATATATATATATATATATATATATATATATATATATATATATATATATATATATATATTTATATATATATATATATATATATATATATATGTATATATATGTATATACACACACATATATATATACACATATATATACATATATATACATATATATATGTATATATATGTATATATATATATGATATTAGTATATATAATATAATGTATATATATATATATATGTATATATCTATATATATATATATATGTATATTTATATATGTATATATATATATATATGTACATATATATATATATATATGTATATATATCTATATATATATATATCTGTATATATATATATATATCTGTATATATATATATTATATATGTATATATATATATATGTATATATATATATATATATATATATATGTATATATATATATATGTATATATATATATATGTATATATATATATATATATATATCTGTATATATATGTGTATATATATATATAATACATTATATACATTATTATATATATTATATACATTAATATATAATACATTATATATATATATATATATACACAGATATATATATATATATATATATATATATATATTTATATATATATATATATATATATATATATATATATATATATATATAATATATATATATATATATATATATATATATATATATATATATATATATATATATATATATATATATATAATATATATACCCCATTTTTATATGTGAAAGTTCAATTTTTCATTTGCTCCCGCCCTTTTTTTCATCTGCTAGAAATATCAGGTACTCATTTCATAATTGGATAGCTGATTTTTGACTAGTCATATTTGACTGAAATATTCCCTGTCCCCACATACCAAACAAGCATGGGATTTTAGATTTTTTCATGGGTTGTAGGAAAAAAAAAGTGATTTGCGGCCCATTTTTTTGTTTTTTGTCAACTTGTGGTTTCACTATGGGAAGCATCAGTCGTCAAAAGGCTAAATGGAAGAGGAAGGTGATGAATGAAGAAATTCAAGCATATAGGGAATAAGACAGGGAAAATTACCGAAGAAGGAGAGGAAGGTATGTTAAACATTAATAAAGGTGACCCGTAAATGTAGTTGCAAGTGAAGAGGATGTTGAATTTGAAAATAATATGGAAATTAATTTTGTGAATGAAAACGTAGATTTGGGGAATGACAATGAATGGAATGAAGATTAAAATATACAGATGGAGATTGAAAATGTAGACTTGGGGAATGAAAATGTTGCACAAGAACTACATGAATGTTACACATCTCCAAATTATATGCAAAATGAAGTCTGTTGCAATAAAGATAATCAATCTTCAAATTCAAGGCTTTCAAGAACACCTAAATGTTTAATTGAAATTGAGGAGAACATTATGAATAATTGGGAAGGAAGGAGGTCACATAGAAACACTAGGTTGTGGGCTTCAAGACTTTATGATCAATTTTTTGGAAACAAGACATTGGTTGAGCAATGTCAAATTTTTGTGTAGTTGTTAAAGATGTAAAAGATGAGACCTGTGCTTGTGAAATTGAAGATTCATGTGAACAAGAAAATGGAGAGAAATGCCATTGTTGTGAAGAATCTTTTCAGTGCTCTCAATAGCATTAGTAAGACTAGTAGAGAAAAAGACAAGACAGTTTCTCGGAGGGTTATTACAACCTGCTTAGTAAGTCATCAGTTGAGAAAGGCTCATTTGATGAGACAAACTTATGTTGACTTCAATATAGACCGTAAAACTTTGGGGTAGAGCACTTGGAAGAAGAGAAAGACTTGATGAACCACTTCAAATTGATACATGGGCTTATGGTGGGAGACTTCTGCATTTTGATAAGAAGATATAAATTTTGTCAAGGATGAAATTCAAGAATTTTGGGATGCTAACTCAAGAGTGTCACCAAATGTGAAGGATGTCTTGAAGTTGAGAGTTCCCAATCAAGACTGCACTCCACATCCTAAACATTATGTGGAGGTAAGTCAAACAATGTTGTATAAAAAATCTTGTGAGACACATCCAACATTGAAAATATCACAAAGGCCTTTTGAATTCATGAAGCCATTTTATTGTGTACCCCTTAAGATTTCGAATACATGTTGTTGCAAATATCATGTTGAGTTTTTCAATGCATAATGAATTATTATGGTCCATTCATTCTACTTTGCATACTAATGAAATGCTAGAGGATTGTGGTGCAAGTGGTCTTCCCAAATCATCAAGAGACTTTCTAGATCAATTTTTATGTCATAGAGATGATGGTTGTTTATTTTATAAAAAAGATTGCTTAAATGCCAAGTGCTCAGAATGTGGTGGCTTGTCCAAGTTTAGAACATGTTTTCATGAGGGTTTGGAACACAATTTTGGAAAGACACTCATCCAAAAAAAGGTATATGAAACAGTGAAATATACATTGAAGAGTGGAGGTGAAGGCTCTAGATGTGAGTTAGTTGCAAAAGAATACAATGTTGCTGATTTTATCTCAGATTTCAAGACAAATATTTTTTACAAGTATGTAAGGCATAGTCATAGGTCTTAATGGTTGGATCAAAAATTCAGGATGTGTAAGGACACTTTACCCATTGGAACTATTATATCTATTGTAGACTTTGGAGAGAACTATACATTGCAGCCCCAAAATGAGACTCAAGCTCAATATTACAATTCCATTCAGGTTGCTATATTTGTACACATCACATATAGACAGTCCCTTGATAGCACAAAAGATGAGCAAAAGATAATCAAAGAATACCATTTTTATATGAGCAACGACATGTCTTACTCTCATGAGTTTGTTCAACATTGTTTCTAGAACTATTTTGACTTCTTGCAGGAAAATGGTAGTGCTATGGATAGGCATCTCATTTGGTCTGATAATTGCACCGGTCAATTTAAGAATGCTAGAATGTTTTATTGGTTGTGTAGAATGCATGTGGAGAGAGGTGTACCTCATATTTGGAGTTTTTTTTGAGTCAAGGCATGGGAAAGGGGAGCATGATGGAGTAGGTGTGTGTGTTAAGAGAGCTCTAGTTAAGGAGCAATTGAGGATTTTAGGTGTTGTACTTATCGATGCTCATTATATTGTTGATTGGTGTACTTTAGCATTGTCACAGGAGGGGACTCTTGATTCTATAGTGTGTAGATTCTTTTGGTTGGTTCAGGAGGGAGCTATAGGAGATAGATTGGATTGCCAAATAGTGAAAGACTCTTCAAAAATACATTCATTCTGATGCTCCAATAGTAGTACATGGACCATTTCGACATGAGAGTTGGCTTGTTTTTTTCCCCATGTGTTTTCAGTATGATTGGGATCATTGTGAGTCAAGTGAGTGGGTGGATACATGGATTCCACAATATCTAACTCCTTTATCTTTGACACTCTCTATAAGAAATGATGACATGGACATTTCAGTTGATTATGACCATCTTTCAGATCTTCTGAAGCCAGGAGATGTTTTTGCATTGGTTGCATCGCAGGGTAATGATGAGAGGTTAGATTATTGGTTAGCATGTTGTGCATGAGGTGAACATAAGCTTGTACAATCAATGACAGATGGTGATGGGTTCACATATCCTCTTGGTTTAGTTGTTATTGTGAGAACATGGCTATGAACATACATAATTAGAAAGAATGGAATTCCCATATTTGAAGACTATGAGAAGCACAAAACTATTCTCATGTATTCACACCTTGTTATAGAAACAAATGTCAAGTTGTCAAAGCATCAAGGAAGACCAAAGACAAATGAACTTTGGACTATTAGTAATGCTGATCAGGGGCTATGCGATTGTGTTTTTAAGGTCTAAAATAACCTCTCTCAATTTTGGGCGATTTGACTTCATTTGTATTTGGCAAGGTGATCTCATTTGATGCCAAAACTTGCAGTGAGGGTCAGTTGAAAGTAGCTCAACAATTTATCTTTCAAACCATCCATCCCAAGATCAAACCATCTACTCCATAAGCTCCGGTTGGCTGGGAAAATGCCAGTGATAATCTTGTTCCACCCACAGAATCACTGAAACACTCACGACCACACTCGACCCAAGTGACCCCAAGGTGCACAAAGCATGATTGGGTAGTGATCTTCCAAGGCTTGTATCTCAGACCTTGTGAGAGGTATCAACAAACCATCAGGGGCTATGAGATCATGATTCCAAGCTCTACAATAACATCTCTTGGTTTTGGGTGATTTGACATTGTTTGCATTTGGCAAGGTGATCTCAGTCAATGCCAAAACTTGTAGTGAGGGTCAACTGAAAGTAGCTCAGCAGTGTATCTTTCAAACCATCTATCCTAGCATTGAACCATCTACTCCATTGGTGCCGGTTGGCCAAGGTAAATTCCAGTGACAACCCCATTCCACCCACGGAGTCACTGGAACGCTCACAACCATGCTCGACCCAAGTGACCCCAAGGTTCACTAAGCATGATTGGGAAGCGATCTTTCAAGTCTCATATCTTAGACCTCATGAGAGGTATTGACAAACCATTAGGGGCTACGAGATTATGATTATGAGGTCTACAATAACCTCTCTCATTTTTGCACAATTTGACTTCATTCGCATTTGGCAAGGCGATCTCAGTCGATGCCAAAACTTGTAGAGGGTCAGTTGAAAGTATCTCAGTAGTGTATCTTTAAAACCATCTATTCTGGCATTGAACTACCTACTCCATCAGCTCTGGTTGGCTGGGTAAACACCAGTGACAACCTCATTTCACCCATGGAGTCACTGGAACACTCGCGACCACCCTTGACCCAAGTGACCTAACAACACAAGTGCTACATTTCTCTGTGGATTTAGTAAACCCCAATATGATGAGTTATATACATAGTGAGTATATACACAGTATTGAAATAATGTAGTACTAAGTGGCTCAAGTGAGTATATATAATGGTATGAAACATAAGAACATAGGAAATCTATAGAAGTTAAACCTCAAAAATAATAAGCTCCATGATTAGGGTATTCCAGAGTAAAGAAAAACAAATGTAACTTCAAAAAGATATAATTTAAATCATAATGATAATCATAGTCAAGATATAAATTCACCATTCAATTCCATAAACATGAATAATAAATATGTATACAAAAGCAGATGAAAATATAACATAAAAATGAACATGTTCTATATATAGAAAGTATCAAATGTATCAAAAGTATCTCCATATACAAATATGGCACATGCCATTTCAAAATGTCTACAAAATCAATGTTTCAAGGTGTACAATGTGACATATATGCCATCTCAAAATGTGCCAAGTGGTATCTCTAAATGACCACAAAACTAAAACTACATCCTATGCCATAGGGGGATCATCAAAATGTAGCCTCTTTGAAGAAGTGTTTGGCTCTAATTGATCCTGCATAAAAAATGAGTTCAAACCCAGGTTAGATTTCTTACTTTATATGATTTGTATATATATATATATATATATATATATATATATATATATATATATATATATATATATATAATTCATAATTCAAACACTAATTTAATTAAAATTATAATTGAATACAAATATCTGTACCTAGCCTCTTAGTCACCTACCACAATCAAGTGTCCTAGCACAAGTCCTTGGTAGCGAAGGGACCATGCCAAGAATACCAACTCTAACCTATAAATATATATTTGCAATAATGAGATTAGTAGAGTGGTGCAACATAGAGTAATAAATCTACAAAATAGGATGATTTGAACTAAAATTAAAACTTACATCTGGTGATCCCTCCTCTGGAATAGTGGGTTGGGTCAACAAAGGTACGAAAGATTCTTGTGGGCCCTCCGTCACACTAGGAGTAACCTATGAGAGTAAAAATATTGTCAATTACATATAAATGTACTTCATCATAACAACCCTAGTTACAAAATACAAATAACAATATGTAAAAGTCTACATACAATTGGGCTATCACTCCGAATCGAGATGCCTGTCAATCTAGGCTCTCGAACCTGTGTCAGAACATCATCGATAGCCACACCCTATACAATAAATTCAAGTAAAATATTTATTACTACACACAAGTGGCATACATATGCATGCATAATTATCTTAAACAATTAATTACCTTTCCTTTGTCAACACCTAATGAAGGAACCCCCTCGTGCCCCCCACTGACATCGGTTGTAGCTTGCAAGAGTACAATACGATGACAATATATTAGTAAATGTATGAATTTTATTGCTCTAATTGATAGAGATTTAAGCATGTACACCAAATGATATAAAAAAACTATTGGGTACATAATTTATAATATACCATATAGGCATCAAGGCCAAATGAAATGGCCGAAGATGTGGACACCTCCTGAGTACTCTCATGAGATGTAGATGCTCCATGAGGTGTTGCAGCCTATATAACTACGTCTCCTACATCCTCCTCATCAATAACATACTGATATGTATCAGCATCAGTAAGCGGTCTGAGGCACATATTCTTGCATATAATGCAAATATGGGGCTTGCATACATGTGAACTCCAGTGAGATGTCGATGCGCCGGCATCATCCACACCAGGAGGCAACACTAACATGGTCTGTGTGATCAACTAACCACTCAGCAAATGAATGACCCTAATAGTCTATGAGGTAGCCTTTGCAATGATATCATGATGCTTCACTCAAGGAGGGGGTGTGACATCACTGGGGGGACAAAGGTAGTGGCCCTTTTGCACTAGGCAAATTGCCTAGTTTGAGGAGCTATGCCCATGTTGGGCCTCATACTCCAATAATTAACATTGTGACCAAGCACAAACTCAGCATACAATTTTTTTATGAAATAGAAAGGGAGCTCCAAATTTCTATGGGGTGGTTTATCAAAAACCATCCACCAGGAATCCCAAAAGTGTGTGCGCATTGCTTCATTTGTGCACCATTTTATTGATAATTTGGGCTTTTGGGGTCAACTAGTAATCTAGTTTTAGGATTCACAAAAATAGAGGCTATATCTTCCTTACTTATATTAAGGGCCACAATCCCATCATGGTCAAGCCCGTCATCAAATTGGGCATGCATATCATCACGCCAATGAAGAGGAGCATTATGTTGTTGCATGAGTGTGTCAATATTTTCAACAATAGTATTTAATGTGGCAAGCATGGGACCTAATGTAGGTATATTCTCATATGTGTTTTGGAAACCTCGTATTGTGTTCAAATTATCTTGTACCAAATCTTCTAAAGATCGAGGGTTTTGAGATGGGGGATTTTTTGGGGGATCATTATTTGGTGCGGGAGGGTTATTTTCTTCATTGTTGTCAGCCATGCCTGATTAAATAAATAAAAATCTAAATTTCAATTTGATTTCATATATTATTACAAAATTAAATACAAAACCCTATTTCAACCAAAAAAACTACATTTAGCATCAAAATGAAATAAAACAATCAAAATCTACAAAGAATTTACTTACCATCTACTGCAGAGATCGAATTTGTTGTTGCGAAAATCAAATAGAACAAGTCCTTGGTAGTGAAGGGACCATGCCAATAATACCAACTCTAACCTATAGATATATATTTGCAATAATGAGATTAGTAGAGTGGTGCAACATAGAGTAATAAATCTACAAAATAGGATGATTTGAACTAAAATTAAAACTTACATCTGGTCCTCCCTCCCCTGGAATAGTGGGCTGGGTCAACAAAGGTATGAAAGATTCTTGTGGGCCCTCCCTCACACTAGGAGTAACCTATGAGAGTAAAAATATTGTCAATTATATATAAATGTACTTCATCATAACAACCCTGGTTACAAAATACAAATAACAATATGTAAAAGTCTACATACAATTGGGCTATCACTCTGAATTGAGATGCCTGTCAGTCTAGGCTCTCGAACCTGTGTCAGAACATCATCGATAGCCACACCCTATACAATAAATTCAAGTAAAATATTTATTACTACACACAAGTGGCATACATATGCATGCATAATTAATCTTAAACAATTAATTACCTTTCCTTTGTCAACACCTAATGAAGGAACCCCCTTGTGCCCCCCACTGACATCGGTTGTAGCTTGCAAGAGTACAATATGATGACAATATATTAGTAAATGTATGAATTTTATTGCTCTAATTGATAGAGATTTAAGCATGTACACCAAATGATATTAAAAAACTATTGGGTACATAATTTATAATATACCGTATAGGCATCAAGGCCAAATGAAATGGTCGAAGTTGTGGACACCTCCTGAGCACTCTCATGAGATGTAGATGCTCCATGAGGTGTTGCAGCCTCTATAACTACGTCTCCTACATCCTCCTCATCAATAACATACTGATATGTATCAACATCAGTAAGCGGTCTGAGGCACATATTCTTGAATATAATGCAAATATGGGGCTCACATACATGTGAACTCTGGTGAGATGTCGATGTGCCAGCATCATGCACACCAGGAGGCAACACTAACCTGGTCTGTGTGATCAACTAATAACTCAGCAAATGAATGGCCATAATAGTCTATGAGGTAGCCTCTGCAATGATATCATGATGTTTCACTCAAGGAGGGGGTACGACATCAGTGGGGGGACAAAGGTAGTGGCCTGTTTGCACTGGGCAAATGGCCTAGTTTGAGGAGCTATGCCCATGTTGGGCCTCATACTCCAATAATTAACATTGTGACCAAGCACAAACTCAGCATACAATTTTTTTATGAAATAGAAAGGGAGCTCCAAATTTCTATGGGGTGGTTTATCAAAAACCATCCACCAGGAATCCCAAAAGTGTGTGTGCATTGCTTCATTTGTGCACCATTTTATTGATAATTTAGGCTTTTGGGGTCAACCGGTAATCTAGTTTTAGGATTCACAAAAATAGAGGCTATATCTTCCTTACTTATATTAAGGGCCACAATCCCATCATGGTCAAGCCCGTCATCAAATTGGGCATGCATATCATCACGCCAATGAAGAGAAGCATTATGTTGTTGCGTGAGTGTGTCAATATTTTCAATAATAGTATTTAATGTGGCAAGCATGGGACCTAATGTAGGTATATTCTCATATGTGTTTTGGAAACCTCGTATTGTGTTCAAATTATCTTGTATCAAATCTTCTAAAGATCGATGGTTTTGAGATGGGGGATTGTTTTGGGGATCGTTATTTGGTGCGGGAGGGTTATTTTCTTCATTGTTGTCAGCCATGCTTGATTAAATATAAAAAAATCTAAATTTCAATTTGATTTCATATATTATTACAAAAATAAATACAAAACCCTATTTCAACCAAAAAAACTACATTTAGCATCAAAATGAAATAAAACAATCAAAATCTACAAAGAATTTACTTACCATCTACTGCATAGATCGAATTTGTTGTTGCGGAAATCAAATACTTGAAAATATCATGTATATGATATTTGCAGCCATTTTCCAAACATAAAACATGAGGAGAAATGAGGAAAATGGCTTGCAGGTTTTGATTTATACCACAGGTTTCGGGTACCTAATATTTTTTTCAAGTACCCGATATAATATCGGGTACCCGATTAAGCATGTGCTTTATTGTCAAGTTTTCTCAAGTGTACTAACACCTAGGCCTACTAAAAAGTGAACAAGCATTTTCATGCACTTTTGGATGAGTGAAAAGTGAATATTTTTCACATCGCCACTTTTTGGCCCCTCATGATCTTGCACATACCCCATGTATATGTATATGTATATGTATATGTGTATGTATATGTATATGTATATGTATATGTATATGCCTTTCACATGGTAAAGCCTTTAACAATGCATATTTCAAAAGAGTACACATTTGTGGGTGCCATCCCAAGCATGATTTTTCCCAAACTTGGGTTTTCGTGATACCAAAAATCTTGTGTCTTTGTGTTGGATTTTTTGTGGTTTCTAATTTACATTTTATTGTTGAGTTGCTGCTTTATTGCTTAAGTGGAAAGTGTTTAAATGTTGAAATAAGTAGATTATTGATTCACCCCCCTCTCTTAGTAATATCATCATAGTAAGGTTAACATTTCTAAGTTTTATTAAGACTTTGTGCCCAAGTGGATTGTAAAGGCAACTAGTATGTTTTTTATTCAGTAGGAAAAACCTTTGAAAAGTCATCAAAAATGTCCATCATTTTCACTACACACTCAAGTGTGAGCTGATTCGTATCTTATTAAAATTTAGGGTAAATCTAGTTTGCTACTTAATGTTGTTTAAAGTTGCATAATTTGAAAATCTAAAAGTACATTTACTTATGGATTACAAATTTAAAAAAAAGGGAAGTACATTTTTAGCAATCATGAAGAGAAAAGAACATATACAAAAATATTTAAGGTACAATTGAGTGTTTGAAGTTGAAACAAAAATGTAGAAGTGATTACAAATGAACATCATATTTCATTTATGAAAGTTTTTTACATTCATATGAAAAAGTAGTACATGGAAGACAATGATACAAGTACTTTTGGAACATCAAAGACAATAATACAAGTACTTTTGGAAGATCAATTCTATGATTTTAATTTGGAAAAGAAGACATAGTACAAATGAGAAAAGGTATAATCCTCTATTAGTCGTGGGATGACCCAAAACAATGCAATAGTAAATGCATAACAAGATTCAAGACTAGAGAAGGGGGATAAGATTTGTCATTGCCTAAACATGATGATAGACTGAGTTGATTTGACTAGTTATCTTCATAGAGCGGCTCCTGAACCTTCTAGGTACTTGCAAAATGATAAAATATTGTGTTAGTCAAAGGAATAAGCCATGGAAAACCTTAAACCCTATCTATGGAAGGCTTCCATGTAATAATTCATTCAAATCAATATAGGAGATCAGAAAATTTAACTAAAGTTAAATAGAAAATATCATTTTGAGCAAGGTATCAACATTACTAATGTTATGAAATAATACAAATGACAAGAAATATTTAAGTCATCTTTATTATCAAGACATAGAGAGTATTTTCTATAGTTTCAAGTGATCAACATGATGTTTCAAGAAATATAGTTTCTATTGAAAATATACACATTTGAAATAGCTTTGAGAGAAATATCATAATCATAAAGCTAGGGGTTAATTATTATGATTATCAATGAGCTCAAATACAGGGGAATGCATGGAATACTATTATGATTAAAATAATACATTATAGATCATCAAGTACAAAGAAAGCTTAGGTCATTTGTTGGAATTTTTGCAGTCTATGATGTTGGAATTCATTGGTTTTACATTGATGTCAACATATGTTTCAGTAAGGGAATCCAAAAGTTGCAAACATATTGGATAGATAGGTTACAGAGAATTGTGTAGACAATGTACAATGAATTACCTCCCGCGAGTTGAAATTTTTGTAGCATTTAACATGTTTACTATTTGCAATTATCTTTGCATATGTTTATATGTTCACCTGTTTAGTTATGGATGAATTAGTGAAGACTGGTTACAGGGCCAAGGATTGGAAAACTCATAGAGTTGGTCTCAGTATTTTTAGTTTAAATTCACTATGGAAATGGATTAAACCTTGCAAGCTTAGGTAATGTCAAAGGACACATGGGATAGTCTATTGTGTGATTGCAGAGTACTAGTGTTATTGGTGACATCATTTGTAGCATGTACTCTAGAAAAGATTTATTTGGAAGATGACCTGGGAGAGGTAGCGCGTTCTTCAATAATTAAGCATGGATTAATTTTGTGGTTGACTATTTCATGATTTGTAATTATTATAATATTGTTAAAGATTTTGTTTATATCCTCACATGGGTCTATGCAATATTTTGTTTATAGGAGAGGTTCTATAATGACCGACCCAAGAATTATAATTTTAACTTGTATATAAGGAAGTATTTCCTTGTAGTTGTCATGGTGGGAATCATGTGGATTATTGTTCAAGATTTTGGGCTGATAGGAATACTAATGATGTAGAGAAGAGGATTTTACATTAAAGAACAAGGTTGGAATTGTCTTGGTAGTGGATGTACTTGAAGCTAGTTTAGGTATTCATGATGTTTTTTTTTTTCAGATCTAGGAGAGTGTGTCCTGAAAGTGGATAAATAACCTTCTCTTGTATTTTAGTTAGTGACCATTTGTAATACCTTTAACAAGGTTTTGACTCCTAACAGGGTCTGTCCTTTAACACATTGATAAGTGTATTAACTTAAGGTGAATTCACTGAGATCAGAGATATGGACAGAGAGAATGATATATTGGAAATATTGATAGCATTGTATGGAGGAGATACATATACTAATGGAGCCTAACTATAGAATTGGAGAGAGAGGATGTAATCACTTTAGATGAAAGAAGATGAGATAGTGAGGATGTTTGTTAAGAGGGTTACTAAATGTGTGACAAGAATTAGGAACAATGGAGAACCCTATACTAAAGAAGAAGTCATTGCAAAGATACTAAAATATTTGACACCATCTTACAAAACTAAAGTGCATGCTATAGAAGAGATCATTGCATTGACAAAGAACTTCACAAGAGAGATGTTAGTGTCCAAGCTAACAAAATTTGAGACCACAAAGCTTAATGAGGGCTTACCAAAGGTAGAGATAGCATTCAAGGAAACTACACATAAAGATAGATACATGATAAAGTCTTGTAGGTTCTAGCAGAACAAGCAAATACAACAAAGAACTAGGAGAATATGTTGAGAAGTGGGAGAAGATTGAAACTATAGAAAATAGTGTGGATGACAAGATCTTAGCCACGATCTTAAAAAGAGAAAGGAATTGTCAAGGTAATTTTGAAGGAAAATTTCCTTTGAAGTGATTTAAGTGCAATAATGTTGATCATTTTTCTTCTATATATCCAACTAGGGTTCCTAAGCATAAACCTAAGTATGGGAAATACATGAAGGATAAGGAATGCTACTATATTAATAATGGTACATCTGATGATGATGTTGATATAAATGATATACTCAAATTTATGGAAATCAAAGAGGAATAACCTATCTGTGAAGAAAAAGCATTAGTATCTCATGTTGAGAAGAGAGCTGATTAGATCATAGATAGTGGGTGCTCATAGCACATGATAGGGTATAAGAAAAAATTTACTAAACTAAAGAAGTATGATGGTGATATTGTCAGGCTTGGTGAAAATACTCCTAAGATGATTTCTAGAAAAGGATCTATCACTTTGGATGGTAAAACTAATACTGATGATCTTTTCTTTGTTTTTGATTGCAGGGAAAAAAATAGGTTTTAAAGGGGACCTGAAACCCCGTACAAGCTAGATAAAAAGATAAGCGTTAAAGGAAACTAAAAAGTACCAAGACTGGGGATGATATTTTTTTTGTTGATGATTTAAAACATAATCTATTGAGTGTTGGTTAATTTGTAGACAAGGGTTATCATCTACAATTCAAGGATGGACATTTTACAATCAAAAGTGCTAAATGAAATCTAACTACATTTGGTAAAAATACAAAAGGCAATGTCTTTCAATTGAACCCTACTAAGGTAATTTTTTTTGTTGCTAAATTTAATGATAGTTGGTTGTGGCACAAAATGTTTTCACATAAACTTTGATAATATTGTAAAGGCAAGTAACATTAATGCAATAAGAGATCTACCTAAGATTGTCAAGCCAACTAACACAACATGTAGAGAATGTGTAATGGGAAAAAAACAAGGGGTAGCTTTCATACCAAGGATTTTTCAGCCAAAAACAAGTTGGATTTGATTCATACAAACCTATGTGGACCTACATAGAAAAAGTCATACTTTGGAGATAGGTATTTCATAATCTTTATTGATGATTATTCTAAGATTATATGGGTAGGATTTATTAGAGGGAAATCAGATAGAGGTGGTGAATTCACATTAGGTGAATTTAATTCTTTCTACGAAGAACATGTTATATTGATGCAAACATCTGCACCTAGGAAACCACAATAGAATGGTGTAGTTGATAGAAAAAACATGACATTTCTTGATGCTGCGAGGACTATTTTAATTGAGGGAAGAGTTACACACATGCATTGGAGAGAGATATGAAACACCACAATATATACAATGAATAGAGTTCAAATTAGAGATGGTACTTGTAAGACACCCTATGAGTTATGCTATGGTCATACTCCTATTAATTATTTCATAATTTTTTCTAGTAAATGTTACATCAGAAGGGATGATAACATAGAGAAGTTTGATGCAAGGAGTGATGAAGGTATATTCCTTATATTCCAAAAAAATAAAGGTCTATAGATGTTATAAATTGAGAACAAGGAAGATGATTGAAATTGAAAATTTCAGGGTTGAAGAAATGTTTTAGGTATAAGAGAGAACTTGCAAGTTTAATACTGATGACCCAAAATGGTTTAGATGTGAAGAAAGACTAATTTAGAGTAATTAGAATTAGAATCAAGAAGAGCAAGGTCAAAAAGTAGACCAAGATCCATTGCAAGAAGTTTTAATGATAGATAATAGATCATATATATGACTCTATATGAGGAATTTTTTGTTTATAGGAAACCTAAATACATTGTGAGGGATCATCCACATGATAAGATCATTGGAGATAGAAGCAAAGTAACTAGGACAAGTTCAAAAATTAGAGATGTAGTTTTTTTTTATTTCACAGGCTGAACCAAAGAACTCTGATGAAGCATGCATAGATGAGTCATGGATCAAGGAAACATGAGAAGAATTAGATTAGCTACATAAAAACAACACTTGAGAAATAGTTCCCAGACCTAAAGAAAATAATTTTATTGGCACAAAATGGGTATTTAGGAATAAGAGAAATGAAAATGGTGTTAAGACAAAAAAAAAAAAGCTAGATTGGTATGCAAGGGATATTCACAACAAGAAGGAATTGACTTTGAGGAAACTTTTTCACTAGTTGTGAGCTTGGAGGAAGCTAGGTTACTCTTAGCCTATGCTGCATATAAGGATTTAAAGGTCTATCACATGGATGTCAAATAAGCATTTCTTAAAGGGGTATGTGCAGGATCATGGTATGCCAAAAAGTGGCAATGTGAAAAAGAAGTCATGATTGATAGACTCTTTGAAAAATAACTATAACTTTCAAACAATATAACATTTTTTAAATCTAAAATATACATCACATTCTATGCTTCACCTAATACAATAATAATAAAAAATTCTTTCAAATTGATGAAGTTTATACTAAGTTAAGGTGGTTAGACATGAGAGTTTTAATGTTCAGGAAAATTTGTAGCAGAAAAATCATAATTAATTATTTACTTGGAAAAAAATACAAAAAAATATACATCACATTCAGACATGAGTTTACTACTTTTATCTAGAATCTTATAAAAAAATGTTATCATTTGATTTTGTTTGATGTGGTCAAACATACACCTACTTGTTATATTTCTAGTCCCGATTGATAGAATTATTGAAAAATAGCTATAACTTTCAAATTGTATAACATTTTTAAAATCCAAAATATGTGTCACATTCTATGCTTTTCCTACTACAAGAAAAAAAAAAAGTTTTCAATTTGATTAAGTTTAGACTAATTTAACATGGTCAGATGCGAGAGTTTTTGTATTCTAGAAAAGTTGTAGAAGAAAAATAATAATTAATTATTTACTTGGAAAAAAATTTAAAAAAAATATGTGTCACATTCGGACATGAGTATACTACTTATATATAGAATCTTATAAACAAAAATTATCATTTGATTGTGTTTAAGGTGGTCAAACATACACCTACTCATTTTTTTCCTCAAATTTTTGTACTGCTACATTGAAATTTGAAAATTTCAACATATAGAATAATTATTTTTCAAAAAGGGCCTAGTATCTTAGAAACTAAATTCAATTTTCTACAGATTCTCTTCTTACATATTTTTGATATGATATTTATAATTTATTCAAATTTTTATGTCAACTTGCCTAAATCTGATTTTCTGAATTTTCATTGCCACTTAAGGGCCTAGTTTGGCATACCATGATCCTTCACATACCCAAAGGTGACTTAGAAGAAGAGATTTCCATTGAGAAACCTGATGGTTTTCCTTTATCGGGTAATGAAGTCATTTTTTGTAGATTAAAGAAGGCACAATATGGTGTAAAAAAGAACCTAGAGCTTGGTATGATAGATTCAACATGTATTTACTACATCTTGGTTTCAAAAGAGGTAATATAGATAGAAATTTATACTTGAGATATAATGATGAAGGCATTTTGATATTAGAAGTTTTTGTTGATGACATTATCTTTGGAGGTAATGATGCTATGAGTAACAAGTTTGCAGAAGAAATGAAGAGAGAATTTGAGATGTCTATGATAGAGGAGATAAATTTATTCCTAGGACTACAAATAAATTAGAGCATGAATGAAATTTTTATATCTCACACCAAGTATATTAAGGAGCTGCTAAAGAAATATGGCATGGATTATAGTAAACCAATTGGAACTCCTATGGTAACATGGAATAAGTTGTCTACTTCAAATGAGACAAAAGGTGTGTACCTCAAACATAATATAGATCTATGATAGGAGATCTTCAATATCTGACACATACTATACCTGATGTTGGAAGTACAGTTGGAATTGTTGCTAGATTCTAGTAAGATCCAAAGGAAAGACATTTTTTTGTAGTCAAGAGGATATTCAAATGCCTAAAGGGAAAATTTGATTTTGGCATGTGCTATGATAGGTCAAAAGATTTCATTTTAGAAGCATACACTGATGAAAAATAGGTAGACAATGTAGATGACAAGAAGAGCACAAGTAGAGGATCCTTTTTCCTTGGGAAGAGGTTAGTTTCTTGGTTAATCAAGAAGTAGGATTGTATAGCTCAGTCAACAGCTGAATCAGAGTATGTCACCACTGCAATTAATTGCACATAGATTATTTTGATGAAATAAATGTTGAAGGACATTGGTGTGAACCTTAGCCAACTAGTTATCATACAGTGTGAAAGCTTGAATATGTAATAAAAATGGAGAAGATTGCAAACATCTTCACCAAACCACTAAAAAAAGATACCTTTGAATATCTTAGAGGTAGGCTTGGGGTTAGAACCCCACCTAAAGGTAATTATGGAGATGCAATAGTGAAAAAGTCCATTAGAAATTAGAGCTATATCATTTTTGGACTTGATGCAAAGGTCTATTCCTCAGGGGGAGTAATGGTTTGTGCATATCTGATCAGATCAAGGTGATCTTGCACCAAGTCGTCAAGGGTCTTGAAGATTTGAAAAAGTTACACCTAGAAAAGAAGGCAGAAAAGGATGTTTGTAATGGAATCCTTTTCCATTGATGTCAAAGGGGGAGAGATATTGGTGAAAAATCCTTATTGGTTTAGGGGGAGGTTTGAAGAGGCTATTGCGAAGGTTGTTGTGAAAGGCTAGCTTTGGATTAATGAATTTTTTACATATGTTGCCATCAATGACAAAGGGGGAGATTTTTGGAATTCTTGCAGCCTATGATGTTGACATTCATTGTTTTGTCATTGATGTCAACATATGTTTTAATAAGGGAATCCAAAAGTTGCAGACAAACTGGATAGATAGGTTATAGAGAATTGTACTGACAGTGTACAATGACTTAGTTCCTGCAAGCTGAGGTTTGTGTAGTATAACATGTTTACTATTCATAGTTATATTTTCATATGTTTAGATACTCATTTTCTCATGTTATGGATGAATTAGTGAAGAATGGTTACAGGGTCAATGACTAGGAAAATCATAGAGTTGGTCTTAGTATTTGTAGTGTAACTTGAGTGTGGAAATGGATTAAACTTTTCAAGCTTAGGAAATGTCAAAGGAAACATGGGGTCATATAGTATGTGATCACATAGTACTAGTGTGATTGGTAATGTTATCTATGTCATGTACTCTAGTGAAGATCTATTTGGAATCTGATCCAAGAGTGGTAGTGTGTTCTTGAATAATTAAGCATGGATTAATGTTGTGGCTAACTATTTCATGATTTTTAATTGTTTTAATATTGTTAAGGATGTCATGTGTATTTGAGCGCATGGTTCTATGTAATATTTTGTTTATAAGAGAGGTCCTATAATGGATGACCCAAGAATTATGTTTGTAACTAGTATATAAGGAAGTATTTCCTTGTAGTTGTCATGGTGGGAAGCATGTGGATTATTGTTCAAGATTTTGGGCTGCAAGGACTATTTATGTAGAGTAGAGGATTGTGCATTAAGGCACACAATTGGAACTTTATTGGTAGTGGATGTACTAGAAACCAGTTCAAGTATTCATGATGTTATTTCTTTAGATCTAGGATAGTGAGTCATCAAGGTGGATGTAATCTTCTGTTGTATTTCAGTCAATGACAAGTTGTAATACCTTTAATAAGGTTTTGAATCCTAACATGGTTTGTCCTTTAACATAGACTGTACTATTTTAATAATCAACTCCTAATAGGGCCAGAAGTCTTAATTAGGTTACTATATTCATAGTACTAATTTGTGGGCATCAATCCCACTGGGGTTGATTCCTTAACAAATTTTTCCTCAAAAATGAATAATGGTGTTATTATGTGTTATGGTTTTCTTGCATTCAATTGAGAATAATGTCATAATTGGAATTAAGTTTAATAATCTTGGAATCAACTGATTTACCCCCCACCCCCCCCCCCTCAGTTGATTGGGAAATTATTATTCTAACATCATCTTGACAAGACAAGATCAATAAAATAGAATGTCATCATATGAAATATAATTCTTAAGGAATCACATTATCAAAAGAAGTGGATCAAAGGAGGCATCAAAGATAGAGCTCACATGTTTTTATATAATAGTTTCCAATGTCCATGTATAGATTTTAAATCAAGAAAAATTATAGTCTTAAAATATAATTGATAGTAATAGTCAAATGTTGTTCACTTTATCACATAATTCTCCAACAAAGTGCACAACCAGATTAGTTATCATAATGAGGTGAGAGGCCTGTATTCAAAGTAATAGAATAAGACTGTGATCATGTTTCTATGGTATGATTATTTTAGATCTACCATTCTAATAGAGATGATAAAATGAGGAGATTCTTATTCTCATCCTGAGATCATTATAGTATAGGTGTCTGCCATGGTCTGTAGCATAATGAAGTGATATAAATGTCTATGAACAACATATGGGATATATAGACACTTACAAAATTTTTACCATTTAAAATTTGGTATAGCACTAAATATGATGAACTGAGGTTTTTCTCAACAAATGAGGCCATCAACATTCTAGTTAAGGGAATATGACATTTTTAATAATGAAATCAGAGCATACATTGTACTTATATCACAAGTCTAATGTCTGATTGTAAGAAATGTATAGTCACTAGAGTATCATAATTTTATTTTTAACTGAGACAACATATCAGTCATGTCACGAATATGCAACCATAATTGATATGTGATCAACATAGTGAGAAAATGAGTAAAATATATGCAAACCACCATGGAGGAAAATGATATTCCTATAGTGCTAATGGTCAAATAGGATGATTGTTATTTTACAACAAGAATATTGTCCAAACTTAGTCAACTTATCTGGGAAACTATTCAAATACCATTTAATAAGTCACATTCAAAAGAAAGTTACAAATTTTGGGTAGTAAAGAAGGTTAAAAAAAATGTGTATCAATGATAATACTGTACAAAATTACAAGGACACATGTGAGATCAAGAAGAATTAAAGACTTCATTGTTGTTATAATACAAAGTACAAAGAAACTTTTAACTCCAAATCAATGTTATTGCTACAAAACAATTAAAGATAGGATAATGTCATTGAAAATAAAATTTATAAGGAAAATGTCAAAGTTTTCTTTTTTATTAAACACTCAAAAGTTGAATCCATGCATAGACAGAGAATAAAAAAATAAATGATATTATGTGTATAATTTAGAACAAGTAGAACAGGTTACCTTAGAGGTCGTCATCAAGAATCAAAGATTCTCAAAGAATATAGAAAGAAAAATACATCAAAAAATGCTTTAAGGAATCGTAGTCAGAGTCACGGGGGTAAATATCATAGGTAGAACCAAGTTATACATCAAATGTTAAAGAGAATTTATGCTTGTATATTATTTCAGAGAACTCACAAAACAAAAGAGAAACCCCCAGAGATCTTATAGAGGCTCACGACAGCAACATTTACAATTCTAAAAGAAAAATAATAGAGTTCAAATCCTATATTGACCATAAATTAAAAACTCATGGCATATACATTAGAATCCACAACCATGAAAGAAGTGCTATACACGTTTATAACAACAAAGCATTCTTTATTAGAGATCATGATAATCCAAAAATATGATAGGAAAGAAATCTTATTGAGGTTACAGAGCTCCCACATATGTGTGACTTCATTGTAGAAATATCTATGCAAGAAAGCCCTCCAAAATTCTCATAAACCCTAGCCTCCAAAAGTTTCAACAAGAAACAACTCCAAAAAGGATAAATGTAGATGGTAAAATGAAAGGATGGGGTCATTTTTAGGGTTTGAATCCTATTTTGCACCAAAGGGATATTTTATCATATCTAAGTTTTGATGGATATTTGAATAAATGGGTTCATATTTAATATTTATTTTATATTTAATAGATAGTTAAGTCATGTTATTTATTGAGTAAAAATTAAATGTATAACATGAACACAACATCCACATTTTTTTTTAACAAAAGGTGGCAATGCCACTTGATATATTTTTATTAATAATATAATTTTTACATTTAATTATTGGTTCGAAAGGAGCTCTCAGAGAAAAGAACCAGAAAGAAAAACTTCATTCATAGCCCCATAACATAGAAGAGGAGGAGGAAGAAAATTGTTTGAGGGGATATAGAAAGAAAAATCCACCTTATAGGATTGTTTTATTAAATATATCTAACATTTAGTGACCTTCACTTAAATAAATATTAAATATATTTAATAAAACAATGGGTAAATAAGTATGTTTAAGGATTTTTGCATTAAATTAAAGTGTGAATAATAATGATTTGGTGTTAAATTTATAAAACACTAAATTATCAATTATTTTATTTTCAAATCCAAATATTTTGGAGAGCATGGAGTTGTCATATACATGAGGAGAATTTCAATTTTTCTACCATGAATTTGAGGTCTAAATTTGGCCAGAGAGGGGTTTTATTTTCTTTTAGATTCAGTGAGAATTTAGTTTTTTTTTTTTTTTCTAGTCTTGGAGTAGTTTTGGACAGTTAGGGGCCATTTCTGAGTTCTTTATTAGTTGACAGGGTCTTATAGGTAGTTTGAATTATGTTTCTAGTAGTTGAGTTCCCGATTTTGAGGGGTTTATTCTTTCATATGGGTTTTGAGGCTTTTACATGATTTTGGGTCAATTTTGAGGTAGTTGAGTTTGATTTGGAGTTGTACATTAGTTACACTTGGGTCTTGGAGAATTTTGAGGTGGTCAATTGTGTGTTTCTTTTAGTTTGACCCCTTTCCTTCCTTATTTTCATCTTCAATCCGACCCTTTGAATTTTGATGCCTATATATTGTATTATTGACCTCATTAAGGGGGTTCTTTCTTTTAGCCATTTTTTGGCACTTTACAATTTTTGGAGGATTGTATTGAGAATCGTAGTAGAGATTTTTCATCAGATATATATAAATACATCAGTTCCTTGTCATTGGATTTTGTGTTGTAGTATTATGGATTACTTTCTTAATTGTTATGTTTTACCTTCAATTATGCATGTCCCTTTATTGTTATTGCAGAAATGTGATATATGCATGTATGTAGGTATATGTTTTTATCCTTTATCTTATTGCTATAATTTGGTTAAAAAAAATTGTAACACCCCCACTAGGGAACCCGAGAGGACAACTCTAATTTAAGATAAGAAAAGGCAAGTATTTTTGTTTTGAAACAAAGAATACATCTAAGATTATAAATATATTTACAAATAAAATTAAATCATTAATGATACATTATATTATATGAAAAATTAATGTTGATCATCAGTTAGATAACAAGGTCCTCTTAGGTACCTCGACATTGCTACTAGCAACACAAACTTACATGAATGAGTCTATATCATGACATATGACAATGAAGAAATTACAATATGAATTATCCCATAAAGTATTACAATGACATTTTTATTACATCACCAGTAATCATAGATACATATTTAGATTAAAAATTACAAGCACTAAAATAGATTTATAAATTCATTCTACAATGATCTCCTCAAGGAGATTACAATGCTACATGAATACATAGATATGATGATATAAACAAAGTCACATCATTGCATCAACATGGAGCCCTACGGTAAGATGGATTGAATAATGAATAAGAAGGTGCATCAGAAGTGTAACTAAGTAGCATGATCATCCAAGGCTATCGAACCAACTTTAGAAAAATACTCCATGGGTAAAATATTTTCCACACAACCATGTGGGACCCTAAGGCCCACTCGTGCAAGATAGGAGATAATATAAGGCCCCACTCCATACAAACAATAACAAGTAAGACATAAACAAGGAAACATATAATCCAAGGAGTAACATAGAAATTCACAGGGGTAAATAACAAGGTGACATAAAATAATCACAATGAAACATCCTATACCAGAGGTGAATCTATTTAACAAACATGAGGAAATGCTAGGATACAAATGGAAGGGTGTCATCGCATGGTTCCATACTAGTGCCACCCCATAATAGCTCTAGACCTAGTACCTAGGTGGAGACCATGTGGAAATGACCCCCTCACTGCACTGAGGTGTTGTACCACCAAATCAACGCCCCAAGGAAAACCAAGCCTTCTCAAAACCATCCTCATAAAAGAGTGCATGAAAACTCTAGGCATGGGAAAGGCTATTATATTTTAATTAATGTGAATTTCCAACCCAGTCAATTTTTATTAGGTTACCACTTGATTAAAAACTCCACAATGGGTTATCTTGAACTGACCACTTTGGGCCCCAACCCCCATTGTGAACCACCCTTCACACCATGCTCCTAGAAATACCCTCCTATGCTCCAAGTAAAATAAAAAATGTGTACAAAGAAAACAATCTCAAATGAAGCCTCATAAATTCCTCATAGTCAAAGAAGCCAAAAGGACCAAGTTTGGAGCATAGACTCAAAATCATCAATAGGATCCACAAGGCCATAATACTAAAGTGGACATAAACTCATTCAAATATTATAATGAGAATCATCCAAGAACTCTCCAAGTTCCAAAACATAGCCATAATTCTAGAAACAACATAGCTCAAGTAAAATTCCTCTTTTGGATCTATTGAACAAATCAGATATATAAGATCTCTGTAATATGTTAAACATATAATTAGGCTCTAAAAGAACCAATAAATCATAATAAAAACAAATCATGAGAACCACATAATATAGAAGATCAAAGAACCTCATTAGTAAAAAATTCAACATTAAACCAATTGCAACAAATCACATACCAAGAAGCATGACGAGGACCCACATACGACCTTAATTACACTATCAAGCCCAAAACACAATAAAACATCAAATCATAAATTAATGAACATGATAACTGTTATACACTGAATTTGCGCCTCTGATCTCAAGCTCTCGTAGTCTTGATAATCCAGTATAACATGGGAATCATCTCAAGGTTGTGGAACCTTTTGCTAACCAAGATGAGACCTCTAGATTCTAGGTTGGTTCCTCTTGGATAATCACCTTGATTTTCTTTTAAATAGGAAAGTAAACTTTGAGGGAAAGGGATAGAAGGAGTACATGGAAAGGGAAATGACTGAAAGCAAATCCATCCTACTAGGTGATGCACCGAAACTAGGGTTTGGATCTCAGTATAGAGGGATGAGATCAATGGAGGAATCAGGTCTAATAAGTCACCACTCAATAGATAGGTTTGCATAAGTATTTCATAGGAAGGCTTGAATAGAAGACTCAACCTATGACCTACAAATAAACATCCTCCTTTGCAACTAGGTGTAGGAATGAGACAAGACTGCTAGGGGCTATAGCATACCCACAAAACATCTAAATCAGATTAGACACAGTAACACACAAAATCATAGAAAGTGAGAGGGACTAGGAACCCCAATTTCTATTGACAGCATTCATAAACTTCAATCCAATAAGAGATAACTCACATAAGAAGGCACGAGGACAGGAAAAATGTCACAGAATGTTTTGCAATATTTGAACAATCAATGAAAATTTAACAATTGCAGAAAGTTAAGGGGCAGAAAGAATGCCTTCAATAACCTTTGGGAAAGAAACTTTCCTTTTTTACAATTGGTGAATTATGAGCACTACAGGCTCCAAAAAATGATATATACACCCCTCAACTGCATGCAGGTAGGAGTAAAAAAACTAACCAGGGTACAGATTTTCCAATTTAATAACCAACCCTAGCAGTCAAATATGATTATAAAAGATATCCCTGCAACATTAAAACTAATCAGATAAAAGACCCATCCTTGTACCGTAAAAAACCTGCAGACAAAACAGCTTGGATTCATCAACCTCTCTGCAAATTGGCCTTGCCATGAATGCACAAACGTACCCTACTGGGATAAAGAATCAACCCCTGACGGCTGCCTAAACTTATTCATCATCCCCTCATAACTGTGCGTGTCCTGCAACATCAATTTTGTCAACTACTCGCCGCTCGCAAACATCTCCTAAAAAAAAAGCCTGCCAAAACTGGCCGCACTGCTTGAAAATACCACTAGTTGCATGATTGCATGAGCTAAAAAAGCCTCATGCAGTCATGCGACAAGCTTCACTGAATCGCCATCCGATCACACAAGATACCTCGGGCCCGCGAGAAGTAGTCACCTGTCAACAACGTGGACCAACCAAAAACTCACACAGGCTAGACACATGAAAACCCCATCCAGAAATAGCAGAGAATCCAACGGTGGTCGCATGATCGCATGGGATCGGAAGATCCCATGCAAACATGCGACCACCGTAGATTTTGAATCTACGGGGCCACATGTTATCGGACCTACTGCTACCTTTGCCGACCGCTAAGAAACAGACACATCACCTCCCAAGGACCCACCAGCAGCTGCCAAAGACCTGTTGACCACTTGTCACATGATCTCATGTGGTTAAGAGGCCGCATTCAATCATGCGACCAACCGCAAGATGCTACCCATTACCTACTTGGAGCTGACTGCAAGATGTCAACCACAAACCACTAACAGTTAGTCGCATGGGCGCATGGGATCAAATGATCCCATGCGATCATGCAACCAACATGAAACCGTTGCTTGCTGACTACTGGCGGTTTGAAAGTTTGAAGACCGTGAACTGGGCCCTACTTGGTACCTCAGGGTTGCGCACTTAATGGCTAGTCGCATGTTCACATAGCCTAAAAAAGGGCTATGTGATCATGCGACAAGCCATAGCAGTTTGTCGAAAACATCAAAGGGACCCACTTGGTCAGTTGAAGATTCTCATCCAACAGTAGTCGCATGATCGCATGTCAGGAAAGATACCTTAGCGATATGCGATCATGCGACCACCATTGATGCCTTTTGAAACAAGACCCACAGACAGAAAGGTGAGACAGAATGACGCAGATGAATCAGGAGCCGCCAAATAGGATTATGTGGCCTGGACCCAGTGACACCAGCATCACATCAGAAGGAAGATTGATGACCGTCATTACACCACATGATTAAATAGGCAACATCTTTCCTTAGCAGTGTAGCAACAACCACAAGATTTTGCCGAGCTTTAACTTTGCAGATGGAGAATGGGCCCATCGACAGGTGTCATCCTGTCGCATGATCGCAAGGGCAAGGAATATTCCTTGCAAAACATGTGACAATCGCAAGAATTTGAGGAAAGCCAGCCACGGGGACCCACCAGGTTGGAGTTGCACACTTAGGGTCAAAAACACAAAGGGTTTTCAAATCGGAGGTCGAAAACACAGAGAGTTTTTGACACTGAACACTTAAGAAAAAGGCCGATGTTGAAGAAGTGCGAAGCGCGGAAGGCCAAAAACAACCGAGGCTTTCACTTGAAGGTCGAAAACATCTTGGGCTTTCAGATCGAAGGTCGAAAACACACTGAGTTTTTGACACTTGAGCACTTCTTTGGAAAAAAAGGACCGTGGCAAAAAATGAATGATAGGGAATTTTTGGGTAATAATAACATTAACACCAATAACCATCCAACCCCAAGCCTCTGGTATTTCAAGAGTTACCAAACACCCAAACATGAGAAAAAGAATATGCAAGAACCAACAATAACATAAATAAGCTTTAGAAGGACCAAATAATCACCAGGTGGTAAAGTTAGATAAAATACCATATGAAAATAAATGGCCATTAACCTAACCAAATAAACATAACATGAAAGTGATAAAATAACATATCAAACATTGACCATGAGATTTCAATGTGACAACTTACAAGTCTAAGAAAGTAAACATGACAATGCTCTAGCCTCAAGTACTCACATTAAAACTAAGAAATCCCAAAATCCCAAACACCTGAAAACAACATAATGCCTCAACAAAAGATAAATTGTATTCTACACCTGTGGTGCGGATAAGAATATCCAAGAACCTAACAAAAGAGAAATATAAGCACAAATTTTGACAAACACATCCATATCACCACATTAAGGAAGTCATCACAGATCTATATGAACCAAATAAATACTACACACCTTCTAGTATGATTTCATTAAAAAACAACCACTATCAAGAGTATTTAAAACTAATCCACATATCTCTTGTATAATGATAGGCTAGAATATTTAACAAATACATAACATATCTTTTAAATCACAATTCCATCCTTGTCAATTACTAAATTCAAATGAACTTTATTTAAACTATAATTTAATGGTATATTCAAATTTATGTTTTAAATTGTATTTTAAGTACTCTTAATTCTACATCATGGAAAAAAGAAGTAGAATACCACCAAACAATGCACAACCTAAGAACACCAATGCAATAAAACAAAAAAAATCAAAGATTATAATAGAAGAAAAGGATCTATAAGGAGGTAACCATATCTTTAACAAACCAAATAACCATGAATCCTAAGTACTAATTCACCATCAATAAAATAAAATTCAGATATATTTTAATCCATAATTCTAAAGTATTATTTATATAATTTAAATTTTGCATAATGAGCTTTTAAATTAGTATTTTATTATTTAAATTAATTTACTTATCATATCAACAAATTAAATCCTAACTAAATGAAATATCTCTCCTACTAATAAATAAATTACAATATCAAACCATTAATATAATTCCCAAAAAAAATAATAATTCTCACAGTTATTTGTCCTTTTCAAATTCCATTGCGAAAAAGAAGGCCTTTTCTTTGAAACTAAATATACATTGGTATTTAAATAATCTTAGAACTATATTAAGTATTTTTAAATTGAACCTATTCTTTATGACATGAAGTTTCAACTAAACTTAAGACTAAACTTTGATCTAATTTTAGATTCTAGGGAATGTATTGACTAAAAGAGGAATCCTAAAAAGAAGGGATTCATATCTTATTCAAGTGTTTTTAGAATTTAATTAAACCAAGGTAACTTTTAAATGGAAACATATGCATGAATAAGCCAAATCTCTCAAAAGAACGAACACACAAAGTTAGAGAAAGAGAAAGCGTAAGGATGGAATAAAGAAGATGCTATATGAGGTTTTGGTATAATAGATAAAGTAATATAAGATGGAAATGAAACCATGAATATACAACCCGAAGGAACAATGACCGGGTAAGATGACAAAGTAATGCAGCAATCTAAAGGAGCACGGACTAGACAAGATTTCAGAATGTAATTACATTTTGCACATTTTATTTGAGGACAAGGATTAAATTGGTTTAACTAAAAGTCACTGCCGGAATGTACTCAACGTACATGCAATAAGAAGACAACCCAAGCAGGATTACATAGATAAGTAAGACGCAGAAGACATAAACATATCAGAAACCAAGAACATAAATAAATGTTCTACCGTGCTTCTGAAAGTGAACAAAAAAGGATGCCAATGTGTGCTTCTCAAGTGACTAATAATTGAAGACTTTTCAGGGAACAAGAGACAATCAAATAAAGAAGAAATTAAATAAACATGATTAAAATCAAATGGTGAAACACTGGATGTATAGCCAGCCAACAAGCCCAAAATTGAGGATAGCGTAAAAAGTTCCTAACACGCTAAGTTTGGGTATTGAATGCTCGCAAAGGTCAAAGCATGTTAATACCAGATAGAGGTGTAACTTGATAATTCAGAGACCAATCAGAATCCTGCAAGATTGTAACCAAATAGGGAAATAAAATCTAGATAAATATTTTAAATCCAAAGAAAGAAACACCTGAGGACGGAAGATGTAAAATTAATAAAGGCTAGAATGCTATTGTAATAGATACATAAAAATAAATCATCCATACCCAAAATTATTTGTACATAATTTCAAAGACTCAAGAATGCCCGGATGGGATCTAATCAACGCGGAGATTTAAACAGTTCTCAATCAACATTCAGATATGCATAGAAAATAGTGCCAATTATAAACACATATCTATTTAGAAGGTATGGATTACGATACATCACAAAGAGAACAAATCCAAAAGTTCAGAGAAGAAGTAATTCCTCGATTCCATATACCATTTCTCCAATCCCCAAATGATCTACCTTCCCCAAAAACTAGAATGTCCCCCTCCCTAAAAGTTAATGCCAATCCAAGCATTTTTTTTATTTTTTATTTTTATTTTCTTGAGAATAGTTCGTTCTCTTTGGCTGAGAGTCAAGGACTGAGGGGTTTCCATTCTGCCAAATTCGCCCGGGGCACGATCCGGCCTCATCCCTTATCAGATGTCTTTACAAGATTTGAACCCTGGTGGGTTCAATGAGAACCATTGAACTTCACCAGTCAACCAATTCACAATTCAGTCAACCAATTCACAATTCACAATCCCAAGCTTTGAAAAAATCAAAGAATGAATTTAGAAATTATCGTTTCAATTCTGTTACATGCACCAACATAACAGAAGCATAATTAGTAAGTTGTCATTTAATGAATAATTATCCCTTTCTCAAAAGGAAATTTTTCCAAATAACTATCTATTTTTATTTAATTTTATAATTAAAATAAATACCTTCATAATAATAAAGCAATAAATTTAAAAATATTATAATAATACTTTTAGCTAAAATAGTTACATGTTCAATTAATTAATTTTTATTATAATTCAAATAATATTTTACTAATATCAATTATTTAAAGAATCAACATAATGAGCAACAATAGCAATATTTAGTTAAATATTTAGTTTCCACCTATTTAGTGTTATCTTTTAATAGGATCTTAATTTGATGATCAAGTTATATTAATATAATTCGTATTAATAAGATAATATTAATCTATTGATATAATGAATTATATAACTAATAAGAGTAAGAGGACAATTAGCATATGAAAATAGAAAACTAAGATAAGCTAGGGTACTACCTCCTCCTAACATAACAAAATGAAAAGCAATATATGCAATCACATGTCACATGGGGAAGGCCATTATAGTTTTCCTTTCAAGTCCACCTAGTCAAATTTTGGGTCTTCTCTTAGAATCATTTTTGCATCACATATTGTCTCTGTTAGTAAATCTATAGTATTGTGGGTAATTATGGTGACACATCTTTTTCCCCATACCATTTTAGTTTCAAGTGACACAATATCTAGGAACCGGCCTTATCTGAAGATTGTCTTTCAACATAGGTACACCCACATATTGAAGGCCTTTCTATGTTTTAGCAGGATAGCTAAATTTTGCATTAAGCTATAGGCACAATCCGAATTGACAACAATTACAAAATATCATCTATCTTGAAATCAATGATTGTTCGTGGCTAATAGTACAATACATGAAAAATAGATTAGAACCAAAATCTTTAACGAAAGAAGATAGAAAATAATTATCTAACTACATAGATCTCCCACTAAAAGTAATACCGGTGTACATGTGGCATCATAAAAAATATCAAATTATCAAAATGTCATTAAAAGTGAACAAAGATTCTCATAAATATTAATCTACTTTTGAGATTCAAATGATCAACTACATAAGGTACTCAAAATAATATGTTTCTCATTTCAATCTACATGACAATGTAATAATGGTGGCCAAAAATAAGGCCTACCAAGCTAAATCCTTATTAGCCAATTTACAAGATCAACACATATATGCAAAATTTCAAAGAAGCAATACATATTAGTGCTCCAACCTCAAATAATTGAAAGAGTCAACCCCATATTAGTATCATTTATAACAAAGATAATTAGGCATAACATGTGGATTTCTAAGACTCAAACACCAAAGTCAATCCTAGATCTAATGTTTCCAACAAACCCACATGGGAGTTGTATCAATAAGAACCTTCCAAGTACATATTATAAAACAACATAATTATCTCCATCTAAACAAGTGTAAATCTAATCTTTCCACATATTGTAGCTTTGGTATGACATTGCTCAAAATTATATAAATTTGTAAAAATCTAGACTTGAATTTGGAGGAGAGAAGGTGGTACTTTCCTACCTAGGCTTCTTATCAAATTTATAGGGGAAACACAATAAGCATTATAGATTCCTAGAAAACAAGTGAGACAAAGAGGTGATATAAACCATTGTGGTTAGGGGACTATGCATTAATGAGAAGATAATCAAAGGTGGAGCATGGGTGAAATGGTAAAGATATTAGAAGGTAAAATAGAGGCTTTTGTACCAGAAATTATAAAGTCTTTACATGTGTTATTAGATTAGGTAGAAGATGACAACAATGATATCTTATTTCAACATCCCAACACATCATGTGGTTCTACACCTACACAATAACATTTTTAAATAATTACTAGGATATTTATATTTTGAAAAATCTACATAGAAAATGTTGAGAAATATCATTATTGAAGTGATCTATGTAACTTTTAACAACATGCTCTAGGTTAGTAATTGGTCCATCTTTATTAGCAGACCAAAATCTTAGAGTTGAATGCTTAACAACATCCAATAGAAAGTTTGCTTCAATATGATGACCCTAGTATGAGGACTTGAGCTCTTTATTAATGTATTAAAAGAAGCCCAATATAATAAATCTCTTTATACATGCTCTCTTTCAAAAATCTTAAAAGTTTTGCATTTCTGATTTTAAGCCAAGATTAAAAGTGAAGGATATAAACTTGAATAGATTGTGCATAAGTTTTGACAAAAACCATGTTACTCTTCACACATAAATAGAGAACTTCATTGTATAACAAGCCAAAAGAACATTAGATTACTATCATTTTCTTAATAATAGCTCTAAGAATATAGGAATGTTCAAGACTAAGAAATGATAGGTCTAGTGTCTCCATTATGAAGATAACACCAAGAGCCATTTACAAATCCTCAATCTATGTAAAATTTCAATACCAATTGACCATATTCTATGAATAATTAAAGTTAAATGATATATTAAGATTTTACAATGCAAATTATTCTAGTCCAATTATCCATAAAAGACAAGTCTTAAAGCCACACTCTCCTACAATAGTCAAAGAATCACATAGTTACATACTTACACATTTACATTTCATGGTGTAGCCATCACATTTTGTTGAGATGGTAGGTGTCTTACACAACATCCACATTTCCAAAATTAAATGTCTTAGAAACATCATCATTGGAGGTGACTCTTTGAACACTATCCACTTCATCAATGACAATGCAAATCCTAGCCAGAAAACCTACAACTCAATCGAGGATCCACGTAATCACATCATTATCTTCCAAAACCACATGGTCATGTGTGCTTAGGAATGTGATTAGCTTGTGGACCTTCTAGCTAACCTGACAACTCAATCTAATAATTCCACTCTATACATTGATGTGTCATCTCAAATGACTCACATCACCTAGAGATTATAATTGGATATGATTTTTCAAATTAATTATTTGTTGTCTTCGAGGAGGCCACCCTTATGAATTTTTCAAAATCTCTCAAGATCATAAAATTTTCAGAGGGACAATGATCTCTTAGATATTATGTTGGGGGATATTTTATCCCCAAACATAGAGCCAATGCAATTTCGTGTTCATCAAATGATCAAATACTTTTTATTGCTTCAATTTCGTGTTCAATTCTCGTCCACTCGAACAGATATCCAATTATTTTTTCCGGCTCAATGAGTTGCCTGATAGGCGTAGAATATCTCAAAATTTTGTGGCAAACATATCAATAGGTGTCAGATGACATTAGAGAACAGTGCACATTGATAACCTTAAATCGTTTCCAATTCCGTGCTCGAATATCCTTTAATTCAATTTCGTTTTCATCAAACAAAAACGACCATTTCTCCACGTTGATAGTACGGGTTTCTTCCACTAGGATCGATATCATGGCCTTTTGTCAATCCATGCACAAAAGACTAGACCTATTTGCAGTCGTAAGTTTTTTCTATCTTAAAAGTTAGAGTAGCAATAATATCAATAGCTATCCGCCGATATCAAATAAAATGACAGATGAGATGTTTTGGATTTTGTTTCGTTTTGTCAATCCATGCCACATATCAATAGGTTAGCAGATGACATTAGAGAACTTGTCAGCACCATAAGATCATCATGTTTCCCATACTACGGTTTCTCCATCGTTTCATTGTCAGCACCAAAACATACAAATTTTAATCTAGAAGGTAACCATTTTTCAACTTTAAGCTTTGATCTTCGATCTCTAACTTTTGCAACATAACGGACGATCGAGATGAAATATCTTCCAACGAGCTACAAAGTCTTTCCGACAGGTCCTGTCACAGACACATGGCGTCATTGTGCACTATCACACCAAGAAGAGGTATCACGATCACGAATTTTGAAACCAAGGAGAGATGGCCTAACAACTATCTCCAGGGGCGTATCTTGACCGTTCATCGATCAAATCTGACTTGGGAATAATAGGGTCTTGGCCAGCCGGTCGAGTTGGCAATATGTTAGGTGAAGGGGTCGGTAAAACATCAATATTGAAGGCCCAAGGCATGACTTAAGCAACTAGCTATGAGTACTACTCAGTCAACGAGCAAATATAACAAAAACACTCATACCAAAAACAAAGGCTTAGAGTCTTAGGATAAGACAAATATGTAAACCATATCAGTCTAGACAGTGCAGAAAATTAGTTGTATAGTCAAAATTAATAAACCCTGGACTTGAGCTTATTGACATCTCTATAATTATATGTATAATAGCATTGATAGAATTTTCTTGTATGCGTGATCAATTAGCAATCTTTCTACAGTGATAAGGTCATATCATGACAATGCTACAAAATTGCATGAAAACATTTGCAACAACACCATAAGAAAAAATCTTCAATATGGTGAACTCTTGTTTAGTTTTGCAAAATGACATCAAAGATAGAGGTTGACATTGATGACAATGCTCGTGGCTAACAATCCCCCCTTATTCATTGATGCCAACATTTACTTTTATTGGTAACAATAGTTTTGGTTTTTCTTTCTTAGCCTTTGCTCCCCACTTGACAATTTTATCATATTGCTTCCCCTTTGACATCAATGGTAAAGGGTAGTCTAAAACTCATGCTTCTAGAGAAAAATTATGAAGTATTGACATGATCCCCTTTGAAAGATTCTCTATTTTATACATTTAGAGGAAGAAGGATCTATCACTCCTAAACTTTGCCACATTTTTTCTTGAGAAGCTTAAATGTCTTCTTAGGGAGAGGTTTGGTGAAGATGTATGCAGCTTGATCCTTTCTAGCCAAATACCATAGCCTAACATCTTGATCAATAAATTTTCCCTAAAACGGTAATACTTAATTAATATGTTTTTGGCCCTTGAGTGCATTACATTATTCTTTGAAATGTTGATTGCACTAATCTCATTGAATATGAATAAGGTCATTATACTCATTTTGACATTCTTCAAGGTATGCTTAATCCATCTAGTACTAAGTGCATCATGAGACAATGGTAATATATTATGCCTCTATAGAAAAAAGTGAAGCTAAGTCTTGCTTCTTAATGTGCCATGAAACTAGTCTATCTCCAAGAAAGAAGATTTTCATATCATCAACACATCCTACCAAATCAATAATTATATGCAAGTAGAGTGATCATCATGTCTAGGATACTATTTAGGCCATAGTTCATAGTAATCTTCAAGTTCCTAAATATCTTATTTAACGTCTTCACATACATGTCTATTTTGGAACATCTTGAAATATTGACACAATGCATACTACTTGCATGGTGTCTAGCCCAAATTTAGTTATCTATACAATAAGAAAGTTAAATATGATACCTATATAGAGACTGATCAACCATAGGAGATTTATCAAATTTTCTTAATTTACAACCTATTACCATGGGTACATTGACTAGCTTGTAGTCTTCCATTTTGAATTTTTTAACATTTCCTTCACATACTTGATTGGCAAATGAAAACACCTTTATGAAACTAGACAATCTGCTAACTATGAAAAAAGAATAACTCAAATAGAATGGACATTCATTTTCTTTGTGCATTTATTTTGTAAAATCTTTGCATATTTTTTTTCCACTTCCACCAAACATGATATCATCAACATATAAAACTACAATCAAGAAATGATTTTCTTCAATTTTGATGTATAAATTACTATCTACAACACTTCTTCTAAATCCTTGCTATAACACGTATGAACCTAATCTTGTATACAAGGATCTAGGGACCTATTTTTGTCCATAACATCTTAATCTGATGCTGATTAAGTCCTCCTAATTTTCAATGTAGACTTCTTCCTCAAGATTCTCTTTGAGGAACTACACTTCACATCCATTTGATATACTTTGAGGTTCTCATAGACTAAAAATTCTAAAAATTATTATGATTTATTTTATTGTCTCCACATGATCAAAAGTTTCTTCAAAATCAATACTTCTACTTGAGCGTAGCCTTTACATACTAGTCTTAATTTGTTGCTGGTCACTTTCCCATCCTCATTCATTTTACTTTTTAATATCCATATTGGCCCAAGGAAAATTTATCGTTAGTCCTAGGAACAAGTTCTCATGTGTCATTCTTTTCTATTTCTTTTGATTACTTTGCATCCTTCAACCAAATCACTTTTAGCTTGTTCAACTATGAGAAATCTTAGGTCCAATCATGGATAATGGAGAAATGTTTTTTTAGACAAGTCTTTCTTATCTTTCTCTTAGTATGAATCCTAACATTCTTATTCAGCTAATGACTTTTTCTTTAGAGTGATCTCTCTACACATACCCTTGCAAGTGCCTTTGTATCTTTCCTTTAAGGTTCTTCTTCAACTAATTCTTATTTGTTGGTTTTAATTCATATAAATCATTGTCAAATGTTAGAACATTATGTGATCCATCATTAACCATAACATCTATGCTTTCAACTATCTAGTATAATATCATGTTATAACATATATAAACTTTTCTTCTCAAACAATAGCTAACAAATTCACCTCATCGAATCTTGCATCAAATTTTCCAAGGTTTTTTTCCTCTTCTTTGGTAACATTTTCTTCTAAATACATTGAAGTGACTAATAGATGTAGATTTACCTTCAGACTAAAGTTCATATTGAGCCTTTGTACAT
>BSBK01011048.1:2500-195915 GCA_027943335.1 Chamaecyparis obtusa | reverse complement strand
GAAACTAAGGGAAAGTACAAAAGGAGAAAAAAACCAAAATAAGCACCAAGAAAATAAAGATCAATGAACATAAACAAGGGGAACAAAGGAGTACTTTCTCTCTTTGTCCACTTTTCCCCCTTTACCAAATAGGCTAGCTTAGCTATCTTAGCAAACCATGTCATCCCCAAAAGTTCTTCCCCTCAAAAGTTATCGAAATACCCTAGTGATTTGTATGATTTGTAGTTTGTGGCCAAAAAAGTGGGTGATTTGTGTATTCTCGTCAACACACAAACGGTTGTGAGAAAATAGCTCATTTTCCAACTCCGAATTGCTAGAAGAAAAAATAATAAGCTTGAAGTTGTGATGGAAGCTAAAAGGAAGGTGAGGATTAGACTAAGGGGAAAGGGGATGCAATTATTTGGGAGGTTGCTGATGATTTTCAAGTATAATTTTAAACAATCGAGAGATTATAGATGACAAATTACTTAGTTGAAGAATCTAGTCCCCCTGCGAGGAGAAAAGTATGGAAATGATTTGTGTACTAACTAAGATGAAGGAAAACTAGATCCAGCTTAACAAACAGCTAGTTGAGTTCACCAACTACAACAAGATTATGTTAGATAAGACCAACCTCTCTATCACTTTTATCAAGACCGAGTTGGAGGAAGAAAGATGAAACAAAAGAATCTAGAGAGGACAACTTGGAAGTGGCAACTAGGGAGGACATTGTCTATGGTGATGTTGCTTCTTCTCAGCCTTCTAAAACGTGTCTCCTTCCTCAAGAAGCGGAGGAGATAAAAAATTATTTGTTGGTTTACAGAGGAGATTCTCCTTCTTTTTTGGTCTCCTGGTTCTTGTGCTTTGTGCTGGTCTTGGGTGCTAGTTTTGTGTTAGTTTTTTTTATTGGTTCTATTTATGTGTAGTTTCTGTTAGTTTAGTTTCTAGAGTTCATTGTTGGTGAATTCTCTGTGGACTATCTTTTTAGACAATATATTATTTTGATGTTGGGTTCAAAGCCCTTTCCCACTTTATCTAATCAGAACAAATGGTAATCCCAAAATATAAAAATGGCTAAAAATAACTTTTAGAATAATAAACCACTCTCAATAATAATTTAAAATTAAGATAGAAGTGCAATTATTCAGGTAAATTGTGTATTTACCTTCATATAAAACTTCCTCATATCTATATTTAAATATTCTAATGTATGTGCAAGCGCCACACAACGTCATAATGAAAATGTAGAGATAAAGTAAGAAATTCATTAGAAATGAACTTAGTGAATCTATCTAAGTGAGTGTGTGAGTGCAAATTCTATCATTCCTACTGCTACCCAAGCTAACCTCCTCTACATAGACCTCATTCTTGTCGACAACCTGTCCCCCAAAACTTGCAATACTCAAATTTGCATTAGTCTAGGTTAGGACTAAAATCCATAATCAATAATTAATCAAACATTGTTAATCCATTCCATTCTATTATCAACTATTCACAATGCATATAATCATGATGCATAACAACATAATCAAAGTTAGAAACTATACATAAGATAATAAAACAATAAAATAATAATGTCTAACCATTATATAAATACAATAATAAAATGTCTATCATCAATAAATTCTTTGACTAAATCAAACATAGTCAATAAGGTCTAAAAAATTCTCTAAAAACTAGGCCACTAAAAATCAAGACGTGACATTATGTCCAAATTTGTTTGTAAATTATCTTCACTTTTTCTTCAATGTCTAAATTAATTATTTTATAATATATCCACTACAAATTTCAATTTTCAAATGATTTCAAATCATTGTTATAATAATATGAATGCTCCCAAATGTAATCATTATATAACAAATAAAGTTTCTATTTCTAATACTTTAGTTTTGATAGCATGTATTACTGTTAATTTTATTTTTGTAAATCATATGACATTAAATATATTTTAGAAATGGATGTCTCATAAATGTATATAAGATACAAAAATATTTGGTAGCTATATATGAATATTATTCCACAAATGGTTTCAAACTTTCACACATTTTATCCGATATTAACTCAAATACTACAAATTTGAAACTTATTTGTAACAATGTTAATACCAGAATATATAATACATGTACAGTGTTCAATTTTTACATTCTATCATTATGAAAAATTTCTATATCCAAACTCTAAATTTATCATTTTTCTAATTGCAAATTGAGACCCTTTTCCAAACTATAACATTATCATAATCAAAATTATTGTAATATGACCTAAAGGCTTATACTTACTCTAACCCTAACCCAAACCTTTTCCCAAATATATAATTTATCATTACTCTAATCATAACCCTTGAATTAACCTTTAACCATAAATTTACCTCCTAACCTTTATCTCAAAACCTAACAATACCCTTAATTATAATTACCATATAAAACCTACCTTTATCCTTATAGTATTTTATCTCTAATACTAGATTTTATTCTAAGCTAAACTAGAAATGACCCTAATTGTATCCTTAACTATAACCTTAAACCTAACCCTAACCATGAGACTAATTCTAACTCTAATCGCTACACCCCTATCTCGAACCTTAACCTTGCCCCTAACTATGATAATAATCTCAATTATAAATCCTACACTATAATCCTAACCCTAACCGAATCCTAACCTAAAAATAACCACACTAACATTAATATAATATTATATATTTAATAAATAAAGTTACTATTCTACAATTAAAAATAATATAAAATAACCTAACCTTGTCAATATATTATTAATATATTATATTAAAATAATAAAATAAATCAATAGAATATTATATAAAAAATAATAATGTTTGCAACTAGCTAATATATATTTATTTTAATAATATATATTTATAAAATGGGCCGACTCAAGGCCTTATATTTATCATACTCATCTAAAGTGCAATAAGCGCTTTGAGAAGGATATTTGTTAGCATGTGTGTATTACACCATAGGCATTTCAATTTGGAAAGTCCTGACCTCTTTTGTGTCATCAACGGTTGCAAGCTGTGGAGAGCCCAATGACTACCATTGGGAGCTTTCTTGGCCTTCTATCTTGTAGACAATCTGATTGTCCTTGCTACACCCTCAATCAAATATCTTTCAGTCTATATTCACACGCGGTTGTGTGGGAGAAAGTTAAGGAGTGGGTGTAATGAGAAGCTTCTTTGCTGCTTTGTCCTGACACATTTATTTAAACCCATCGAACTAATTCAATTCATCAACGGTATAGTAAGTTGAAATTCTACAGTTGGATAGATAGATAAGTATTGCAGGCTCATTGTGCAGAAGTCCATCCCATCACATTAATTAAATTTAGCTACGTTATCCTCCGTGAGTGTATATGTCCTATAAATATCACCTCGGATCATTATCATGCACTTATTCTTGTACATTTGTTCTACATGCATTTGGTGTAATGCACTCTACAAACAACTGCCCTCTTGTTCTATAAATAGAAAATAATAGTCATGATTAAATTACTTGGACATGAATACTTGAAGGGAACTCACAACAACAATTGGAACGAGAGAAACTTATGGTATCTACCCTTCATCCCTATATCCATATCTATTGCTAGCAATTACAGACTCTTTCCCCAATTATCGTTATGTTTATATGTGCTGCGATAACCTATTTCAGTTTTTTTTTGCAAATTTTGTTTATTTGTCTTCGACATAGATATTATGTTGTGTGTTACTAAAAAAATAAAAGGTTTCTCTAAAGTCTTTCACACAAGTTAACATCCAATCTGCTAACTGTTTCATCATAGCTACACAGTCGTTTACCATGCCCACATGATCATTTATTGAAGTGCATAGCCATGTCCCCCTTTTCATCTGTCTTTCATATCAGCTTAATGAAATTTTCCCTCGCACATCCTTCTAAACATACTACTTGTGTGATCTCAAATATTGCACATAGAATGTTGAACACCTTTTGTCCTCTGTCCACCGTCTATGTTTCTTTTCCAAATAAATTATCAAGTGTTTCCAAAACCACCGTTAATACTAAAGAAGTGAACAATCTCATGGAAAAAACTTTCAACATGCACCTTTATTTTAGCAACATCGACACTTCTTCATTTTTATGTTATTTTTCTCTTCTTATACCAACAAATGTGAAGACAAAATAGTACTAGAGAAAAACCAAGAATATGTAAATGCTTTCAAACTTACGCCATTAAAAGTACCTTATTTTGAACCCAAATGTCCCCTTTAGTTTTTCTTCTTTCAATCTCCGGTTTCAGATTTAATGGACAATCACCAACTGCAACACTAATATATAGTCTTTCCTCAGTCTTCATCTCGCAGACTCGGAGTCATATCTGTGATCTTATACCATATAATAGAAGAGAATAGAATGTGATTGATGATCTATTGAATCAAATGAGGTTCCTTAAATAGGCATTAGAATCATTGAAGTAATTGTATAACTACAAAACTAACTTAACTACAGGAGTAACTCACAAACACCTAATTATTCATTTTATTAACTATCCTAAACTATAACTAATGTACTACACCAACGAGAAATCATGAACCCCAAGTGTTCTTGACTCTTCTTTTAGGACTATGAATGAACCTATTTATTATTCTAATGATATGCCATGAAAAATGAAGACCTTATTTGCATTCCTAGGTTGATATGTCAACATATCATTTTGGTGAAGCTAATGTGTCGTATGTACTTGTATAAATTATGATTTGCAGAGCTTATATTCTTGCTAGTTATACGCTGCAATAGTATAAATGAAGCCTCAACCCCTGCAGCCAAAAAAATTCCCATTTAGACATTGACATGTACACAAATAGAGAGGAAGCTAAAACATGATAATAATAACTAGGAATTTTAACTTTGAAATTGATCCTTGCCAAAAGAAGTAAATGAAAAAGAGACAGAAGAAAGTACTGAAAACCACAAAATACAGAGAATAAAACAAAAAATGACTCTGGACGATACTATAAGTCTTCAGGAAAACCCCACAAAAATCCACAATAAAGTATATGAATCCTCTCTAAGAAACCGTTTCTTCTTCATAGTTGTTGACTATCCATATTAACATCAGACTTCCTCTTTGTAGAAAAAATTTGAAGTTAATATGGACCACTCAGCTGTATTTTGTCACGACCGGTTTTGCTAGCTCTTTTTTATGCAGATAATTAAGTCGATTTATGCCGACTTGATGAATCGACATGCCTTGGTATTTATGGAATTGGCAATATGTTGCAACTTTAAAATGATTATTTAATTTTGGAGATATATATTTATTTATCATGTGAGTTACTGATGATAATTTCTATTGTTGAGTGTTTGAGTGGTTGGAGGTCAGAGGACAGGGGTGTGGTCAAGGAGAGAGGTCTAGCTCCCTACCTAGTAACAGATTCGGATGCAGTAGTGCCACGCACACACCACTTTATAAACATTTATTAGTTTTGCTATGAGTGTTTAATGATAAATGATTGAAAAAAAAAATATCTGCGATCATTTTTATAATTTAACTAACTGGAAAATGTGAACTTGATTATGCTATTTTATAATTGTTAGGAATTTGAGATAATTTTACTTTCCAGACTATAGATGGAATTTTTATTAACAAAATTGTGTTTTCATAAAAATGTGTATTTTTGTTGTTTGTTTTCTTTTACTTTCATTTTTACTTGGAAGTAAAACCAAGAAGCAATTACGGGGAGTATTGATCTATTCCCAAGATATTTTTTATTATGGACACTATTTTCTGGACATGCACGAAGAGTGGCGGGAAAATTTGGGGAAAACTGGGTTGATTTGGGAAAGAGGTTATTCTAACTGGTTGCAGACTTGGAGGCTTGGGGATTTGAAAAAAAGGGGTTCTTGATAGGAGACTACTTCATCAATTTCTAGCTACAGTATCAGCCTTTGGTTGCTAGGTAGGGCTTTTTCTTTTATTGTTTACATTCTGAAATCTTTTATTGAGAAAGAATGCATTGGTTTTATAAATATGGAAAAACTGTAGTTTTCTGGCTATGGTGTTATCGTGAAATTATTCATTGCATGTCTGTTACAAATTTTGAATACATTGGTTATTCTAATTAATGACAAACTCTGTTTGATCAAGATAAACTCTTGGCCAAAAACCTTAAGTTTGACCCACAATGGGCACACAGAGTTGCAGTGTTTTTACCATTGGAATCTTGGTATTAACTTACACTGTTTCTTTTTCTTGAGAAGACAAATTAAGTAGACTTCAATCTGTTTATAGTATTCATTTTACCTCGTTCTGAGAAATTTTGCCTGCGAGGTAAAACATCTATGTGCGTTCCCTATTTTTGTTTTATTTTAGCAGCTTTCTTCTGAATTAATAGACAATGGCTGTAATGTAAGTAGTGCAATATATCAGAACTATACTTTCTTCCTTTGATTTTCTCTGCTGCTGCGATTTGTGGTTTTTTTTTAAAAAGCCTCATTAGAACTTCATCGCACATTCCAGATATCCTAATCCTTAACGCAGGCAGTCTAGGTGTAGCAATCCAATTTTCTTTTGAGTCGATGAGGTACTATTCGAGGATAAATAAATCTTTATTTTTCTTACTTTTTTTTAATTTATTTTTTAAACACCTGTGTGTTTTTCACATTTTATAACAGAGCATACAATACTAGGCTATGTCCATGAAATGCGTGCATGCCAAAGTGATCATCTATGAAAAGGCCAAGCACGGGAATTTCCCGTGCATTCTGTCTGTAGTTTCATCTCTTCTAAACAGAATTATAGTAAGAAACGAAAGGATGCCAGAGATTTCTAAAGATTTATCTTTCTCCTGCAATTTCAGAGCAAATTTGATACCTGATTAGTTGCGAAGATTATTGATTGCTGAAAATTTTGCCACCCCTGTACTACTCTTGTTTATTTGGAAGAAATCCAATGAAAATAGATATTGCCCAACATTGATGCACTCTTCTTAGAAGATTTTAGTATACTAGACGACACTATACTCTGTTTCATTTTAGCTATGAACATGTTCCTGTTTCATTTCTTGCGCTGAGTCTTTAGATTGAAATGTCATAATGATCCTTATAATTATTCATTCCTGGAGCAATATGTGAAACAAAAATGTAGCAACATTTAGAGAGAACGTAGATTATCTAATTGCAATGCTAAGATTACATTGAAGGGAGTTTGATTTCCTATAGTTATCTCTGTCATTACATAAAACCCATTTTTCGCAAGTGATGTTTCCTTTTTTTAGTGCCCCAGCTATATTTCCTGGTCTCACTCTTCTGTGCATTTCATGCTATTGAAACAAATCTTTTTAATTCCTTTGTTTCTTTTATAGTACTGAATGGATAGAGAAACACCTTGCTATGAGTACTGTATTTATTGAATTATGTTTCTATGATGCTGTTATTTATCTGTTTTATGTGAAATCTGGAATGTATCAATTGATGGAAGTTGTGCCGAATGTAGATTACAAAGGAGGGTAATGATCTTACCTACCAGTTCAAATCTGGATAAAAATTACTTTGGCCAAAGTAGAAAAATTGCATAAGTTTTATTGATTATGCTTGGTTAACTTCACCCTTTGCTACATCCATTGTATAGAACCTACTATAGGCATATGTGCTATAGGTTAAGTTACACGGCTGCACTAAGACCATCCGAATCTGCCAGCAGCGAGAAGCTAGGCCTCTTGTGCAGGGACGGGGCATTCTTCATGTCAGGAAGAACCCCGGGGAAGCTCATCACTTCCGGAGCTGACCACTCCATGGTTGGGCGGTAAAAGCACCTGGACCCCCCCTCTGTTCTCAAGGAAGCATAAGGGACTCAGTCCGAGGCTCAAGAGACAGAACCCGATGAGTTGATACTTCCAGTGCTCATATTTCTTCTTTTCTCTCTATCTTTCTTGATGTACTTTATCTAGTGATTGACAAGTTGGTCGACACTTCTGAATGTAATAAACTTTGATGTAACCATTAAATTTGTAAGATTGATTTCTGACATCCGACAAGTTGGTCGGCATGTATCTGTATGTATTATATCTTGTGAATCATTGTACTTCGACAAGATGGTCGTTTGTATGAATTTCATTGGTGTAAGTTTTGGAATTAATTGGCTGAAATATCGACTTGGTCTTTCGACTTTTTTCGACTTTCAATTTATTATATTAAAAACTTATGTGGCATACTTGGTTGAAATGCAGTCTTTACATATTTCAAAAGCAGCCATGAAATATCACACAATCCATCACTGTAAATTCAAGACAATATGGATCAGTCAGCTATAAACTCAGAGGCAGCCATGGAGTAAATGATCAACTTTAGATATGAAATGCAATAAAAAGATTAGTTTGGGATATGAAATGTATTGTTATGGTTTGAAGAGGCATCTTTAATATGCAAACTGCCTTTGCCAGTGGTGCATAATTCAATGCATCCTTCATGAGTGTTGTACAAAGTTCAATTCAAGAAGATATGCAGCTCCACAGATGGAAGGAACTCAACAGTTTAGATATGTGGCAATCAATAGCAGTAGACATGTGTCGTTTCCTCCCTTCTCTAAACTGTCTTGAATTGAGCTTTTTTCGCATTTCCTCCCTTCTATGTTGGCTCTTTGCCAAATAACTACCCCAAACCAATCATCTTAGCCAATCTGTAGGTGTCCTTAGAAGAAGAATAAATAATGTAAACTCCCAATATGTAAACTGTGGCAACTTTGGTAAAAATAAAAGTTCACCAATTCAGAACAAGTAAAATTAAAAACATTACATTGTTTGCGATTTTCGTTTCGAAAAATTTTGTGCAATAAAACGTTGTTTGTGTTTAAGAGAAACTAACAAAAAAAACCTAAAATAATGACAGAAAAGATCGAAAACCATAAATCGAATAACCTAAACGCAGAAGATAAACCGAATAAAATTAATCAGTATAGAAGCTAATTTTAAAAGAATTTTCTAAGGACATTATACCTGTCAAAGCTATGTTTTCTACTACCATAGTTTAGATCTAGATGGCGAGATTTTCTAGCATTGCGTGAGATTTAGAGGACCTGCTATGTATGGTGGTGCGAGAAGTCTAATAGCTTAACTACTGACATGACTAGGAAAAGGAAATATTTGATTCAAATCTGCGCATGATTTTTCGAAGCAAACTTTATTGCCACTTTGTTGATTGTTGCAAAGTTTTTTAATATGCGTTCTCCAATTCTGCTAATATCACTACAATTTTGTCATATCTCTTAAGGTAAATGGGAAAGGAACCATGTTATCTAAGGCAACTAAAATCAAATGGTTCTAATTGTTTGAATTGTCATCTATTATTCTAATACAATTAATTAATAATAATTGTAAGTAGAAAGTCAATTTACTATAAATCAAAGATTGAATAGTTTGGAAAAGAAAAGTAATATATTATTAGGAAATTAATATTTGATTTAAATAAACAATGAATTGTAGAAAACATTAGAAGAACAATAATAATGTGACATTAGGCTACTTTAAGTGGCTTGTACTAATTAGCGGGACACTCTAGTATTTTTCAATATGATCCAAAACATACAAAGAAAAAAGGGAAACAATCAAATTCAAAATCGATTCAATTATTATAAAAAAATTTCTATTGTACCAATGATTGTTTTTTTACTGCACCAATGATAAATGTGCAAGTTACACTCCACCACCCTCCTCTTCCCTGCCACCCACAAAATTAAATAAAGAGTTCCTTCTTTTGCTAAGCAAGTTGATTTAAATATACCCTGCCTTAAATATACAGTAAGATATTTGGTTGATTAGAGGCTGTCATTAAATTGGAAAAAATCCACTACGCAGACTTGAAAGGCCATTTCTAAACACAATACCAGTGAAACATATTTTTTTTATTAATATTTTGTTTCCAAATAAAAACTCAAGCACTTGATCACTTTATTGTTATATTGCTTGACATGTGTATAGTGTAGGTAATAATTTTTTAAAGCTTTTACTTTTCAAGTTGTAAGTTTTAAGTGAATGAAAATCATAGACTTTATAATATTTTTTATATCAAAGGAGTTTTATTTTTCTTATTATTATTAGTATTTGTCAATAGGCTAAGCAAGTACTATTGTATTTATTTTTGAGTTTTTAGTGTTAACTAGTGATTGAATAAAATTGTTTATACCAATTAGAATTTTTTAGATTTTCTATTTTGTAATAAATTTCATATTTTGTAAAGTTAGATGAAATATTTTTAACTTTATAATTTATAAAAACCATTTTTCTATCATTTGATTTGCTAAATCATTCGAAGTCTTATTACAGGAGTGAACCAATTAAAATTTACCACGTTTGTTATTTATTATACAAGTTTGTATTTAATATAATGAAAATGCATTGCTCATTCCATATTGCATAGTTTGGAAACAATTTTTGTTTTTTCATTAATCTTTTTCTTTTTTATATTAATTGTATATTAAAATTTTTAAATTTTAAATTATATTACATGAGTTTATTTTAGTATATAACTCACTTTTTCTAATGTAAATAAAAATATTGTAAATATATGATAGAATATAATATGCGATATATTTTCCCTTACAAAATATTAAAATTTAAATTAAACATAGTAAGTAAATATTTTATTTTATAATTAATTGAAAATGTTAATTAAAAATAATATATATTTCTATTATATAATTTTCCAAGATAAATTATTATATATTATTATTATAATATAGATTATAATATAAATTAAAATAATAATATTATATTTATAATTATTATACATTCTAAATATATTATATTATAATTATAATTTATGTATAATATAATAATACAATATTATATATACAATAATATTAATCATATGTAATAAAAAATATATATCAATAAAATAAAATTAGCACTATTGTTATATTTACAAATAAAATTAAAATTAAGATTTAAATTAATTATAATTTACAATCAATAATTGTTTATATAATTATAATTTTAAAAATTATTTATTACTACAATTATCATTATATAAAAAATTATAATTATATAATTATATACTTAACTAAAATATCTTATATTTTATAATAAATTTATTAAAATTAAGATTAAATTTATATTAAAAATTAAAATTAAAATTAATTACTAAAGGCAAGTACTTGGCCACTATGTGGCACTTGTTATCTATGTTTTGTATATAAATAAGTTATGCTGCAAAATATGATTTCGATTAAAATATTTTTGTAGTTTTTAAGTTATTGCTAACTAAATTGAAAAATATTTTTGTATCTTTTAGGTTATTATTAAGTAAATTGGAATTTTATTGTTAATAACCAATCTCTCAAACAAATGAATGGAACACTTAGTATTCTAATTACATGAGTGTCCTATTTAATGTAAAGTAATGACATTTGTCATTTTAAAATTTATATATCAATTTGATATAATTTTGTAAATTATTTTCTTTTACAATTAAGTCTTATTGAAAATTTGTTAACCAATTCTTATTACAGAGTATTCTAATTTAAAATGATAAACATATCTTGATGGTTTAATATGTTGGATTGGGACACTTAATATTGTTTCATTAAATACACTATCTCCTTTTGAATATGTCTTCTTCATTAAATCTAGAAATTTTTCAGAAATAAAACCTAATTAACAAGATATAGCTTTGAACAAAAAAATAGCATGAAATCATAGTTTATTTTTTAGCTTAATTTAATTTTATGGCTTTTTTAACATGAAATGGTCTCAAAACTCATGTGCATTACATACGATTATTTTTTAAATCTAAAACACATGCAATTTATACCAACAATACACTTATACTTACCTTAAATGTCAACTTGTATGTTTGTTGAATAGGAACAGGCAACCTGATTTCAAAGTCAACAAATTTGCCTACACAACCATTAAAGGTGTCATAGTTTGTACACATCATACCATCCTTAACACGTAGCACCTTTAAATTTTTTACATGACACAATCTATATTCCATTGCATTTTTAACAAAAAAAAATTCATTTCTTACAATAAATTGTTCTACTTATAGTTTCCAAAAAAAATTAAATTTAGATAGTATAATATTTCCTTGACTTTATTTTAGTTGAGTTATGGCTACACTTTTTAATATATAATGAAATGTCCCCTACAAAATTAAATACTTGTCGCATACCCCTTAATTTAATTTGGTAGTCCATGACCCAAGCAATTTACGAATATTAGTATAATATTTTCTTGACTCTATTTTAGTTGAGTTATGGCTATGCTTTTTAATAGATAATGAAATGTCCCCTACAAAATTGAATACAGATCTCATGCCCCTTAATATAATTTGGTAGTCCATGATCCAAACAATTTATGAATATTATAAGATCTCTACTACTACCCAACCAAACTCTACTACCCCATAACTAATCTTTAAACATCTAAAGACCCAACCATTTGGTATTGTTTAGTTTATTTTTTATTATACACATGCATCATATAATACATATCCAATTAGGTACACATTTCTTGAGATTTTCTACTACACCCACCACGATTATTTTTAGAACTACAACTTATACAATATTTACATTCATTGCTCTTAGGAAATGGAAACAAACATGAAAAAATGAGAAATCATTGAAGTCCTAAGTGGAGAGAAAACAAAAAATATTAGAAACCCGTCAACTCCAATTGTAGAAGCCACTATACTACAAGAATCATGTTGCTTAGTGAATCAAACAACAAATCTTGCAACCAATGTTCAGTGTCTATCTTCAATTTTGTTGACCAATTCTCATGATATTATTCAGAACTTCAAACTTGAATACCAATTCCCACTTGTCAAATAAAAGTACATCATTACACTTCAAGATAGTTGTACTGAGTGTGAGGGCCTCTGCACCTTCGTGAAAGAGATGTATTATGATCGATGTTACACAAGTGATGTAGCACCTTCCATAGTTCAAGCATATAAGATGTACTTGAACACAAAGTGATCATCTATCTTACCTTCCACTAAGTAGTTCAAGAACAACCATCTACATAGATAATCTATTATAAATAGACAAGATTCTATTTTTGCACTTTCTAACCTATCTAGACATTTGAATGTACATTTTGGTACAATAAATAAATAAATAAATATCTTTCAAATAAGTTTTTCTTGGAAGAATGTACTTTTTCACATATTGTGTATTATTCAATTGGTTTGTTTATAGAGAGACAATGGTATACAATGCACTTTTATAAAAAAACACAAACTAACGTAATTCATTGCTTATAGTTATTTTTCAACTATGGAAAAAGAAGAGTAAATCAACAACTTATCTAGCAACAGGTTGTTTTTATTTTAAAAAATATAACTGAATATAACATGCTCAAACTACTTCGCGTGAAATTGATCAGCATTTCACATATACTAAGTCAGTCACAACCTAACCGAAAAATTTACTAGCACTTGCAGGCAACTCTAATCATTTTATATTGTACTTCATAATGGTAACTTTAACATTAGGCACACTTGCCAAGATTCTTCAAGGAATGCCTATTATAGATCAATACTTACAAGTTATATCTATACATTCTATCTAATAAACACACTCTACATCTACCAAATACTGACTGTAACTCTTTGATGGTGGAAACACCCATTCTACACTACTACTAGAAAAATTCAAAGATCTTGGCATTAAAGAGGCTTTGGTGAAGGGCCCATTTATTTTCCTCAAGAATTATTCTTGCAAGATGCTACAAAACTTCACATAAGACCTTTCTTTAGCACTACCATCTTAAAGTTTTAGATTTCCAAACTAAAAATCCTTACTAAATTATCACTCTTTATTCTTTGCAAGGCACTATTAGTTGAAAACTTTGATATCTTCTCAAACAATGCAACTATAGTTGGAACTCCAATTACACTCCTTCAAGTAATTGACTACCTTCAATCTTGAACCTCTAAAAATACCTTAGGGTCTTCTCCAACTACAGAGTATTCTATACAAAATATGTCTCCTTTTCAACCACTACCCATTAAATCATTGACTCCATATCATAGGCATTGGTCCATTGAGGGTTGAGCATTAGGAAAAACACCAATCCATGAATACAAAAATGTTACCGGTGAAGGAAAAGTATTTGGTTTTGAATTCATAGATAAAGACAAATTTCAAATCCATCTAAATTGTTTGAATGAGCTAGTAGATGTGTTCTATGAGGTTATCCACCCTGGTTATCTATACAAGATCTCTAGTGGTCGCATAAAAGTTGCAGATACAAAATATAGTAGCTGGACAAATCCTTACGAAATAGTCCTATTAAACTCATCAATCATAACTCCTTCCACATGTCCAGACTCCACAATACCCAAGCATAGCTTCCACTTAAAGAGCATAGATTCGCTAGATGAATTTCCTATCAACTCCTCTATCAACCACACGCAAAACAAAATGGCACTGACACTAAGAAATGTACAACAAAAATAAAAGACATGTCAAATTCTACCATAGATATTACACTATGGGGTTGCCACTATGAATTTGAAGGAAAAATAATCTTTTAAATATTTTCTCAACAAACCCTAGTTATAATTTTGATCAAATTTGCACGTCTAATATCATAGAATGGAAAAAAACTTGATAGCACCTTTTCAACCTCTATTATAGTCAATTCAACTTTGCTTAAAGCATCTTCATTAAAAATATGGTATAAAAATTTAGGGAATGACCAACCCTCTATATCTTTGTCAAAAGGCCATAGTTACCCACCCAAGTTTGTTGATCCAATAGATATCTCTAATATTGTCAACAAATAATTATCCAACACACACCCTATTTGTGTACAAGAAAAAATCACTAAATTGAATTTGGACAACTTCTACTACCTTTCATGTCCACTAGTAGTGCACAAAAAAAATGTAAGAAAAAGGTTGCTCACTTCTCAACAGACAAATTTTGGTGCCCCAAATATTCTATTGAACTCTCTAACTATGCCTACAACTACATGCTCAAGATGGACTTGCAAGATGCTATAGGTGAATTGCTAAAGGTAACTGCATTTGAAGGACCCTCCATTAATTTGTTGGGAGTACTTGTAGAAGATTTCAAACTCCTATAGCAGAGCCTAACAATGCAAAACACATATTGGAAAATGTTATAAATAATCAATTTCTCTTTGAACTTTCCATCAAAATGAATCCTTTTGGGAGTGAAGAAACACAAAGCATTTTTGTTATAGTCATGAAGCTTGCTTAAAATTGGCATATGGATCTAGATCATTATGCACAGTTACATATCCATATTTGAAATCTTGTACTAGAGTGTTATGTATAATGAAATTTTTTCATCCCCAACAATGATAAATGTAATTTTCCCTTACTATTTTTGACAAACCAAAAAAAAGTTTACACCTAGAATACAAAATACTATATGTGTAAATATTGTATTTCCCTCAACAAATAAATAAATTATGCATGAACCCTTTTTTGTTCAAATTCTTCCAATGATACATAATAAAATTTGTGAATAACATGTTTACTACATTTACAAGTACCCACTATAATATTTGTACATTTTGTTGTGAATCTACTCTAAAAAATGGTTCCAACACATTATCAAACAATACATTTCCACCCTATTTTAAATCTTTACTCATACAATCTTTACTCCCATTATTTTTCCTACTAGATATGTCAAAACATGTTGGATACATTTATTACCAAATTTTCTATTTCAAGCTTGTCATGTACAAATACTCTTCAATATGTCTTCAAAATATTATTATATAATAAAGTTTGCATTCTCCACTTGATCTTTATTCATACAATCATTTTGCACATAACAACATTGAGTTTCCATTTATAATATTACACCCCCAAAAAATTACTTTCACATATAATTCCAAATAGACTTACCAAAAACAATTGTCTTGCTTTCACCTCTTTTAACAAGGTATTTAATTTAAATTGGACTACATATTGATTTGTTCTTACTGAATAAAGTAAGACATAAATTTTAATGTAAGAAATTAGAGTCATTTTATGTAGAGAACTTCAATAGTTAAATATTTAGTATCTTATTAGTTCTTTCAAAAGACCTAAGAATCTAATTTCAAAAGCACTAACTGGAGGTATATATCACATCTCTCTTATTTGGGTATATATCTATAAATGGATATAGAAAATGATAATGCTGTGGAAAAAAATTAGTCTAATAAAAAGCGGCAAGCAAGGTACCAAGCAACGAAGGACATTATCAACAAAAAATATGAGAAAGTCATCAAAATATTGCAAGTGAACCAACCATCCCCATAGTACCTACATTTCCTATGTCAGACCATCAACAAGAAAGTTTTCATCAAATTGAAAGCACTACTTGTTGGATACAATTGTCTGAGGGAGACTATTGGATACAATTGTCTAATTGTGTGTTGTCTTTGATGTCACACAAATGTTATACCATTAAGCAGTTATGTGTGTCTACCAAGCTTAGTCGGTCAGTAGGTAGTTTTTAGTGTCTACCGAGATCTTCCAAGCATCAAAGGAAAGTATGGAAAAAAATAGTGTTAACAGAGCTTCCATGGTTATCGAAGGAAAGTTAGTGTTTACCGAGTTCACTTGGTCTCCAAAGGATGTTGCAGAATTCACAATGTTTACCGAGTTCACTCGGTCACCGAAGGAAATCCTTTTTGGATTAGTATTTACTGAGCAAGGTCGGCCCAATAAAGGATTTTGTTAATTTGAGAAATAAAGTTTGTTTATCCCAGCTGACTGTTGCAATGAGTGTTAATGATTATTAGTGCCAACTTGACAATCTGAATGGTATATATATAGAAGGTCAAGTGGTAAATTAAAGTGTGTGTGAAGAATAGTGTGCAAGTGTGGAAGTTTGTGAGCGAACATGAAAATCATTTTGAAGGAAGGTGTGTGTGAATTTTGAAGGATGGTTAGATATCCTTGAGGACCAGCAAAGATTTATTTGATCAGGAAGGATCTAGTGAAGCAGAATAGAGATCTATAATCAGCAATTCAGTTGCATCATTATTCAGGTCATTTCATTGTTACTTTCTTACCATTGTAGCAGTGATTCCTAAATCTCTTAATCGAGTTGGTTTAACAGCCATTTTGTAAATCCTCTAACAAGGTGATAGTTCTATTGAATTTTTCAAGGACCTCTTACAAGGCCACTCCTAACAGGGTGATTAAATCCTCTAACAAGGTCACACCTAACAGTGTGTTTTGTAACCTTTTACCGGGTTGGCTCCTAATAGGGCATCACTTTAGAAGAGTGAAAAATAGTAACTAGTTACATTGGTGGTTTTTCCCATATTGGGTTTCCACGTTAAATATGGTGTCTCTTGTGTTCATGTTATTTTGTTTATGCATACATGTTAATCACTGGTGAATGCTTAAGAACAGTTATAATTAATACTCATTGCAATAACTGAGTTACAACATTTCTCTATATATTTACCATCTAACAGTAGTAAATGATTTAATAAGACATTTAAGGGATCTGTGGTAATATTTTTGTGGTTAATTGATTGACCCCCCCTCTCAGTTGCTCCATCTATATTTCCAACAATTGGTATCAGAGCTTTTGGTGCTTGCAGGAAGGGTTTCAAGGACCTAAGCTAAAAATCAGGATGTCTTAAAAGAGAGAAATTCCAAGGCTTAACAGAGATAACTTTTCAGCATGGCAAGGTCTCATGAGACTTCATCTAGCTTCCATTAGTGATTCAGGATGCAAATATCTTGATCAAGAATATACAGTTCCTACTGGCACATTATCTGTTGAAGACATTGCAAAGAAAAAGAACCATAAGACCATGATGATAGACATTGCATCATCTCTTAGCTATGAAGAATTTGATGAGATCAAAGACTGCACAACTAGTTATGCAATGTGGAACAAGCTGAAGAAAATTTATGGCGGTGATGAAAATGTGAACAGAGCCAAAGAAGAAGCCTAAGAGGACAATTTGATCATATGAAAATGAGAGAAGATGAAAACATTGCAAAATATGTTGAAAGGATCAAGGCAAGTGTTAGTGCAATCAGAGCTTCTGGAGGAACAATTGATGATGAAACAGTTATAAGTAAGGTTCTCAGAACATTACTCCCTATCTATGCAATAAGAGTGTCTACTATTCAAGAAAGAAGATGTGAAGAAAATCACAATATAACTTTGGATGCCTTAGTTGGAAGATTGACAGCCTTTGAATTGGATAACTATGACAACTATGTTCCAACTTCTAAAAATATTGAATCAGCATTTGATGCCAAACTTTCACTCAAGAAGGGCAAGAAAATCCAGTTAGAAAGTGAAGAAGAATCAGAGGAAAGTTCTGATAGTGATCTTGAAGCTATTGAAGCATTACTTGCAAAGAAATATTCTAGAGGTAGAGGTAAATACAAAGGTAAAACTCCCTTAATCTATTTTTCATGTGAAGAAATTGGTCATATTGCAACTAGGCGCCCAAACAAGCAAAGCAAGGATGAAAAGAAAGGTCACAAGTACAATGGCAAGAAGAATTTCAAATCATTCAAGGATAAAGGTAAGAAAACATATTTTTTGGCTAAGGATTCTGATGATAGTGAAGAAGAAATTGGCTTCATTGCTGTAAAAGATGAATTTGATGATGATGAAGATGAGATGGCACTTATCTCTCATATAAGAAAAAATGATACATGGATCATAGACTGTGGACGTTCACATCATATGACTAGTGATAAAACAAAGTTTGAACATTTTGAAGACTATGATGGTGGTAGTGTAAGGTTTGGAAACAATGAACCTTGTTGTATAAAAGGAAGAGGATGAATTTCACTAACCAAAGAACTTATATGTGATGATGCATATTGGGTTGAAGGACTAAAGCATAATCTTCTAAGTTTAGCATAGCTAATCAAGATTGGATTCAAAGTTGAATTCATGAATGGCAAAGCAAGATTGTTGGATGACAAGGGAAAATTGATTGGATCAGGCAAACAAATCAAAGGTAACCTATTTTATCTTGATCTTGGGGAATGCTCGTGTTTTGTTGCTCAAATTGAAGAAAGTTGGTTATGGCACAAAAGGTTATGTCATGTAAATTTTGATAACATGGTGAAAATAAGAAAATTCAAGAAAGTAAGAGGCATTCCTACTTTGAAGAAACCTGATGTTGGTCTATAAAACAATTGTTAGATTGGAAAAATGGGAAAGACTAGCTTTAAAAGTAAAAACTATCAGTCTGAAGATATTTTGGAAATTGTGCATACTGATTTATGTGGACCTATTGGAATTGAAAGCTATACTAGAGAAAAATTCTTTATTCTCTTTGTTGATGATTACTCTAGAATGATGACTATTATGTATTTAAGAGAAAATTCAGAAGCATTTGAGAAGTTCAAATTGTATTTGGCAAGAGTAGAAAAGGAAACATGGAAAAGAATGAAGTGCTTGAGATCAGACAGAGGTGGTGAATTCATCTCCCATGAATTCAATAATTTTTGCATTGAAAGAGGAATCAAAAGATAGGTATCAGCCCCAGGAACTCCTGAGTAGAATGGAATAGCTTAAAGGAGGAACAGATCTATCATGGATTGTGCAAGGACTTTAATGATTGAAAATAACATTGCTATGAAATACTGGAAGGAAGCTATCAGCACTATAGTTCATACCTTGAACCAAGTATAGTTGAGGAAAGACACATTCAAAACTCCTTATGAGTTATGGTATGGCTATAAACCCAATGTAAGTTACCTGAAAGTATTTGGTAGTAAATGTCACATCTTAAAAGAATCTAGAAAAGGCAAATTTGATGTAAAAAGTGATGATGGAATATTTTTGGGATATTCTTGTAAAAGTAAGGCATATAGATGTCTGAATTTGTCTACTCACAAAGTATTAGAAAGTGCACATGTGAAAGTTGATGAGTTTGCAGAAAAGACTGAAGAAGAAAGCAAAAAGGAACTAGAGGATTACAACAGATTTGTTTACATTGAACCTGATACATTGCCAGACACATTTGTCAATAAGGAAACTGCATCTATCGAGCCCAGTATAGTAACCTAGTCACAAGAAGACGTTCAAATTGAGTCACAAGGAATTGAGTCTCAGTCTGAACCTACCAAACAAGTATCTATCGAGCCCGAGCAACCTGAACCTGAAGATGAAATTCAAGAAGATGACAATGTAACTCATTCAAGAGGCAAGGAACTTGTATTGGCCAAGTATGTCAAGAGGCATCATACACTAGATTAGATTATTGGAGACAAATCAGATGGTACTATGACAAGAAGTAAACTAAAAGGTTCATGTTTACTTGCTAATTTTGAACCTAGAAATGTCAAAGATGCATTGGAAAATGAAATTTGGATTGAGGCTATGAATGAAGAAATAGAACAAATAGAGAAGAACAAAACATGGACTCTTGTACCTAGGCCTAAAGATGAAAATGTAATTGGAAAAAAATGGGTATTCAAAAATAAGTTGAATGAAGATGGTCAAGTATCAAGAAACAAAGCAAGATTGGTATGTAAAGGATATTCTCAAGAAGAAGGTATAGATTATGGACAGACTTTTTCTCCTGTTGCAAGATTAGAAGGTGTAAGGACTCTACTCACATATGCAGCACATAAAGGATTTAAGGTATATCAGATGGATATAAAATCTACATTTCTCAATGGTATTCTTGATGAAGAAGTCTACATTGAGCAACCTAAAGGTTTTATTGATCCAGACCAAAAGGGTATGGTTTGCAAGTTACACAAAGCATTGTATGTTCTAAAACAAGCCCCTAGAGCATGGTATGAAAGATTACATAACTATCTTATTCAGATTGATTTCAAAAGAGCTAATGATAACAGTAATTTGTACATCAATGAAGGACCAGATAACAAAATTGTTTTGGCAAAAATATTTGTGGATGATACTGTGCTTATAGGGAATGATGATCAGTGAAAAGAATTTTCAGAGCAAATGAACAAAGAATTTGAAATGTCTATGTTTGGTTAGATAAAGTCCTTTGTTGGTCTTCAAATTTAGCAAAACAAGAATGGTATCTACATTACTCAGTCAAAATACATCAAGGAAATACTTAAGAACTTTGGTATGGAAGATTCAAAACTAGTTGGTACACCCATGTGTACTGGACTAAAGCTTACCAAAGATGATGATTCAAAAGAAGTAGATCAGACCTTATATAGATCAATGATTGAAAAGTTACAGTATGTAGTGCATACAAGGCTTGATATTGCCTTAGCAGTTGGTATAGTAGCAAGATTCTTAGCAAAACCCAAAGAAAATCATACGATGGCAATCAAAAGAATCTTGAGGTACTTGAAGGGAACTGAAGATTATGGCTTGTGGTATAAATTTGGAGCCAATATGGACTTAAAAGTGTTTATTGATGCTGATTGGGCAGGAAACATTGATGACAGAAAGAAAACAAGTGGTGGAGCTTTCTTTCTTGGCAAGAGGTTGGTATCTTGGACTAGTAAAAAGCAAAATTGCACATCCCAATCCATAGTAGAAGTAGAATATGTTGCTGCAGCAGTAAACTGCTCTAATATTGTTTGGTTTAAATAGTTATTGGAAGGCATGAAGGTTGAAATCAAAGAACCAGTTGTTATGTTTTGTGATAATACAAGTTCAATAAATATTTCAAAGAATCCAGTAATGCATTCCAAAACCAAGCACATTGCTATTAAATATCACTTTGTTAGAGAATTGGTGCAGGACAAGGAAATCAAATTGGAATATGTTCGTACAAAAGAACAGATTGTAGATATATTCACTAAGCCACTACATAAGGATGCATTCTTGTATCTAAGAGGTAAGTTAGGGGTCATTCCCCTATCCGAAGCTCACTAAATAAATTTTTAGTGATGCATCAACTAGAGCATGTTGAAGATCAGTCAGTTGATGCAGCATAGTCAAGGAATCATTGCATATGAATCAGTACTTAAGGTACATTGGTATTCACCAGAAGTGTGTGAGTTGTCTTTGGCATGTGTTGTCAAAGAGGGAGAGTTTACTGTCATTTCAAAAAAATTTCTAAGAAGGAGAATTTGAGAAGTTAAGAGGGAGAGTTTTCAGTCAGAGAGAGAAGCTTGAGGAAGATGAGAATCAAAATGAAGCTAAGGATATGTTTCTTATTCTATGTTTTCTATGAAATTTCATTGTGCTATGACATGTTGTGTTGCCATCAATGCCAAAGAGGGAGATTGTTGGATACAATTATCTGAGGGAGACTGTTGGATACAATTGTCTAATTGTGTGTTGTCTTTGATGTCACACAAATGTCATATCATTAAGTTATTCTATGTGTCTACTGAGCTCAGTCGGTCAGCAGGCAGTTTTTAGTGTCTACTGAGATCTTTCGGGTGTCAAAGGAAAGTATGGCAGAAAATAGTGTTAACCAAGCTTCCATGGTTATCAAAGGAAAGTTAGTGTTTACCAAGTTCACTCAGTCTCCAAAGGATGTTGTAGAATTCGTAGTGTTTACCGAGTTCACTCAGTCACCGAAGGAAATCTTTTTTGGATTAGTATTTATCAAGAAAGGTCAGCCCAATAAAGGATTTTGTTAATTTGAGAAATAAAGTTTGTTTATACTAGTCGATTGTTGCAATGAGTGTTAATGATTATTAGTGCCAACTTGACAATCTGAATGGTATATATATAGAAGGTCAAGTGGTAAATTAAAGTGTGTGTGAAGAATAGTGTGCAAGTGTGGAAGTTTGTGAGCAAACATGAAAATCATTTTGAAGGAAGGTGTGTGCGAATTTTGAAAGATGGTTAGATATCCTCGAGGAGAAGCAAAGATTTATTTGATCAGGAAGGATCTAGTGAAGCAGAACAAAGATCTATAATCAATAATTCAGTTGCATCATTATTCAGGTCATGTCATTGTTACTTTCTTACCATTGTAGCAGTGATTCCTAAATCTCTTAACTGAGTTGGTTTAATAGCCATTTTTTAAATCTTCTAACAAGGTGATAGTTCTATTGAATTGTTTAAAGACCTCTTAAAAGGCCACTCCTAATAGGGTGATTAAATCCTGTAACAAGGTCACACCTAACAGTGTGTTTTGTAACCTTTTACCGGGTTGGCTCCTAATAGGGCATCACTTCAGAAGAGTGAAAAATAGTAACTAGTTACATTAATGGTTTTTCCCATATTGGGTTTCCACGTTAAATCTGGTGTCTCTTGTGTTCATGTTATTTTTTTTGTGCATGCATGTTAATCACTGATGAATGCTTAAGAAAAATTAAAATTAATACTCACTGCAATAATCGAGCTACAACATTTCTTTGTATGTTTACCGTGTAATAGAAGAAAATGATTTAATAAGACATCTAAGGGATCTGTGGTAATATTTTTGTGGTTAACTGATTCGCCCCCCCTCTTAGTTACTCCATCTATATTTCCAACACTACTCACTTCATCCCACCCTCCCAACCATATACTCTCCATTTCTCTCAAAACTACTACACAACTAAAGACAACTTCCATTGCAAATTGGATAACCTTTCCAAAATTTCAAGTTGTCCAATTCGCATGGAAAAATACCTAGGAATAAAAACAAAGCAACCAAATGGATCAACCACTTTTTATAGATGCTCATCAGAAAGAAATGGAAATCAATTTTCAAATTGGAATAATATGTACCCTAGTGTGCAACCTAATTGTTTACAAATTCTAACTCAAATTAAGGAGATGCTAATTGCAAGGATAAGCCTCATCCTACAAGTTACTTATGAAAGAGGTGGACAACTAAAATATAGTGGCCATACTATATATTTTCCTCAAGATATTTCTATGATTGTATCTTTCTTGACAACGTGAATAGATATCTTGGGCATAATTCCAATGAAGAAAAAAAACATTGGTCATCAGCAATACAACTTCTATGTTAGTAGAGGTCATGTCTTTGAAGCATTATGTTAGCACATGCAAAAAAATTTCATGGCTCTAGGCCTTTTCCCCTGGTCTCTGCAGTTGTTTTTAGGTCTCTACCTTAGGGACTAGTTCAAAAATTCAAAAAATGTAGTCGTTGCATACAAAACCCTTTGTTTTAACCCTGGCCTTGTTATAATTTTATGTTACTTTTTCAGGCCACTTAAAATCCTAATCTGCATGTGCTAATTAAAATCCTTTAAGCTGTTCGGTGGTCAGGTTTTCATGTCTAGTGGGGCCCCTTTTAATTTTTCCTAAGTTTTACCATGGCGGCCTTTAATATTTTCCTACAATCCTCTGCACCTAATTTTTCCCAAAAGGCCTAAGTCTCAGCATTTATTTTTTTCCTATGTTTCGGCTTAATATTTTTCTCGGCCCACTCTTCTGACAACATCTCCATCTGACGGTCAATGTAAGTTCTCCTAGACTTTGTCAGAAGCTTGAGATCTTACGCTAATCATTGATCTTTCCTGGTGACGTAGCTTTTCTTTCCATGTGGGTCCACTTGCCAAGTGTGCAGATTTGGCTATCTCTCATTGGTCCACCTATTAATGACTTAGAATGTTGCCAGTGGGACCTAGTTTCTAGATGTGTCAGAGGGTCCTGGTCTTGTTAGTGAATCGACGAATGACATATGATCTCATCGAGTGTGTCAGAGGCTTAAGATCTTGTGATAGCCATTGATTTCATCTAGTGTCAAAGGGTTGTCAGGGTAGGGAGAAGATTCTCCATCCAATGGTGGGTGTGTAATCTGATAGAATCTCAGAGGTCTCTGTGAACTTCAAACAGTCATAGATGTTCCTGATGCAGGCCCAGTTAAATTGCCTCAGTCTTTTGGTGGTCCTTATAAAGTTTTAGCGGCTGACAAATTTATGAAGGCTTTGCTTGTTCATGTGAAATGATGGTGGTTCTCTAAATTTTTTAGTGGTTCGGTGGACAAGCATTCACATAATCACCAAACTTTCTAGTAGTATTATAAAGTGTTTCATGAATTGGCAGAAACCTTTGGTTGCTAGTTCACCAGATGTAGCTGGGATGAGTTAAGTCTCTTTGGTTACCAATTTGTGGGGTTAAATAGTGAGTTAGGTTTTCTTTCCACGAATAAGAAAAAACATTATCGCATAGTCGCTAAATGTAAACTAGGATTCTTATGATGGTTAAATGTTAAAAGACCATGAAACATAAAGATCTAATAGCCACAATGTAAAGTTGGCCCAAGTTTAAATATAGACCGCTGATTTACTACAAGCACCATAAAGTAGCCATTTGATTTAAAATTTGAATTTTTAGAGGGTTTCTTGTGACCAAAAGGACTAAAATTGAATGCTTTCATGACTAGATTTGATTTGTTTGGTGGCACTTGCTATTGCAGTGTGGTCCAGGGTGTTCTTTGATCATTTGTAGGGTTTGTACTGTGGGGTTTTGTGCTTGACCTGTGTTGCAGGGTTGACATTTTGGGGTGTTTCTATGATTCTCAATACCTTCTCGGTGAGATTATCATGATTGAGGATCAATCTGGGATTTGTTTTCTCCTGGTTGCCTGGGTTTCTTCCCCTGCAATTAATTTTTGACCGTTTCCAGTGGGTTTGGTGGTTGAAACCCCAACCCTAAGTCATCTGTAGCTTGTTGCATTCTCTTTGAGGATTCCAAGATGACTAGGGAGTATAAGTTGCACCATTTTTTATTTTTTATGGGTTCCAAAACATTTTTCTTTTGGTCCCTAGATGTTGATGGTTTTATACTGATAGAGGAGTTGGATCTTGGGTCTTTTTCCTATCTTTATATTGCTTTGATTGTATATTGATCCTGAATATGTTAATGAAAATACTATTGAGTTCCAATCTTGCATCTATGTATGTCTTCTTGTTTCGGTTCTGAGCTCATATATGTTAATGTCACAAAGTGTATTAGCATATGGTAAACAAAGAGTATTGTGAAGTCATCTCTGAGTTCCTAACAAAGTTAGGATTAAAGTCTTTTGGGTGGGTTCAGTGAGTTTACAACCAATTAAGAATCTGATGTCCATGTGTTTGAAGGATAGGGGTAATAGGAAAAGCACTTATCCTGGATTCAATTGTGTTTGAGTTAAGATCTTTAGTTGATGTATGTAATTGGATGACTCTTTGCCCTAGGTTAAGGCACTGGTCCATCCTCTGTAGGTATTCCATTGTCATCAACCACACACATATTCAAATGATAAAATCTTAAAGTAGTTAGTAAAGAGTATATAGTTTTATATCATTTAGTGATTCCTTTTAAGAAGTGAATCAAGGGTACACCAACCTGAGCATTGAGGCTCAAAGCATAGGAGGATCTCTTTTGATCCTTGTTAATTGGTCCTCTTTCTTGTAGACTTTGGAGTGGTGATAGAGTCAAAGTGTTATTTAAGTTATCCATCAAAGTATAAATCTACAAGTGAAGATCAAAGGGAACTCCCAAAAAAATGATGACTCTACTGGGGAGAATAATGAAGGAACATATCTATTAGGATCTCTGGTTGGGCTACATTGTAAAGTCAAAATCTTTTGTTGACCAGATAGATATAAAAGGTTGTAAGTGCACTCTTGTTTTCCTATTATTTTCAGTTGAAAAGATTTCCCAACTAGGTGGGTGGCGACTCAAAAGGTAAGAACCAGTGCTATAAACTATAAAAGATGGACAAGAGGAGGAATACTAGGTCCTTTGTTAGAAAGAATCTAGAGGTTACTCTAGAGAAATTTCCTAGACAGGAGAAGAAGAGTTGGATTAGAAGGAATGGTGAGTCTACTAGTGCTCCCATAAGAGAACAAGGAAATACTAGAGGTAGAGTACCACATATTTCCTCAAGTGAGGATGGTTCACAGGATAGAGTTTCTAGATCAGATGGTGGTCACTCTGAAGATAGATTTTATGATACCCCAAAGGCTATATTTCAAGAGAAGGGTTCATTGCCTGCAGGTTAGGATGAACAAGCTAGAGAGATGGGTTTGGAGATTGATCTAGATCTTGATGAAGATAATTTTAGAAGAGAGCCCATGAGATGAAGACAAGTCCACTTCCCATATCAAAATCTTTCTGATATGGATGTGTCATCAGGTTCTGATGACATTATGGTAGACCCAAATATTTTAATGCACTAAGGTTGCAGTTGGTAGAGTAGGATGCATACATAAGAGGTTACAAGAGGAGAGAGAGAGAGGCTGAGAAGGTGAATGCTCTAAGAGAAAGACAATCTCTCCTTAGAAAGATTAATGAAATGAACGAGAGAAACAAGATGCTTGCTTCTGGTCCTAAGACTTTGTAGCATGATGTCTTTGGTGATCTTGAAGCTTTGAGGAGTGAGCAAGAGTGCTTACTGCAAGATCAGGAATTTGATAAGGAGGGCCCTATGGTTAGACAGGTTCAAATTTATGCTCCTTTGCCTAAGGGTAAAGATGGGCGTGAGATCACCTAGCCTACTATTGCCATTGGTGAGAAAGGAAAGAAAAAGATGGTGGGATATCAAACAAGTAAATCATTGACAATACTAGGGGTCCCACCACCCAATTCAAATAAGGACATAGAAATAGAAAGAATAAGAAAAGAAGATGGGGACCTTGCAAGAGAACTAGAGAAGGCTGAAATTGAAGCTTCCATTGCAGAAAAGAGAAGAAAGATCCAGTTCTTGAAGGCTTCATCAACTAATGCTCTTGGTCCATCTGCTACTGAACTAGGTATACCATCTATGATTACTGCTATTCCACTTAGTAATGCTACTAGTTCAATTCCTTCTTCATCTACTAGGATAGGTGCTGATCCTAGGCAGTAGTCAAATGCACAAGTAGATGGAAATGTTAATGCTAATGTTGATCCTAGGGTTAACACTAGTTCAAGTTTTTAAAGAAGACCTATGCAACTAGAAGGCTATAGGAAAAGTAGTTTTGATGGAATTCCTGGCTATCCGAATGCTTTTCCAAATGATATTAAAGATAGGGTACCTAAGTTTGCTAGCAATAATGCTATTAGTTGTGAGGAGCATCTTAGGTGATTTTTTTATATTCTTAATGATTATGAGGTAGAGCATGAGAATGTAGTCATGAAATTATTTTTTCAGTCTCTAATGGAGGATGCTAGAGATTGGTTTATGAGACTTCCTAACAAATGTATTGATACTTGGGATTCTTTTGAGAGATGTTTTAAAGAGTAATATGGTGATAGGCCTAATGCTAGTTTCATGTTGAATGAGTTCAATACCATAAGGAAAAATCAGAATGAGTCTGCAGCTAAATTCAACATGAGATTTCAGAAGGGTATGCATAAGTTGTTCCAAGTTATGCGGTTAGATGACAATGTTTGTCTAACTAAATATTTCAATGCATTTGATAGAAAGATGGGATATTTGTTGAGGGACAAAGAACCAAGAACTCGTAGGGATGCTTTTAGGATTGCTATCAACATTGAAAACAATATGAAAATATCAGGGAAGTTGGGTGGGAAGAGAGATGACCCTAAGTTGTTTGGGGATAAGAGATACAAAAAAGAAAATGATAAGAGTGTTGGAACTAGGAGGCAAGAAGAAGAAAAATTGGATAAGGTGCTCAATGCATTGAAGGATTTGAAGGCACCTACAAATAGGAACATCAGTGCTCCTACCAATGAAAGGCCTCATTTCAACAATAATTTCAATAAGAAGAATAGATTGTAGAACTACCCCTACAACACCCAATGGAAGGATGGAAAGCCTATTGTCCCTGCTGTGAGAGGAAACAATGACAGAGGTGTCCCTAACCCTCTACAAAAATCTTTGATAAATGTCATGGAGGACATACCTTGGTGTGTTGCATGCCAGTCCCCTCATTCTATAGAGCATTGTGTGGTTGCACATTCTATGGCTGCAAATCGAGATTGTGGCAATGAGGAGATAGATCAAGAAGAAGATCAAGATGATGTTGGATGCAACATGGCTAGTTAATATCTAGGATATGAAGATGATTCTGATTTTGATGAAGAGGTAGATGTAAATGTGAAGAGACACAATCAGGCCCTTCTTCATCAAGAGGTTTTTTCTGATAGTGAAGACATTGATAAGAAAACATGTAACATGAACTCTTTTTCTGAGCTAGTAAATTTGAGAAGACCTTCTAGAGAAGAGATGGAGAGGATTACTATAGAAATGATTGCTCAAGTGAAAACTAGAGGCATGGTGGCAAGGAATATAAATTTTAAAGTTGCATGAATGTTTATAAAGAGTACCAACTTTGGAGACCCTAATGAGAAAAAATCAAAAGGTGATCACATGCTGAAATTCAAGAATGTAAAAGGTAAGAATTGTGAGCCTAAGGGAGTTGGAGTTGAGAGATTTTCTAGTGAGATTGAGAAGCTAGTTAACACAATGGCTAAGGTTGAAAAAATGAGGATGGTCAATACACCTAATGTATCAAATAAGAAAAAGGATATTAAGGTAGTGTAGATTGAGATTCCTTCTTCTGCTCCTGTTGATATGCTAGCTGTATTGTTCCAAATTATAGTTAAGGTTCCATTGTCAGAATTGTTGAGGATCCCTGAACACAATGATAGAGCTATTGCATGGGTAGATAATGTTCATAACAATGATGTTGCATGCAATGGATCTCAGGATAAAGCTTTGAAAGGTGTTGCTACTCAAGGAATTGTTTCTCAAATTCCTCCAATATATTTGGACAGTTCTGTCAATGCCAGCCTTGAAAATATTGATCCATTCCTTTCAAGTGTTCTTGTGAATGGAATGAAACTAAAGAATTGTATGATTGATAGTGGTGCCTCTAATACTATCATGCCTTTCAAAATCATGGAGAAGTTGGGCCTTAAAGTTGATACAGTGCAAGGTAGATATTGTGCAATGGATCAGAGGGAGGGACCAGTTATTGGGACTATCAATGCAATGCCATATAGGTTGGTGGCATATCTAGAGAAAGAGTTAAAAATGAGTGTTTTGGTGGTGGATATCCCTCCTCATTATGGGATGCTACTATCTAGAAGATGGATTGATACCATGGGTGGAAGTTTACAATGTGATCTGTCTGATGCCACTTTCAAGATTGATGATTAGTTTGTTAAGATTGAACAAGAGCCAAGAGTATGCCACATGATTGAGAGAAATATTGATAAAGAAACTACATGTTTTGTGGATGCTGATATTAATGCTTTTAGGGTAGAGATCCTTGTACTTGAAAATGAACCTATTTTGTCACCTATCTCTGTTGAGATAGGTGTTAATTCTATGAAGGGTGATTTGTGGGTAATGTACTTTGATGGTGCAAATTGCAAAGATGGATCAGGAGCAGGTATTTTACTTATTTCTCCTAATGGAAACACCTACAAATTTTATTTCATATTGAACTTCTTTTGTACCAACAATATAGTAGAATATGAGGATTTGTTGTTAGGACTGAGGTTGGCACAAAAGTATGGTATTAAGTGTTTAAGTGTTGTTGGTGATTCTGAATTGGTGGTGTCCCAAGTTAGGTCAGTATATGCTTCCAATAACAAAAGGCTAAAACAATATAGGAATGCAGTTTTGGATTTGATTGAACATTTTGATGCCTTCAACATTGAATGGAAGGATAGGAGTAACAATAAGATGGCTGACTTGTTAGCCAATATTGCAATCAATCCCAATGATATTACTTTTTCTGGTATCTCTAAAGTTGAAATTCAGGCTAGGCCTAGCATACCAGATAATATTGAGAATTGGCAAGTTTTTGATGATGATAATGATATTTTGAAATTTATGAGTTTCAAAGATTAGTATCATGGTCAAGAATTTGATTGTTCAGCCTTGGTTGAGTCAGTAGAAGGAAGAGAGGTTGTCTTTGGCAATGAGGTCATTCAGCTTAGAACTAACAAGGTGCCCAAGGGGCTTGTTGTTTTGGAGACTATCTTTGATAACCAGGATAGAGTTCAAAAGAATATCAAAAGAGAATATCATGTTGATCTAGAGGAGGTAAATCTTGGAACACATGAGGCACCTAAGTAGGTATACATTGGTAGAGATATATCTCAAAAGGAAAAGAAATATTTGATTGAGTTATTGAGAAAATTTAGGCATGTTTTTTCATGGTCATATGATGACCTAAAGGTTTGTAGAGAAGATTTGTTTCAACATATTATTCCATTGAAAGAAGATGCTAAACCTTTCCGGCAAAAAAAAAGGCCTATTAATCCTACTTTGGCACCCAAGATGCAAGAAGAATTGATGAAGCTAAGAGATGCTAGAATTATCAAGCCTATAAGGCACTATTCTTGGGTGTCAAACCTTGTTCTTATGAGAAAGAAGAATGGTGACATCAGGCTTTGTGTGGACTTCAAGAATTTGAACATCAGCTCATTAAAGGATAACTATTCTCTGCCCAATATGGAAGCTATGTTGCATAGAGTAATCGGATCATAATTGGTGTCTATGATGGATGGTTTCTCTAGTTACAATCAGGTCATTGTCAAAGAATCAAAACAATTCAAGACAACTTTCACAACACCTTGGGGAACATATGTTAATGTGAGAATGCCTTTTGGTCTAACAAATGCTGGTGCTACTTTTCAGAGGGCAATGGATGTTGCCTTTTCAGATTTTATCAATGATTTCCTTGTTTTATATCAAGATGATCTAATTACCTATTCCAAGAAGGAAGAGGACCATTGTACTCATTTAGAGAAAATATTTATGAGGGCTTTGGAATATGGCATTTCATTAAACCCAAGGAAATGTGCTTTTGGTGTCATGGAAGGTTAGTTGCTTGGCCACTTAGTTGAGAAGCAAGGAGTAAGAATTGACCCTGAGAGGGTAGTAGCCATTGATAAAATTCAAAGACCAAAGAATTTTAAAGGGATTCAATCCTTCTTTGGTCAGGTCAATTTCTTAAGGAGGTTTGTGACAAATTTTGCAGAGGTTACTAGACCTATTTCTATGATGTTGAAGAACGGATCTGCAATCAATTGGGAGGGTAAGCCTGATGAGGCTTTCAAAAATATCAAGTAGGCTGTCAAAGATGCACTAGTACTTAAGGCACCTGACTATAATGTCCCAATGCATATCTTTTCCTTTGCATCTTTTCACACTATTGCTGCAGTTTTGTTACAAAAGAATAAGGATGGTTTTGAGTAGCCTATTGCATTTTTCAGTAAATCTTTGCAGGATGCTGAATTGAAGTATGATATAAATGAGAAAAAAGCATATGCACTTGTGAAGGTAGTCAAGGCTTTTAGGTGTTACTTGATGGGGGCAGTTGTGATTACTTTTGTGCCAAGTGCAGCTGTGAAGGATATCTTCTCACAGCAAGAGGTGTCTAGAAGAAGATGCAGATGGATCAATAGGATCCAAGAATTCAATGTTGAAGTCCAGATTACCAAATTGGTTAGAGGACAAGGATTGGAAAAACTGATGGCTCAACCCAATCTTGATGCAAATCAAGTAAATCATTCTGAAATTGATTATACAGGTGATATGGATGATTGTGCTTGGTATCAAGATATTATTTATTACTTGAGAAATATGAAATGTCCAGATAACATGAATGATAATTAGAAAAGGACATTAAAATTATAGGCCATCAAGTATGTAATTGTGAAATGCAAATTGTATAGAAAAAATTTAGATTGCATACTTTTGAAATCTATGGATGAAGATCAGGCTAACAAGTTGTTGAAAGAAATGCATGAGAGAGTTTGTGATGGGCATTATATGGGTAAAACAACTACTCATAAGATCTTGAGAGTAGGATTCTGGTGGCCCAAAATCTTCAAGGATGCAGAATAGTTCGTAAGGAGGTGTGATGCTTGTCAAAGGTTCTTTGGTAAGCTCAAATTTTTAGGTAATGTGCCATTAAAACCAGTAGAAGTTTAGGCTCCTTTCCAACAATGGGGGATTGATTTCATAGGGGAGATACCAAACAAGTCTAGTGTAGGACACACATGGATTTTAGTTGCCACTGATTACTTTACAATGTGGGTAGAGGCTATACCTACAAGAAATGCAACTAGTAGGGTGGTAATTGATTTTCTGATGAATAATATTGTTACAAGGTTTGGTTTCCTTGAGAGAATAGTAAGTGATAATGCCATGTGCTTCAGGTCTGCTGAATATAAGAACTTTTGCAAAGGTTTAGGAATTCAGATTTCTAATTCCTCACCTTATCATCCATAAGGAAATGGACAGGCAGAATCTACTAATAAGAGTTTGATTAAGATTCTCAAGAGGATTCTTGAAAAGAATAAGAGGGCATGGAATTCAAAACTTCCATTAGCTCTATGGGCTGATAGGGTAACTATGAAGAGGGCAATTGGTTGTGCGCCATTTGACCTAGTATATGGAATACATGGAAGAATGCCTTAGAATAATTTGTTGGAAATGTATAAATTTATTTAGTTATATGATGATGACATAGATGATGAGATGCAGTTAAGAATTCAGGACCTCATTAGGTTGGATGAGACTAGAAGAGAGTGTTGCAAGGAATGCCAAATTGCAGTTGCAAGTTAAAAAATTATATGACAAGAAGACTATGGAAAGGAGGTTTGAGCCTGGTGATTTGGTATTAATTTGGAATGTCAGACAGGAGGATAAAGGAAAACATGGTAAATTTGATCCAATTTGGCAAGGGCCATATTTAATTCATGAAAAATAGGGTCAGGATTCATATATTCTAAAAGAATTAAATGCTAAAGTTCAAGAATTGCCAGTTCATGGACAATTCTTGAAGAAATACTTCAACTGAAGTATTCTATTTTCCATGAACAGTAGGTAGGTTTGTACATTTTGTAAATTTTGTAAATAAGTTGCTTGCCCCTATCCTATTTTGTCCTGGTCTGTCAAGTTTTGGTCCTGTTGCTCTCTATTGTCAAATTTTGCTTGTGGGATGGTCTGCTCAAACCAGTGATTCTAAGTCCTTGCTATGCCTGCAAGAGGCATAGCTCCCTAGATAGAGCCACTGTTGGCACGTGCAAAAAAATTTCATGGATCTAATCCTTTTGGTCTCTGTAGTTTTTTTTAGGTCTCTGCCTTAGGCTCTGGTTCAAAAATTCAAAAATGTAGCCATTGCATACAAAACCCTTTTTTTTAACCCTGGCCTTGTTATAATTTTATGTTACTTTTCTAGGCCACTTAAAATCCTAATTTGCATGTGCTAATTAAAATCCTTTAAGCTGTTTGGTGGTTAGGTTTTCATGTTCGGTGGGGCCCCTTTTAATTTTTCCTAAGTTTTACCCCGGCAGCCCTTAATATTTTCCTATAGTCCTCTGCGCCTAATTTTTCCCGAAAAGCCTAAGTCTGAGCATTTATTTTTTCCTATGTTTTGGCTTAATATTTTTCTGGGCCCGGTCTTCTGAAAACATCTCCATCTGATGGTTAGCATAAGTTCTCATAGAATTTTTTAGAAGCTTGAGATCTTACGTCGATCATTGATCTTTCTTGGTAATGTAGCTTTTCTTTCCACGCGGGTCCACTTTCTAGGTATGTAGATTTGACTGTCTCTCATTGGTCCACCTATTAATGACTTAGAATGTTGTCAATGGGACCTAGTTTTTGGATGTGTCAAAGGGTCCTAGTCTTGTCAGTGAATCAACGAATGGTGTATGATCTCATTGAGTGTGTCAAAGGCTTAAGATCTTGTGATGACCATTGATTTCATCCAGTGTCAGAGGTTTGTCAAGGTAGGGAGAAGATTCTCCATCTGATGGTGGGCGTGTAATCTGATAGAATCTTGGAGGTCTATGAGAACTTTAGATGATCATTGATCTACCTGATGCAGACCCAGTTAAATTGCCTTAGTCTTTTGGCGGTCCTGATAAAGTTTTAGAGGCTGAAAAATTTATGAAGGCTTCGCTTGTTCATGTGAAATGACAGTGGTTCTCTAAATGTTTTAGCAGTTCGGCAAACAAGCGTTCGTGTAATCACCAAAATTTTTGGTGGTATTATAAAGTGTTTCATGAATTGGCAGAAACCTTCGGTCACCAGTTTTCTAGATGTAGCTGGGATGAGTTAAGTCCCTTTGGTTGCCAATTCACAGGGTTAAATGGTGAGCTAGGTTTTCTTTCCACAAACAAGAAAAAAAATTGTCGCGCAGTCGCTAAATGTAAACCAAGATTCCTATGATGGTTAAATCTTAAAAGACCATGAAAGATAAAGATCTAATGGCCATGATATAAAGTTGGCCCAAGTTTAAATATAGACCATCGATTTACTGCAAGCACCATAAAGTAGCCGTTTGATTTGAAATTTGAATTTGCAGAGGGTTTCCTGCAACCAAAAGGACTAAGATTGAATGCTTTCATAGCTAGATTTGATTTTTTTGGTGGTGCTTGTTGTTGCAGTGTGGTCTAGGGTGTTCTTTGATCATCTGCAAGGTCTATACTGTGTGGTTTTATGCTTAAGGTGTGTTGCAGGGTTGACATTTTGGGGTGTTTCTATGATTCTCAGTACCTTCTCAGTGAGATTATCATGATTGAGGATCAATCTGGGATTTGTTTTCTCCTAGTTGCCTAGGTTTCTTCCCCTACAATTAATTTGTGACTATTTCCAGTGGGTTTGGTTGTTGAAACCCTAACCCTAAGTCATTTGTAGCTTGTTGCATTCTCTTTGAGGATTCTAAGATGACTAGGGAGTATAAGTTGTAGAATTTTTTATTTTGTATGGGTTCCAAAACATTTTTCAGTGAGTTTAAAACCAAATCACAATATGAAGTCCATGTGTTTGAGGGACATGGGTAATAGGCAAAGCACTTATCCTGGATTCAATTGTGTTTGAGTTAAGGTCTTCAGTTGATGTATGTAATTTGGTGACTCTTTGCCCTAGGTTAAGGCACTGGTCCATCCTCTGGAGGCATTTCATTTTCATCAACCACACACACATTCAAATGATAAAATCTTAAAGAAGTTAGTAAAGAGTATATAGTTGTATATCATTTAGTGATTCCTTTCAAGAAGTGAATCAAGGGTACACCCGCCCGAGAACTGAGGCTCAAAGTGTAGGAGGATCTCTTTTGATCCTTGTTAATTGGCCCTCTTTCTTGTAGACTTTGTAGTGGTGATAGATTCAAAGTATTATTTAAGTTATCCATCAAAGTATAAATCTACAAGTGAAGATCAAAGGGAACTCCCAACACATTAAAATATAAAATCTACAATGATCCATATTACAAAGATGTTTAGGTTGATGAATCTACATTATCATCTTTGCCGCTTCATTCCATTGACATTTCAAACCTATTCTACTCAACAACTTCAACAAGTGATCTTGTTGAAATTGCCACCACTGAAACTGAAGTAACAGAAGAAGACCCATTGCAATAAATCATGGATGCAACTTCATTTATTCAAAACCTACCAACTACACATAGGGAGATGGAAGAAGTATGATCTTTACTACAACTAGGTGAAGGATGCCAACTCAAACCATAGAATGGCCACCAATTTCAGCATCGCCAATCAATGAATACACAAGAGAAGAATTTTTTGCAATGGTGTTCCCAATTTTGTTCCCAAAGGGTGACGCTGCATTTTAAAAATAATATATAAATAATGTCAAACTACATGAACATGCTCACCATCTCTTGCGCTACCATAATGATAGGTTTGGGAAAAACCCATGGTTTAGATAATTAATACTGAGTATCCTTCTACGACATCAAAGCTAGGACACATCAGTTGTCTTTTTTCATAAAAAACTTGATGGTTTTATGCTTACGACAATTGCTAACTTGCACCAAAGATTAAAGGACTTACCTAATGATAAATTTTTAGAGTAATTGATACGATCTGGCTCATCAATTCATGGGACATGCCCATTTTGGAGTCAATGTAGAGGAGAACTTTTTGACATGCTCATTCAAATTTGTTGTCCAACTTTGTTCTTTACCCTAAGTGCAACAGATACAAATTGGCTAGACTAGCACAACACCATTCCATCCACCTCACCAACACACCCCACTGTTGCAACTAGATGGAGGATACAAAACATAATTCAAAATCCACACCTTGCAACACTCTACATGCATCATTCGATTTACAACATTTTGTGAGGAGGTATTAGACAAGCTTCTTGGTGCAATGGATCACTTCTATAGGTATAAATCTCACTTCCTCCCAATCATTTTATTTATTTTAACATATTTTAACTTAAAAAAAGAAAAAACCTATCAGGTATGAATGGAAACACAAAGGCTCGGCTCAAATCCATGGTTTCAGCTGGCTACATGAAGGATTGAACATTGGTAAATTATAATGGAATGATACTCAATCCATATAAAATGCACTTAAATTCATCGATACATATGTATGTACTTGGAACCTAAAAAGTATTCAATTGAGAAACCAAAAAAATTATCAAAATCCTATTGATGACCCTTATTTGATGGATACTAGTATGATTAGTTTTTCTAACCCTGTAATAGACTACATTGAATTGGTCAATCCTATGCAATGACTTAGAAAATGTTCTCTCCAAACATGCCTATGAATGAAAGGCCCTACGATTATGTATCATTATAAATTCCTTTGAGTACAGAAGAAAATTCAAAACTTTATATAGTTGATAATGGCCAACCTACACAAACCCTTGCTCATAATGATGACCACCTAAACCTATGCAAGCCACAAATGCTATCCATTTGGAGGGCCAATTTATATTTCCAACCCATCCTCTCCATTGATGTTGTCCTCAAATACATTGCAAAATATGCCATGTTGTCTCATATTTCAATAAAATTTGACTCTCAGAAAACAATTCTGAAGCATACAATGCCATTTTGTCCCTTATTTCAACAAAATTTGACTCTCAAAAACCTGTCTCAATTGGTTTTCACATAATGCTTCTTGAAAACATTATCAATCATGACATTGGCACCCAAGAAACCTGCCACCTCCTCCTCAAGCTTTCACTTTCCCTCTCTAGTAGGATATTTGTATCTTTAAATGTCAACCAAAAAATTATCGAGTGTGTACCAATTGCACCCAATACATTAGCCATATACCCAACCAATATTGAAGCTTACATCTCATGCCCTACACATTTAGACATAGCATCACTTAAATTGAAGTCACTAAAAAATAGATATTTAGGGTTTCTAAAAAAATCATTATATGGAAAGAGCGCCCCACCAAACCTATTATTAGAGTCTCTCCACACTTCATAGCCATCCTTGCAAAGGAGGAAATTAGCTTTGAAGCCTTTTATTGGAGTGAATTAGTTCTTTAAAAACAATTTTGCAACCTTCAAATTGATATTGGCTCTTCATCACTTGAAATTATTACAAAACAAGATAAATTGAAAAGTAAATACCAACCTTGGTATGTACGCAGAACAGATCCTAATTCAGTCCATGAAAATGAGGTAAACAACCCAGAAACAAGTGCAAATATTATGCAAGATAATATCCATAACTAATGGAAAGTCTTATCACGATTATAGCCAGGCCTACCTATCCACCTAAATGATCTTGACATGCTTGGAAGGTGTGAAATTGACTTGAACAATTATTGGGAAAATTTAGAATTCAATCCATCACAACAAAAATTTAGCTAGTACTTTCATACAATCAAATTGCTTCACATTTCTAGACCTGCATGTTCGCAATCACCAAAAAAAATAGCGTTGTTGACACAACAAAAGCCAAGTGATATTATTCTAGCACATTTGAATACAACTTCTCACCAACAACCACTTAAGATTATTTTTCAAGGCATCGTGGGAACTTGGAAGTCACACCTTATCACAAGCATAAAGTCAACAATGGTCAACTCAGCATCGCATGGATAATCACCCTTGCTACTACTCATAGCTACAGGCATAGAAACATTCAACATACAAGCCTCTACAATTCATTCTTCCCTCCAGATACCAATCAAAGAAACGGTGCCCCTACAAGGACAAGCACTTGCAACCTACCAAGAGAGCATGTATTCTATTCAGTACATTATAGTAGATGAAATTAGTTTCATTGGTCCTAAGTTACTAGAAGAAATTGATATGAGGCTACGACAAGCATTCCCTACTCAAATCCACATTCCTTTTGGAGCATGTTATATTGTTTTTTTGGCGATTTGGGGTAACTTCCACTAGTCAAAGACATCACAATGTATGCTTCAAGCTCCTATGGTGGAACACTATGGCACAATTTCACAACCATTATTACACTAGAAAAAAATATTTCAAAAAATTGGAGATAGCCCAATTTAGATTCAATTCTCCTCACTCCTTTCTAATTTATGAAATGCAACACCTATAATTGCAGATTGGGAACTACTAATGTCACGATCAAGTTCAAGACTCACCTCAGAAGAATATGCTCCTTTTATTTCTTCCATACATCTTTTTTCAACAAATGAAATGGTTTTACTACATAATAAAAAAATGTTTCTATCTTTAGCCAATCCAGTTGCCATCTCCAATGCAGAGAAACTAAAAGGATTACTATGCTCAAACCTAGAAGAAGAATAACTTTAGTCTAAGCTCCTCTTATGTATTGACCAAGAGGTCATGCTCTGTGAAAATCTATGGGTACAAACTAGGCTTGTCAATGGATCACTTGGACAAGTCAAAGCAATTGTATACAATGATGGTGAACAACCAACTCAAGTTCCTCTTTTTGTCATTGTTGAATTTAAAAAGTATATGGGCCCAACATGAGACAATAAGAACCCAAAATACATTCTAGTGCTCCCAAAATTCATGGGATCCACCATCAAATGCCACTCAAAATGGTATGGGCCTTAATAATACACAAATCACAAGGCCTTACACTTCAAAGAGAAACTATTGACATTGGAGGTACTAATTGACAAGGGCTAACATTCACAATAATTTCAAGATTTTGTTACCTTGCAAACCTCTGCATTCAACCAATGTTCACATTTGAAAGATATGTAGGAATGCAACAAAGCCCATTTGTCACTCATCGGAATGAAGAAGGGTCTAGTTTGATGAGATTATCATATATTGTTCCTTCAAAAACAACAAATTAGCTGGAAACAATAAAGGTGTGTTCATTATCTAAATTTTCCATATAGTCCATTACAAATAAAATGTTGACAAATAGAATAAAATTATTGCTAAAAAAATTCCATTTCATGCAGGTTTACCAATATTTTCTCTCAAAAAAGAAATTGCCTCTCCAAAAAATTTTAGGAATTTGAAATTGTACTCTACCAAATAGGTGATACAAAATTTAATACTATAAAATAATGTGGACCTATTTTTTTTATAATTAAAATAAATAATAGATTCCTATTCTAAAAAGGACATCATCAACAAAAGAAAAAGATAGACCCACCAAAGCCTTGTTGATGCAACAACCACTTCTACACTACCAACATCACCTACAAGAATCCATCTACAAGTAGATTTTAATTTTAATTTATATTGCTATTTTCATTATGATACATTTTAATTTAGTTTTATTTATCTTAATTATTATGTCTTTTCTTGAAATTAAAAATAGTAATAAAAATATATTAGATTTGTTTTATAATTATTTGGAATTTGTACAAGAACCAATCTCACCGTACACAAAATAATAGATTTCCATTTAAAAGTAAATGCTAAGTATTTTTTATTACAATTTGAATGTAAATTATAAATATATTTTATTATTGCATTGTTAGTATGCTTATTAGTAATTCTTCAACTAATTTGCAGAAATATTGTGATGGAGGATAGTTGCAATTGATCACTTCTTTCAACATGTGGACATTCATTGGATTCATGAAGAAGAAAGAACTTCAAGATCGATTGCACAAAGCTTACTACAAGAAAGAGAACTAATAACATATTGTCTAGTATCACAAAGAAAATTTTCTCACTTTTATAGGGATCCATATATTTCAGAATTGAATACCTGTGAAACATGCAATCCAACAGAGGTACATCATATCCCAAGAGTGATATGGTTTCAACCGACTTCAATAGCATCTGAAACTGAATACTCCTCTCTGATACATGACATAGGACAATTATGGTTAAAGAAACTAGTTTGAGCTCCACAAATCAATACAACATCTTTGCATAACCTTTGCTATCATGGTCAAATATACCACTTGCATTTTGCATCAGAGTCAAACACATTGTGGAACCAACAAGTCATACAAAGCTGGGGACCACATGGAGCTTATTTAACTATGCCCATACATGAATGTATAAGAAATATTGTAAGGGAACAAATACCTACATGGACCCAAAAATCTTGTAGATTCTACCCAAGTATTAATCTTGTCACATGCAACTAGGGTGTACTTCACCAAACACTCAAACATCTTTATTGGTTCGATGATTTGAACCCCATGGCAAACAAACTCATTGCCCCTAATGTAATCCTTTAAAACTGTTAGTTTACTCAGTTTGTAGTAAACTAAATGTATACTTCTTGTTTATGCGATGCTTATGATATTTGTGTTTCAAATAAAATAAAAACTTCATGTTACCAAGAAAATAAATTAATACAAGTATTGCTTGTAAGATTCAGTTCAATACAAAGTCTATATTTTAGCAATCATGTACAGAAAGATTAAATATTGAATTAATTGTACTAGAAATTTAATACATAGACTCTTTTTATATGTTAAAAATAATACTTTCCAAAATATTAGATTCAGTTCTAACCATAGTATATATTTAACCAATCATGTACAAATAAAGAAAAAATGCAATAATTGTAAAAGAATATTAATACATCTATTTTCTGTAAATAATTAAGTCAACAGAGAATACATATGTTCAATAGTAAAATAAATAGACAAAATAACATATTGCAACAAAGATTTTCATATTATGTTTCTATTTAATAAAAAAAAATTACTCATTAATGACAAAAAAAGAAATACAACAAAATGAAAATAACATAGAAAAAAAGACGTAACCATTACACACTCAAGCATGATTGCTACTATATAGTCGGTAACAAAAAAGAAAATTGGAGGTCAATATTGGAAGCAAGATGGTTTTACAGTGGATAGCAAAAACCAGGCATGGTCCCCTAAATTGTAAATGAGATAGTTCTACCAAAATTAATTCCCTTTGTACACTCAAAATGTGTACTTCTCTAAGTCATTACTTCCAAGGGCATCCATGGATTGGAAACCTTGAGGAAGAGACCTAGAGCTCCCTAGGTATGGAGTGCAAGGGTGTTTAGAGGCTCTCAACTAGAGCTATTAAGCATATAACCTTGCTAGTAAACCATGCAATGGGAGATTCAAATAGACAAGGGCAAGAATGCCAATATCTTCAAGAATCAAAATGGAAATGCAATGCAAGCTATGCTAGAATGAAGATGCAAGAATGCAACTAAGCTATGAAAATGAGAGTATTACAAGCCTTTGCTAATTAAAATATGTGGATTAAGCTAAAACATGAAAGGAAACTAAGCTAAAATGCCATGGAATCTAAGCTATAATTCAAGAATGAAGACTAGAATGCACCAAGATCTCCAAAGCTCCAAAGTCACCAAGAAAACTTGCAGCACAATATTAGCATCAAGGGGATCCTTTGAATGATAAAAGATCTCTCCTTTTAAAGATAAATGGACCATGGAGATTAAGAGGAAAAAGATTTGATCAAGGGTGGAGTTTGAAAGTGGGATCAATCCTTGTGCACAAATCTCCTCCAATGAGAAAGAAGTGTTGACTTTTGTGCCCCATGTGAGACAAAAAGACCTTTTCTTCTTTTTATAAAATAGGAATAATGCTTTATTTGTGCAACTTAGGATAAGAGGTAAGTGGGGGCTTTTTATTTAATAAAAGGGGAGGGAATTCCTTTTATTTAAATATAGACTTAGGATAAAATGGTTAACCCATAGAATATAATTGAATAAATGATATAATTAGGATTTGATCAAGGAAATTGATATAATTTGAAAATATTACAAAGAATTGATTTAGGAAATTGATAAATTGAAGAATGGGGCCCAAAGTCTAGGTGACCATTTTAAGGTGCATACATTTGGCCCTCTTTGAATAATCTGAGATCGATTTGGGATCACATGTAGTCAAAGAATGAAGTTAAAATGTGAGATTGATTTGGGATCACAAAACAACCCAGACATGTGTTCAACGGATGGGAACACATCAAGATAAAGATAAGCTGATTGAAAAAGACAAGGCCAACACCCTTTTAAATAGGAAATAAGAGATAAGAATCTCAAGCAAGGTTTGATAAAACTAAATCAAGGATTGAATTTTGATAGGCACTACCCCCTCGGAATTGAAATTGAAATCAGCAAGAGGGAATGCATAAGCGAGAACAACACGATCAAATCACTAGAAATCATAATCGAAGATGAAAGAGGATAGAATAACCATTAAGCAGTGAAAATGTGCCCTAGTTTGACTAGGTTTGACTAAGAAAGATATAGGATAAAGATGAAGTCAAATCTCAGAGAGATGAAGTGAATGAAAATGAATGAGAGACTAGAAGGTTGAGAGAGATGGGGATGAAGAAATGAAGATGCCCCAGCAAAGATTGAAGGATCATGCCTTAAACTGTCAGCCAACTATGTAGAAGAAGGAGAAATTTTAAAATTCAATTTTCACTATCAAGATGAACTCATATTTTGATTTTGATCCTAAAAATGGATGTAGGATGTCAAAATTAGCCAAGGGTGTAATTTTCACAAAATTCTGAGATGTTTTGAATATTAGGTCAAAAAGTCAAAATGCCATATAAGGGGTAAAAAGATCATTTTCAAATTCATTTATCTTTTGTGATTTTGAGAACTTTGAGAGATCAAAGAGATATTATGGCTCAATAGGAAATTATTCCCATCCACACATATCAATTCAAGCGTGGTTAGTTACACAACTGGCCTCGTCAGTATCGTGCTCTAGTAAGTTTTCAAAAATAACTAGTTGTTTGAGTCATTTATTGGATTTAAAACATGTTTTTAAAGTTTTCAAATTATATTAATGTGAAACTTCATACGATACTTTGAAAGTATCACACACCTATTATACATTGCATCATGTGATAGTTCATAATCGAAGAAAGTGTCACACATCCATTCAAGAAAACATCGTGTGATACTAGACGAAAGGTCATGTGATATGGTGCAAACTATTGTATCAAGGAAAAGTATTGCACTACTATGTAACAAAATATCACACGATACAATATCAACAAAAAGTTTCATAAGAGTATAATAAGAATTATACATCTACAAACCAATACATCTACAGGGAGTTTATGCTCTAACAGGAAACCAATACATCTACAAATTTTGAGGATTGGTTAGATCCAAATATTTAACTCTAGAGACAATTGGACCAACTATAGGGTCTTGGTATGCCGTCTTTGCTTCTGGCTCTGCAAAACCAAGGAGGGTGCTCCTAATCTAATAACAAAACTTGCTTTACTAATTCACTGATTGGATTTAAATGCAATAGATAAATGACAAGAAAAACCTAGATGATGGCCATTCATTCATAGATTTTTCACTATCACTATGTGGTAATTTATTCTGCAAATCACTGAACTTCAAATAATTTTGACAATTTTATGCTTAAAGATGGAAATACCAGTAGAAAACTTTTAAACACTTATCTTTATGGGAAGAACTTTACTATCGGCCAATGTCTTATCCATTGGGCTACACCTCCACTACAAGACTATTATACATGAACAAATATACTAAAATTTGAAAGATTTCTTGCCCTTTGAAAATACTAATCACCTTGTGGTGGATTTTATCAAAATTTCCTAGTTTCACACTACTTACTGATGCATCCTTAAGCAAAACTTCAAAGAATTTATGTCATATTCAAAGCTTATTTAATCTGATCCTGGATCAGAGCTGAGAAATATTGACATACACATAGATATCATCTATGCAATGAATTGGAACAATTCATAACTCAAACAGAAATACTCAAGGAGAGATATAAATCCTGGATTTTATTCAAATGCTATATTATATCATGCTCACAAAATGCTTTATAGTATAATCTTCTGAAAATAACTTGAACCAGAAAATATTGTTCTTCTATAAAAGTAATGTCTAAAAAAATGATCTACGATATCCCAGACTCAAGAAACTTGTCAGTAAAATTGATCAAGTTCTAAGTCCTTTTACACTAATCCTGGTAATCCTTTTATAGAATAAGGATTGCAAACAAGATTTGGATCCTCTGAGAAAAGACAAGAAAGAAGTACTCAGATAAGAAAAAAATCCAAATAAAAACTTTCTTGTTACAAATCTTCGAGATGGATCATAAAGATGAGCGCTAAAATCTTGCAATAGCTCCCAAGGTCATTTCAACTTCTGCCAGGTGTTGTATCTATATCTATTATAACTGCTTTATGTATTTATCCTTGTTAGAATGATCTTGAGGGTTTGGAATGTTGCCACCTGCTGCCTCTTTATTTGATGTTTTTTCTTCTTCTGAACCCTTTGAGGGATATGTTGATTCCCAATTCATATAGGTCTCTTCACTTGGCCAATGAAAGGAAAGGACTTCATCCCTCTTCGGTAATAATTTGTTCCACTCAGCAACCAACAGGTGAACCTCTATTCTTACATTAGCAAAATAACAAGTTGTATGAATGGGGTATTATCATCTATACATAAAATGGAGTCTAATTTAGACAATACTTGTCTATCTATTTTCTCCGTCCATTGGTCTTTATCTTTAATTACCCCATCTGCCTTAATAAGACCAAGAAAAATTTGAAAATCATCTTGGAAATATCTTACCCTTAAGATTTCTGATCTTCTTCTTATACTCCCCCTATTTACCTCAAAATCAAAAAGATCCTTAACAAACTTGTAAGTTCTTGTTAGCTCTATATCCACAATACATTTATCCTTAAATTGATCAAAAGTTGAATTCAGATTATCTTTCCTTGCAGCCCATTTTTCAAAAATCTTGTCCATAGTAACTAATTCTTTCTGAAAAGATGCTAAAATGTCTACCAATTGTTTTTTAGTTTTGTATATTTCTTTACGTTTCACCTTTGCAACAAAATGTGAAACCACATCCTTTATCTTCTTCTAAAAACCTCTACTTTACCTTTTGATCAATGTCATCCTCATCCATGGAAGGAGGAAGAGGGGAAGCAGGAAATTCAACAATAGGGCTTGATGAGGAAGGCCCAACAGGGGAAGAAGCTATTTGCATCTACTCTGAAAGTTGTGTTGGGCCATGCTCTCCCAATCTTTTCTTTAAATTTGCAATTAAAGTATCTCTTTCAAGAATCCCCTGTTTCAACTCACCTTAAACCTTCAAAACTATTTCCAACTTTGTAGTGAGTTCTTTCTTCTCCTTGGCCTCTTTTTCTACCATCTTTGCTATCAATTGTGTTGTGGCCATTACCATACCTGAAGCTTCCACCAAAGAAGTATTAGTAACCCTTCTTACAATTAGACTCCCTAAAAGGTCATCTTTGACAATTTGTTTTCCCTTGTTACTTTCATTCTTTCTCAAGGACCACATTACCAAAGCTTGGTGATTGTCACTGAAAGTGACCCCTTTAATAGCCTATTCCACTTCTTGAGTTCCATGGAAAGGAGTGGTCTATTTTTTGACTGCATCAAAAACTACTACATCAACTATATCCCACTCTGGGAGGATTAGCACTCCTGACACTTTTACCATATCTCTTCCCTGTTCTAGACTGATTTGTATAAACTTTGCAGTCATCTCTATTTTCACTTCCTCCTCTATGATTTGTAAATCCTTCTATGGAATATCTTCATGTTTCTTCTCACAGATTTCTTGAAATTGCCTGATGTTTAATTTCCAAAGAAATTACATGAAGGCCCTAGTTTTAACAAAAGTATCATCAACCAAAAATTCCTCAAAAGCTTGCTTGATTATAGGGTCTAACTCTGTACCTACAAATTCCCTTGTTATTAAATCCAACTTGGGATTTTCTGGTGGCTCTGGCAGTCCCTCATTTATTTCTTCATAGGTCATAAAGATTTGACCTAGAGCATCTACTTGTTGTACTTGTTCTACAATCTCTTGGTCATCAAAAATTCTTAGAGGAGACTGTGATGGAGAATACTCCTTGTCAACATGAATAGGTCTTTCTTCCACTCTCTATTTCTTTAATGGGGGTGGAGAATCAATTACATCCTTAGAGGTTTGAGGATGAGGAGAATCAGGGATCTCTACAATCTCCTTGTATTTCTCAACTTGTTGTGAAGTTGATGGGATATTCCTTGTATCAATTTGCCTTTGCTGGCTTCACTCTGGTACTACAACATTGTAACCAGTCTTCTTTTGCACCATGTACCCTCCTAGGGGAAAAACTTTTGCAAATACAGGCTTTCTTAACAATTGTTTAGCCCTTTCTGGATCATCCTTCATACCCTTTTCCTTCTTTTCATTTAAGGTCTGAAAAAAACCCTAAAAAAAATTCATGAGGGTATCTATTTTCTTCCCTATTGGAGTTATGCTTTTCAAGGGATCCCATCCAGAATCAAACTGCCACATAAAATCTAATGTCTTTTTGTACACAAGCCACTTTTCCTTCCTAACCTCTTGATCCTTCAACTTTGGGACATTTCTAACAATATCCTCAAGGAAATAAAAAATGTGGTTAATCATGGCACACTTGGCTTTCTTCTTGAACATTTCATTATAGAACCCTTTTGGATCTTTTGTTCTAGCAATTGTAGTGGCCATACGGTATGGAGCCAGGATTTTATCCATGTGAATTCATCCACCCTTGGTAATTATGAATTGGTGGGCAATGGTAACATTCGGGAATAAAGTTCCCTTGCCTTTTTCAATGAGGGCATACTCTTCAATATCTCCCAATTGCCTAAAAAACTCTACAATTCCAATCCTAAGGGGTACATGATAAGGTAATATAAAAGGGGTTCCCCTAAAGCCATACAATCTGATGATAGTTGATACATTTTATAGAAAATGACATATCCCCAATTGTGTACAATTTTTAGATTATTAGCAAACTAATTTGGCCTAATGATCTGTGCCAATACTGTTGGGATTCTTGGGTTGTCTAAGACAAACAACATCCTGAGCCTGGTTGTAAAACATTTATGAAAATTTGTGAAATTGTGATCCTTCTTATCCCAGGTCATTGTGAGGCTCCATAATTGGACTGGCATATCTTCACCATCCTTCTATCTCATTAATTCCATTTCTTGCTCAAAATAACTTGCTCCTTTAAACAGAAACATGTACATTATGAAAGAATACCAACAAAAGGGCATGTCATCTTCATTCTTTTGAATCTTCACTAATCCATTATGGATTAATTCAACAATAAAAGGAGCAAAGTCAAAAGTAATAGATACATGTGCATGTATAATTTGAATCACCATGCACATCAAATGTATTGGCATCCTCTCACTAACATCCTCTCCAAAAACCTGACACAATGACCAATATGCACCCTTACCTCTGGCATCAAAATATTCTATTTTAAAAGGCTCCTGAGTGTTCTATCCCATAATAACCATTTTCCCAATTTTGGTGCAGAAATCCTTAAACAATTTTCCTCTGAAATAGTTCCTTTGTGCATCATACACTTGCCTTAGCTCTTCAAAATAAATATTCTCTAAACTGTCTGAGGGTTCACTTAACCCGAACACCTTCTTGATCTCTTCAGCAGGAATTTTAATCAATAGTATTCCCTTTGCATCCCTAACCTCCCTAGTGATTGGATCATAACTCTTTACAACCTAGATCATCAAATCCACATCTAAAAAGACAATGGGTACCACAATTTTTCCTAGGTCAGACTGCCATACATTGCTTGCAGGGTGAGGGGCATTTCTCTGACTAAAACCTACTTTGAATAATTCCAATCCAGTGATATTAGAGTCACCACTTGCATTGATTATACCAATTTTAGCCTCTCTAATAAAATTTGATGTGTCATATAAACCCTCCGCTACTTTTACCCTAGGGTCTTTAGGAATCAAACTCTTGGTTTTCACCAGGTTAGTAGTAGAGCTGGGAAGTAACTGTAACAAATCCTCATGCAAACCTCTTTCACTATACTCAATTTTACTAGACAATTCTTTCCTTGGTGCCATTTTTAGGGTTTATCTTAAAAGAAACCTTTGCAAGATATACAAACTACAAAATTGTGACTGTTTTAGCAGGGAAGCAATTTGCACAAGTATTTTACCAACCTCTTTCTAGGAAATCACCAGGCTACAACCACCAGTCCTCACAATTCTTCACACTTGAGTCTCTGTAAGTTTTTTATTTCTTTATGCTTCATAGAGTGCGCAAAATTTTGATATTTGAGCAATTAAAGTAGTCATTTCAACAATTTATTTAGCATGATTCAACAATTACTGCTCTGAAAGAATGAATTGTCATTTCTCAATGGGAAACTTCAAATTTGCATTACTTTATCTCTAGTTTGAATTAGAACCATCAATCATCATTAGCAGATGATCTAACAGCTTGTCGCATGATCACATATCTTGAAAATTTCTCATGCAAACATGTGAAAAGTCATCACTTAGTCTCTCTATTGACAGTAGTCCCATATAATTTTCACTATTAAAACAAAACGTTAGTCGCATGATCGCATAGCTTGAAAATTGCTCATGCAAACAAGCGAAAAACCATTAGCATTCACTCACCATCATCTTTTCTTCAAGTTATTGGTCCCACTTCACTTTGTTAATAAAAAAAAATCCACGCTGGCAATACCTGGCAAGTTGTCATGTAATCTCCTTCTTTCTAAGCACTGGTGTTTTGCTGACATCCTCCACATCAGCAAGTACTATTGACCAATCAAGGAAATACCATATGCAAAAACTAACACCGGTCCCATTGATATTAGAAAATGAGAAAATGGTATTCATGTACATCTGTCAAAGGTCCCACCTGAGAATCACACTTGGCTTTATGCAAGATCAACGGCATGTCACATGATCTCATAGGCCTCTAAGATCCCATGTGATTATACGACAGTCATCTGATGTTTTCCTTATTACTTTTCAACTCTGGAGATCCTTTTTCCACTGGCCCCACTATCCTCTACAAATAAAAATCTGCCACTTGTGAAATACTTGTCAGTAGTCCCACTTTTTTTCCGCATCAAGCTTCATTGTAAGATCAATGGTTAGTCACATGTTTTCATGGCTTGGAGAGATTCCATGCAAACACACAACCGCCATTAGATCTTCATTAAAGAATCAAAGCTGAAGGAAAGCCAAAACATTAGAAAATAAAAGGCATAGGACTTAAGAAATATTAATCATTGCTGGACTTAGGAAAAATAAAACTGCCAGTTGCGGAGACTTAGGAAAATATTTACGCACATGCATTTTTGAGACTTTAATTGATTCAAAAAGGTACTGCTCAAATAGAAATGAATAGAGCGACGTAGGGTTTTTGAACATGGCATAAACTTAGGGTTTTTCTCAGGTTTAACTCTTAGTTAGGGCTCATTGGATACTAAGGAAAAATAGATAATTTTGCAAGATTTTTTATGGCTTTTCTATAGAAAAATTATCACAACTTCATGAACATTTATATACACTTCAAATTTATAAAAATTTCACAATACTCATGTACTAAAAACTTGAAGTGCCAATAATGGCTCTGTTTGGGGATGTATGCCTCTTGCAGGCATAACAAGAATTATGAATCTCTAGGATAAGTAGACCATCTATAGAAACAAAACAACTAACCTACTCACACAACTGGGAAAGGGAAACTAACTACTATTCATGGATAATGAGAGTACCTTATGAAAAGTACAACTTGAGGAATTGTCCATGAACTGGAAATTCCATTTTATTTCCAATTAAGTCCTTCAGAATGTATGAATCAAGTCCCCATGCTTGACCGATCAAATATGGTCCCAACCAAATAGGGTCAAATTTGTTGTGTTTACCCTTGTCTTCAAGCCTGGCATTCCACATCAGGACCAAATCATTATCCTAAAAAATTTTGACTGTATTTATTTTGTCATACAAATTCTTATACTTGAGCTGAGATCTCAAATTTGTATCATGTGCCTCCCTCTTTGATTCATCTAATTGTATCAAATCCTGTAGTTTGATCTTCATTTCATCATCTTGAGCATCATCATACAACTGGATGAACTTGTACATTTGTAGAAAATTATTTTGTGGTAACCTGGCATGGATAACATATACTAAATCAAAAGGAGCACATCCTATAGCCTTCTTGATTGTTACTCTGTTAGCCTACAGAGCTAGCTGTAATTTTGAGTCCCATGCCTTCTTTTTTGCATCTAAGATTCTTTTCAAAAAATTTATCAAGCTTTTGTTACTTGATTCAGTCTGACCATTTCCTTAAGGATGGTAAGGAGCAGAGTATGAAATTTTAATACCATATTGTAAACAAAAGCTAACAAATTCTGCAGATCTGAAACACAAAGCATTGTCTACAACTAAAACTTCAGGGCGCCCAAACCTTATCAGCAAATTTTGCATCAGGAAATCAATAACCACTTTACTGGTTGCCTTTTTAGTGAGAATGGCTTCCACCCACTTTGTAAAGTAATCAGTTGCAACCAATATATAGGAATGTCCCCCACTAGATTTGTTTGGGATCTCTCCCATGAAATCCATGCCCCACTTTTGAAAAGGGGCTTCTACATTAATAGGGCTTAGAGGCAAATTCCCATTAAACTTCAGCTTTCCTGAGAACCTCTGACAAGCATCACATTTTTTAACAAAGGAATGTGCATCCTTGAAAATAATAGGCCACCAAAAACTAGATCTCAGTATCTTGTGTGCAGTAGTCTTATTCATATAATGGCCACCACATACACCTTCATGCATTGTTTGCAGCAAATCATTAGCCCTTTGAGGATCAACACATTTTAGTGGGACACCCTCATTACTTCTCCACCATAATTCTCCTTTAATGATCACATACTTCAGAACATTTAACTTGACAGTCCTCCTTTTGTGATCTTCCATATCAGAAGGAAGTAAAAGCTTTTTCAAGTATCCAATCACATCCTTGTACCATTCATAGCAATCTAAATCACAAATGTATGGCACCTTTCTTCTTCTTCAAGAGTGTTGATGTGATTAGCATCCAAATTGCTTTGGGCCATAAGTTTTGCTAACCCCAATCCTCTTACTAGTTTAGTGATTTGGATATCAACATCAAACTCTTGGATTCTATTTATCCACCTGCATCTTCTCCCTAAAACTTCTTGTTGAACCAAGATGTCTTTTATAGTAGCACTGGGTACATATGCAACTACAGTTGCTCCTACCAAGTAACATTTAAAATTTTTGATAGCTTTGACCAATGCATAGGCCTGTTTCTCATTTATATCATACTTTAACTTAGTTGCCTGCAATGATTTACTAAAAAAGGAAATGGGCTATTCAAAACCCTCTGAGATCTTCTATAACAATACTGCAGTTATAGTATGATAAGAAGAAAATGAAAAGATTTGAATAGGCTTATTGAAATCTGGTGATCTTAATACAGGAGCATTTTTAATAGACATCTTGATATCAGAAAAAGCTTTCTTGGCCTCATTAGTCCATTCCACCTTTGCATTCTTCTTCAGCATTTTAGAGATGGGAACACTGATATCAACAAAGTTTGTAACAAACCTTTTGACAAAATTTATCTGTCCAAAGAAAGATTGGATACCTTTTACATTTTTTGGCAATGGTACCTTATCTATTGCTGCTACTCTCTCAGGGTCAATCTTGACTCCATCCTTAGATACAATATGTCCCAAAAGCTTACCCTCTATTACTCCAAAGGAACACTTCCTTGGGTTTAGGGAAACCCCATATTCTAGAGCTCTTACAAAAAAAATTTCCAAGTGACCACAATGCTGGTCTTTCTTTTCCGAATAAGTTGTCAAGTCATCCTGATAACCAACAAGAAATTTGTTTATAAAATATAAAAAAACTACATCCATAGCCCTTTGAAAGGTATCCCCAGCATTGGTTAAACCAAATGGCATCCTAACATACACATAAGTACCCCATGGAGTAGTGAATGCAGTTTTGAACTGCTCTGTTTCTTTGACACCAACTTGATTGTAACCTGAAAAACCATCCATCATGGACATTAATTAAAATCCAATAACCCTCTGTAACATGGCTTCCATGTTTGGTAGACCATAATTATCCTTTAAAGAATTTATGTTCAAGTTTCTAAAGTCTACACATAGCCTAATGTCTCCATTCTTTTTTCTTATAGGAATGAGATTAGAAACCCATGTTGAATGCCTAATAGGTTGAATGATGCCTACATCACTCATGTTTTTTAGCTCATCCTACATTTGTGGTGCCAAAGTAGGGTTGACATGTCTCAACTTTTGTCTAAAAGGTTTGGTATTTTCCTTCAAAGGAATTTCATGTTGGAACAAGTCTTCTCTATATGCCTTTAAATCATCATAAGACCAAGCAAAGACATGTCTATACTTTCTAAGATCTATCAGAGACTTTTTTATTTTAGGAGTCAGGCTTCCCCCAATATATACATTTTTGGGGCTTCCTTTGTTCCTAAATTTATTTCCTCTACACCCTCAGGCTTGCTTAAAGCTTTTCTTGGGAAGAGCTATCATGGCTATCGAATGCTCTTTCTAACACTACCAAACCTTTTGGGACCTTATTTGTTTTTAACTCTAAGATCTCCTTACCAAGGAGAGTTTCCCTATTATTTGATGTTTCTACAGACTCACCAAAATTTATTTCTTTATCTCCAAAACTCGCATTACAATGCAGAAATCTTAAAATATCTAGGTCATCATCAAAAACTTGCCAATTTTCATAGTTATCTAGTATGGATGGCCTAGTTTGGATCTCGATCCTAGATATCCTTGCAAAAGTGATATCCTCTAGTCTTAAAGAAATGTTAGCCAATAAATTAGCCATTCTATTATGACCTCTGTCCATCCAATCAATACAGAAAATATCAAACTGTTCTATCTCATCCCAAACAACATTCCTATATTGTTTTAACCTTTGGTTTCTTGAAACATATTTGGATCTAATCTGAGATACTATTGGTGTAATTAATTATTCCTAATTACACTTTACTTAATCTTACTTAGGTTAATGCATTGCATAGTAAGTTGTGTTTGAGACACCTAGGAGTGTGCACATCTAATAAGCAAATGGTGTAGGAGAAATTCCACTTTAGGTGTGATAGTTGTCATCACATAACTCATTGTGTGTGAGATCCACCTTTTGTGCTCTTATCACATTATCATCCTAATCCAATGCACATACTTTATTGCATATTGGAGGATGATCCACATTTGGTGGACATGTGATTACACCTAGCATAGGTGATAGCTTATCAGCTCCTTATCACGGTCTCTTATTGCCTTTCCTATATAAGGAGGCCTATTATGTAATCATAATCAATTGAGCATTTGATCATCAATTCATTGGATCTATTCAATCTATCCTTGCATCCATATTTTCTCTCTTGTGCTTTTCTTCAATCTCTTGATCTTGGTTCAATATTTGATATTTGCAAATTCTTACATGGTATTAGAGTGATTGGAGTGTTTTAGATTAGCCAATTTGAAGAGAGTTTGATGCAAGCTTTGAAGGTCCAAATCTTAGATCTGGCAACCAACATGTGATAGATGCATCTTGGAGCAGATCTAACCTCACCATTGCATCCGGGAGGCTATTTTAGTTAAAATCGACTATAAATTTGCCCATATTTGGCGAAAGTCCAATCTAAGACAAATTTTTTTTGCAAATCAGGCCATATGGCCCCATGTACTATCTGGTACAATTTTATTAAAAAAATAAATAAATATTTATTTATTTGTGTCAGAAATTATTTTTTTGCAAAAATTGTGTTTTTGAGGGCTAGGTACGAACCCCTCTCTTAAGCATTAGATAGAGAATATTCTCTACCTTGTACCAGTCTAGTGACATTATCTATGAGATTAGATAGAGCACAGAACCCCACAACAATAGGAGCAGTGAAATCAAGCCCAAAGGCGATATCACCACTGAGCCAAATCCGAGCTTCTACTTTTCTTAAGCACCATGGTCGCAACACATATAAAGGGATTTAAAATCTTGTTTTGGACGCATGTGGGACTAAAAGTCCCATCTCCCCTCACACCATGCTCCACCTGTGGGTGGCCCTTTTTGCAATGCCACCGCTAGTTTCAATGCAGGCCTTTGCAGATGTTCACACTCCCTCTGCTCTGCTACTCTACAAATATCTACTTGACGGCGTTCCCTCCACCCATCTGAGGTAGCTCCTCCAAGTGGATCACTTTGCACCCCCGATCTACCACCTTAGCTAAGAAAAACAACCACCTCCATCGTCTGCTAAAGACCAGCCGCTACGCCCCTCCTAGCGTGCCCCTACCACACGGCAGGTAGAAACCCATGACAGTTGCGCCCACCTCAACGGCCATGACAGAAGCATAGATCACCAAGTCTACCATGTAGGAGCCAACCTAATCATGCCACATGGTGGAGAAACAAAGTCAACTCCCCACCACATCTTTACTATACAGCCAGACACATCATATACCACGTCAGCTGAAGGAGGCTTTTTGGCTTGCGTCACCCGTTATACTGGCCTAAAATTGACGACCGTCCAGTCATCAAAATAGAGCAGAATTGGCTTTTGGTGATGGTCATCTAGATGTCAAATTTAACATAGTGTTCTTCTAACATCATCCAGGTTTGAAATTTCATAGGCTTCACCATTGGAGTTTTCATTTTGACAATCCAACTTCAGAGGCCTATAACTTGCTCATTTTTCTTCCTTTTTTCGAGCAATTTTTTTTTAAATTGGGTAAAATTTCATCTAGAATCTAGTGGTGGTATTATTTTGGTGTTTTAGTGGCCTCATTTGTCAAAAATTGTAGTTTTTGGTGATTGTACCTATTTGTTCCTGATTTCTGCAACTTCCAAGGCTTCGTTTGGGCACATACGGTAACATTTTGAGGTGAATTTTTTTTTGAAAGTGCATGATTTTTCATCTACTTTCTAGATCTGTAATCAGATTTGAGTGATTTTGGGTAGACATATCACTTTCAGAAATAGGTCATTTTGGGGCTATAATTGCAATTGGTTAATCCTTGGATTTTAGTTTTTTGATTTGCATCAGTCATTTGAAGAAGTTATCAGTAGTTATCAGTCATTATTTGGTGTTAATATGGATAATTCAAAGGTTAAAATCCTCACTCCATATAACTACCATGAATGGAAACTTTCTTTATGTGATCATTTGTTGAGTCTTGGATTGCTTAGAATGACTCTTGGGAAGGATCAAGAACCTCAAACAGGTGTTGTAGAAAGGAGAAAATGGTTTGATAGAAGAGATAAAGCACTTGGCTCTCTTAGATCATCCATCTCTCATGACTTGCACTTTCATATTGCATCTTGCACTCATCCTCATGATGCTTGGATCAGATTGGAAGGACTCTTTGGTAAACCTGATAGAATGAGAAAATTCAGATTAGAGAATGATCTTATAGGTCTTAATCCTAGGGATTTTGACAATATTCAAGATTTTTTCTCTAAGTTCAATACTATTAGATTGGAGCTTTCTTCATGTGGTATTGTTAAAGGGGATGAACAATTGATCTTTTCTATTCTTTCCAAGCTTGGTCCTGAATATTCTATCTTTGTTTCTACATTCTATGCTACTATGGATGCTCTTGGTAGTTCATACAAATTGCCCTCTCTTGATGAATTTGCAACGTAACACACAAGGGAACAAGCAAAGTTGGCACACATGGGTCAGTTGAAGCCTTCCACACATCAAGCATTGATTGCAAGTGAGTCTACTTCAAAGGCTTCTAATGGAAAAGGAGAGAAACACAATAAGGATCCTAAGCCTCATGACAAAGGTAATGAATCTTCTTCACCAAAAAGTATCGAATCCAAGTCCTCTTCAAGAGATGAATCCTCTAGAAGAAAGAGAGATATATTGTCAAAATTTAGGACATGATGAGCATAAGTGTTTTCAAAAGAAGATTGATGAGCTAACTCACATTATTCAGGTACACAACATTAAGTTGTCCTCATCAGTGTTTTCTCCTTATTCTACAAAGTCAACAGCTTCTACATCTTCTTCATCATCCAAAGATAAAGGTAAAGGACAAGCATTCATGGCTTCCACACATCCTAAGCAAGGTAAATGGCTTCTTGATTCAGGTGCATCACATCATATGGCATCTTCTATGGATATGTTTTCTTCTTTTGAGCCTTGTAATTCTCCTAATATTTTGATGGGTAACAATACTTTCATGAGAGTTTGTGGGAAAGGTTCTATTCCTATGGGAGAGGGGACATTTAATGATGTTCTTTGTGTACCATCCTTGACCACTAATATTCATTCTATTTACCAAATTACACATGGGGCACAAGGTAAAATTGTTGAGTTCACTCCTAATTATGTCTACATTAGGGACATGGAGACTAGAGATGTCATAGCTATGGGAGTTGTTGATCATACATCACGCTTGTATTCTTTTTATACTTTTGTTGATAATGATGATGATATTCATGATGTACCCATCCCTTTTCCAAGGGATAATTCTGAGGAGAATTTTGGGCACTTGAATCATTTTGTTGTTGAGACAAGTGTTGATCTTCCTACTCCTCCACTTATTGCTTCTTCAAACATGGGCTCTACTATTCAGTAGGATGATCATAGTGTTTCAAATCTTGTAGAGTGTGATGACTACTTGGATGCATCTTTAGCATTTGTTGATTCTCGTGATGTAGATTTGGAAGACATACATGAGGGGGTTTCTCTTTCCCTTGATGACAGTTTCATCATAGATGGGGACACTTCTTCACCTTCTTTGGAGATTGGTGTACTTGATTCTTCTCCTTCTTCACTTGATTTGTCACATGAGGTGATAGATTCTTTGAGCTTGGAGATTCCTACTCAGTCTTCAGAGATTCATGTATGGAGACCTACATCTTCTTCCTCCTTCCATTTTCACATGGATTGGCTTCTTTATCATTTGATGTATCTATTTCTTCCTAAGGGGAGACATGTTTCTTGTCAGTTTTGGTTAATCTATTGTTTGCAGATACTCTTCATCAACATGGGAGCTTCTACATTATGGGGGGGATATCAAGTCTCCAACTATCCTTCTTATGGGAGGATGCTTCTTTGTATATACATGATGTATGTAGTTCTTGGGGGGTCTTGAGCATTCCATCCATCCATGCATCTTGTTTTCTTCTCTCTTTTTGGGCGAGGGTTTTTCCCATGAAGTTTTCCCTCTTTCTCCACTTTATGAGAGTTATGCATTTCATGTATTGCATTTTGTACATGGGTACCTAACATGGCCTAGTAGTCGGGACCCATCTTGCATTGTGATTTTAAGTGCATTCCCCTAAGTTTCACTTAAGGGGGGGTGTTGGTGTAATTAATTATTCCTAATTACACTTTACTTAATCTTACTTAGGTTAATGCATTGCATAGTAAGTTGTGATTGAGACACCTAGGAGTGTGCACATCTAATAAGCACATGGTGTAGGAGAAATTCCACTTTAGGTATGATAGTTGTCATCACATACCTCATTGTGTGTGAGATCCACCTTTTGTGCTCTTATCACATTATCATCCTAATCCAATGCACATACTTTATTGCATATTGGAGGATGATCCACATTTGGTGGACATGTGATTACACCTAGCATAGGTGATAGCTTATCAGCTCCTTATCATGCTCTCTCATTGCCTTTCCAATATAAGGAGGCCTATTATGTAATCATAATCAATTGAGCATTTGATCATAAATTCATTGGATCTATTCAATCCATCCTTCCATCCATATTTTCTCTATTGTGCTTTTCTTCAACCTCTTGATCTTGGTTCAATATTTTCTATTTGTAAATTCTTACAGGTACAACTAGGTTTGAATCTCCAATAACTCTGAGATTTTTGATCTTGTGCTTTGAGGCTAATCTTAATCCTATCAGTAAAGCCTCATACTCTGTAGTAGTATTTGTGCAAGTAAATGATAGGGTGAAGGAAAACTTAAAAAAAAATTTAGTGGGAGAAATTAACAACACACCTACACCAGATCCTTCTTTAGAGCAAGCACCATGAAACTAAATGGTCCAAAGATCATTTTGATTTGTTACATTTCTTTCCTCCTGAGCTAACAGAGAAGGTTCATCTTCATTATCATTACTCTATACTTGGAAGGAATTTATATTAGTATCAGGAAAACAATTCATGTTGTTATCATTAGCTTCTTCCTCAATCATGTGAGGAGTTCTAACTTCCCTGAGTACCTTAATGCTCTTACCAGTGACATTAAAAGTAGCATAAGATAAATCACACTAGTTGCTCCCTCCCATTGCAGCACTCCATTTTCTTTATAACAACATTCCATATTGTGGAGGAATATCCACAACTAAAACACTCATAGTCAACTATTTCTCAGGACAAACACCAAGCCTATAAGGTAAGGCCTTTATTGTTCCAATTACTGGTACCTCCCTAGAGTCCATTGCCTGGCATCTCCCATGAGGAGTATCAACCTACAATCCCATTGATCTCATAATTTCAGCAGGCATGATAGTATTTGAAGCTCCTGAGTCAATCATGAAATTTTTTAACATTTTATCATTTATGACTAGTGTCAGGAAAAAAGGATCAATAGCTCCCATAGAGGTTTTTACAACATTACTGTCCAAATAGATCTGAGGAATTTTTGAAACAATTTCTCCAGTGTCCTTCTTTATAGTTGGATCTTGACCCTTCATTCTAGTATTTACTGTTTCCTGGATGTTTGTGGTTTGAACACCATTTATCCATGTGAGGGCTTTCTCTTTGTGTTCATTTATCCTCATCATCTCCAATAAAGGCACTTTTATTGTGATCTGAGATAACAGTTGATTCATGTCAATAGGTGCATAATTTAAAATAGATAAGTCTACCTTGCCTTTTGGGGTATCCTTGACTTTAGGTTGTGTGGCTGTACCCAATGGTTCCTTATCCTTTGATTTATTTTCAAGTTGGGAATTTGGGGTGGTAACCATTGGATTTTTAGCCTTGATCTTAAAAACCTTGATTGGTTCAGCAGGCTTTTCAGTGCCCCTTTTTTTTAATTTCTTAGCATCATCAGTAGCCTTATTTTTTGTGGCAGACTGCTTTGCATCTTCTTTATCCCATTTGATAAAAACACCTGTTGGTTTACCAAATGTTTTTTCAACAATCCTATTTCTAAGGACATAATTACTCTTGGCATGTGTCACCATATCAACAGTGATCTAGGTTATCTCTTCATCAGAAGGTCTTCTTAATACAATAGGTTCTTCAACTTGTTCAGAGTTGTTATTTCTATCTTTAATTTCTTCCTCTTCTTCATTGGAAAAAACTTGTTCATGGCAAGCTTATCCTCTATTCTGAGAATGATTTACATCTTGATTTTCACTTTCTTCATTAGAGTAAACCTCTTCAACAAATTTAGAAAAGGTCATTCCACAACCTTTTTCATCATATGATTCACCTTCCTCCTCTTCTTATTCAATACTTTCAAACATATTCTGAGAAATCACACAATAATCTAAATCATGAGGGGATTGGTACACAGTGCACCATGGAGTTTCACCAGTCATATTGACTGAATGCTTTTGCAAAGGGTCATGGGTTTTATCATTTGACCTCATATCCTTCTTTTCTGGGACAATAGGCTTTCCATCCTTCCACTGTGTATTGTAAGGATAGTTCTACATCCTAGGCTGCCTATTGAAATTATTTGGAGGAGGCCTATCATTTCCCTAAAACTTATGTTTACTTTCCCCTGGTTTCAGATCCTTTAAGACATTAAGGATTTTCTTGAGGCTGTCATCTTCCCTAGGTTTTACATTTGCAGATTTATTAACTTCTTTCTTTCCAAACCTAGAGATTTTAGGATCCTCTCTTCTTCCTAGTTTTCCAGATGCCCTCCTATTACTCTCAATGTTTACTACAAATATTTGAGCTTCTCTGATAGTCTTATGGTTCTTATCCCTAAGAAGATATCCCATCTTGGCATCAAAAGCATTCAGATATTTTGCTAGACATACCTTTTCATCCAATCTCATGACTTGGAAGAGTTTGTGTATTGCCTTTTGAAACCTCACATTGAATTCTAGGACTTCCTCATTCTGGTTTTTCTTTATATTGTTAAATTCATTTAACATAAAACCCTCATTAGTCTTATCACCATATTGATCTTTAAAAAAATTTATAAAATCATCCCAAGAACCAATACAATCATAAGGAAGCCCTCTGAATCAGTCTCTTTCATCTTCAATTAAAGATTGAACAAACAATTTCATGATGACATATTCATATTCTATTTCATAGTCATCAATCATATCAATAAAATTCTTTAGATGATCTTCATAGGAAAAAACATTATTTCCAGTAAACTTAGGTAATTTCTCTCTAATCTTTGCAGGAATCAAATTAGGATAACCAGCAATATGGTTAAAGAGAAGCTGTCTATACCTTTCAATGTGAATTTTTCCTCTTTGTAATGAAGTATTTTTTTGAGAGGTGGAAGCTTTGTTATTTGTTGTATGAGCAACATTTACAGTAGTCAATGGTGTGACAATGGCACCCTGGGTAGCAAAGTTTCCAACATTAACATTAGATGTTATCCTAGGGTTAGTTGGAAATAAAGGAACAAAAGATTGTCTAAGAAAGTCAACTTTCTTTTTCATTTCCAAAGTAGTAGCCTCAATTTCTACCTTTTCTAATTCTTTAGCAATAACCTCTTGTTCTCTTCTAGCCCTTTCTAAATCATTTTCCAATTTGGACAAATGATCTATTGGGATCTTGTCATTTTTAGGCTCATTTATTGTGATCCCTTTTGAGATCTATTTTCCCTTATCCTTAGGCTTCCTAACTTCGGCAATGGGTCAGACAATAGGTTGTTCAGCAACCTCCTTGGGGGCTTCTACAAAATTTATGGCCTTCAAGGTCATCAACTGTCTTTTGAGCTGATCTGCCCTAATTTGGGCCTGTCTTATTTCAGTTTCCTTTTCACCTTCTCTTTCCTTCCTAATTGCAATTTGTTCCTGGATACTTCTTTCTAAATTGTAGACTTCTTCAAAAATATCCTCTGAATCTGGAAGAGTAGTATCAGATGGTGAATTTTCAGACATAGAATCTCCTTGCTGATTTCTAGGATTTTTAGGACTGTCAGTTAGAGAAGGTCCCTAGGTTGGGGGATCATTTCTTCCTTCCAAGCCCCTACTCTTACTTCTTGACCTTCTGACTTCCTTTTGAGATTCTACATCTGGGTTCATCTTTTTCTTATGATGAACTTCATCATTTTTCTGAAAATAAAAATCCTCATATGCTCCTAAACCCAAATCAACTACCTCTTCATACTCAGAGGTATTTTCTTCTTGGTCTTGAGTGAATTTGTGATCTATTTTCATATCTTTCTTCTATCTCCATGCCTGAGACATATCACCACTATTCTGATTTCTTCTAGGTAAATAAGTCCTAGAAGTTCTTGAAAGTTCACCTTCTAATCTAGTTTTTGGATGGTCCTTCCTCTAAGCCCTATTATTTTTTTGACTCATAATTGCAAGTATGTGAAACAATTTCTCATTTCCTTATTATCTTTACTTAGCACTACTGCAGAGACTTTCAGAGTCACCACTAACACAAGTTGGGAAATATTTTCACACACTTAATAAATCAAAGTATTCAAAATTTATCAAGTAATCAAAACACAGATTACTATAAACAAATGCAAAGCTAAAAGAGATTTTTAGGTTCTGACCAAATCCAAAGCTTGCAAATATTTCTCTGTTTTCCAATGGTGCTTTACTGGTTCTAACAAATAAGAAGGCTATGAGTCTAGCTCAACTTGTACCTACATTATTTGATATTCAAATTTACAATACCAAAGATCTAAAATTCAAATTTATTATAGTATTTCAATCCCTCTTCCCCAGTAGAGTTACCATTTTGTTGGTTTCCAAAATGGGATTTTATGCTCTAACATGCAACCAATACATCTACAGATTTTGAGGATTGGTTAGATCCAAATATTTAACTCTAGAGATGATTGGACCAACTATAGGGTCTTAGTATGCCCTCTGCGCTTCTAGCTCTGCAAAACCAAGGAGGGTACTCCTAATCCAATAACAAAACTTGCTTCACTAATTCACTGTCTAGATTTAAATGCAATAGATAAATGACAAGAAAAATTGAGATGATGACCATTCATTCATAGATTTTTCACTATCACTACGTGGTAATTTATTCTGCAAATCACTGAACTTCAAAGAATTTTGATAATTTTATGCTTAAAGATGGAAATACTAGTAGAATCCTTTTAAACACTTATCTTTATGAGAAGAACTTTACTGTCGGCCAGTGTCTTATCCATTGGGCTACACCTCCACTGCAAGACTATTATACATGAACAAATATACTAAACTTTGAAATATTTATTACCCTTTGAAAATACTAATCACCCTATGGTTGATTTTATCAAAAGTTCCTAGATTCACACTACTTACTGATGCATCCTTAAGAAAAACTTCAAAGAATTTATGTCATATTCAAAGCTTATTTAATCTGACCCTGGATCAGAGCTAAGAAATATAGACATACACACAAATATCATCTATGCAATGAATTGGAACAATTCATAACTCAAACAGAAATACTCAAGGAGAGATATAAATCTTCGATTTTATTCAAATGCTATATTATATCATCCTCACAAAATGCTTTACAGTATAACCTTCTGAAAATAACTTGAACTAGGAAATATTGTTCTTCTATAGAAGTAATGTCTACAAAAAATGATCTACGATATCCCAGACTCAAGAAACTTGTCAATAAAATTGCTCAAGTTCTCAGTCCTTTTACACTAATCCTGGTAATCCTTTTATAGAATAAGGATTGCAAACAAGCTTAAGATCCTCTTAGAAAAGACAAGAAAGAAGTCCTCAAACAAGAACAAAAATGCAAATAAAAACTTTCTTTTTACAAAACTTCAAGATGGATTGTAAAGATGAGCACCAAAATCTTGCAATAGCTCCCAAGGTCAGTTCAACTTTTGTCAGGTGTTGTATCCGTATCTATTATAACTACTTGATGTCCTTATCCTTGTTAGCTTTGATCTTGAGGGTTTGGAATGTTGCCACTTTCTGTCTCTTTATTTGATGTTTTTTCTTCTTCTAAACCCTCTAAGGGATATGTTGATTCCCAAGTCATATAGGTCTCTTCACTTGGCCAATGAAAGGCAAGGACTTCATCACTTTTTGGTAATAATTTGTTCCACTCAGCAACCAACTAGTGAACCTCTATTCTTACATTAGCAAAATGCATCCTAGCATCCTGAAGGAGTTCAACAAGTTGTATGAATGGGGTATTATCATCTGTACATAAAGTGGAGTCTACTTTAGATAATACTTGTCTATCTATTTGCTCCATCCATTGATCTTTATCTTTAATTACCTCATCTGCCTTAATAAGACCAGGAAAAATTTGAAAGTCATCCTGGAAATATCTTACCCTTAAGATTTATGATCTTCTTCTTATACTCCCCCTATTTACCTCAAAATCAAAAAGATCCTTAACAAACTTGTAAGTGTTTGTTATCTCTATATCCACAATACATTTATCCTTAAATTGATCAAAAATTGAATTCAGACTATCTTTCCTTGCAGCCCATTTTTCCAAAATCTTGTCCACATTAACAAATTCTTTCTGAAAAGATGTTAAAATGTCTGTCAATTGTTTTACAATTTTGTATATTTCTTTAGGTTTCACCTTTGCAACAAAATGTGAAAACACATCATTTATCTTCTTCTCAAACCTCTACTTTACCTTTTGATCAATGTCATCCTCATCCATGGAAGGAGGAAGAGGGGAAGGAGGAAATTCAACAATAGGGCTTGATGAGGAAGGCCCAGCAAGGGAAGAAGCTATTTGCATCTACTCTAAAATTTGTGTTGGGCCATGCTCTCCCAATCTTTTCTTTAAATTTGCAATTAAAGTATCTCTTTCAAGAATCCCCTGTTTCAACTCACCATAAACCTTCAAAACTATTTCCAACTTTGCAGTGAGTTCTTCCTTCTCCTTGGCCTCTTTTTCTACCACCTTTGCTATCAATTGTGTTGCGGCCATTACCATACCTGATGCTTGTACCAAAGAAGTATCAGTAACCCTTCTTAAAATTAGACTCCCTGAAAGGTCATCTTTGACAAATTTGTTTTCCCTTGTTACTTTCATTCTTTCTTAAGGACCACATTACCAAAGCTTGGTGATTGTCACTGAAAGTGACCCCTTTAACAGCCCGTTCTGCTTCTTCTTGAGTTCTCTTGAAAGGAGTGGTTTATTTTTTGACTGCATCAAAAACTACTACATTAGCTATATCCCACTCTGGGAGGATTAGCACTCCTAACACTTTTACCATATCTCTTCCCTATTCTGGACTGATTTGTTTAAACTTTGTAGTCATCTCTATTTTCACTTCCTCCTCTATGATTTGTAAATCCTTCTCTAGATTATTTTCATGTTTCTTCTCATAGATTTCTTGAAATTTCCTGATGTTTAATTTCCAAAGAAATTGCATGAAGGCCCTAGTTTTAACAAAAGTATCATCAACCAAAAATTCCTCACAAGCCTGCTTGATTATAGGGTCTAACTTTGTACCTGCCAATTCCCCTACTATTAAATCCAACTTGAGCTCTTCTGGTGGCTTTGGCACTCCCTCATTTATTTCTTCATAGGTCATAAAGATTTGACCTAGAGCATCTACTTGCTGTACTTGTTCTGTAATCTCTTGGTCATCAAAAATTCTTAAAGGAGACTATGATGGAGAATACTCCTTGTCAACATGAACAGGTCCTTCTTCCACTCTCTATTTCTTTGATGGGGGTGGAGAATCAATTACATCCTCAAAGGTTTCAGGATGACGAGAATCAAGGATCTCTATAATCTCCTTTTGTTTCTCAACTTGTTGTGAAGTTGATGGGATATTCCTTGTATCAATTTGCCTTTGCTAGCTTTGCTCTGGTACTACAACATTGTAACCAGTCTTCTTTTGCACCATGTACCTTCCTGGGGGCAAACCTTTTGCAGATACGGGCTTGCTTAAAAATTGTTTAGCCCTTTCTAGATCATGCTTCATAACCTTTTCCTTCTTTTCATTTAAGGTCTAAAAAATACCCTGAAAACAATTCATGAGGGTATCTATTTTCTTCCCCATTAGAGTTATGCTTTTCAGGGGATCCCATCCAGAATCAAACTGCTAGATAAAATCTAATGTCTTTTTGCACACAAGCCACTTTTCCTTCCTCACCTCTTGATCCTGCAACTTTGGGACATTTCTGACAATATCCTTAGGGAAATTAAAAATGTGGTTAATCATGGCGCACTTGGCTCTCTTCTTGAACATTTCATTAGAGAACCCTTCTAGATCTATTGTTCTAGCAATTGTAATGGCCATACGGTATGGAGCAAGGATTTTATCCATGTGAACCCATCCACCCTTGGTAATTATGAATTGGTGGGAATTTATAACATTCAGGAATAAAGTTTCGCTACCTTTTCCAGTGAGGGCATACTCTTCAACATCTCCCAATTGCCTAAAAAACTCTGCAATTCCAATCCTAAGGGGTACATGATAATGCATTATAAAAGGGGTTCCCCTGAAGCCATACAATCTGATGACAGTTGATACATTATAGAAAATGACATCTCCCCAATTGTGTACAATGTTTAGATTCTTAGCAAACTGATTTGGCCTAATGAGCTATGCCAATACTGTTGGGATTCTTGGGTTGTCTAAGAAAAACAACATCTTGAGCCTGGCTGCAAAACGTTTATGAAATTTTTTGAAAATGTGATCCTTCTTATCCCAGGTCATTGTGAGGCTCAATAATTTGACTGGCGTATCTTCACCATCCTTCTGTCTCATTAATTCCATTTCTTGCTCAAAATAACTTGCTCCTTTAAATAGAAACATGTACATTATGAAAGAATACCAGAAAAAGGGCCTTTCATCTTCATTCTTTTGAATCTTCAGTAATCCATTATGGATTAATTAAGCAATAAAAGGAGCAAAGTCAAAAGTAATAGATACATGTGCATGTAGAATTTGAATCACCATGCACATCAAATGTATTGGCATCCTCTCACTAACATCCTCTCCAAAAACCTGACATAATGACCAATATGCACCCTTAGCTCTAGGATCAAAATATTCTATTTTAAAGGGCTCTTGAGTGTCCTATCCCATAATAACCATTTTCCCAATTTTGGTGCAGAAATCCTTCAACAATTTTCCTCTGAAATAGTTCCTTTGTGCATCATACACTTGCCTTAAGCTCTTCAAAATCAATATTCTCTAAACTGTCTGAGGGTTCACTTAACCCGAAGACCTTCCTGATCTCTTTAGCATAAATTTTAATCAATAGTATTCCTTTTGCATCCCTAACCTCCCTAGTGATTGGATCATAACTCTTTGCAACCTGGATCATCAAATCCACATCTAAAAAGACATCGGGTACCACAAGTTTTCCTAGGTCAGACTGCCATACATTGCTTGCAGGGTGAGGGTCATTTTTTTGACTAAAACCTACTTTGAATAACTCCAATCCAATGATATCAGAGTCACCACTTGCATTGATTATACAAATTTTAGCCTCTCTAATAAAATTTTTTGTGTCATATAAACCCTCCGCTACTTTTACCCTAGGGTCTTTTGGAATCAAACTCTTGGTTTTCACTAGGTTAGTAGTAGAGCTAGGAAGTAACTACAACAAATCCTCATGCAAACCTCTTTCACTATACACAATTTTACTAGACAATTCTTTCCTTGGTGCCATTTTTAGGGTTTATCTTAAAAGAAACCTTTGCAAGATATACAAACTATAGAACTGTGACTGTTTTAGTAGGGAAGCAATTCACACAAGTATTTTACCAACCTCTTTCTAGGAAATCACAAGGAGACAATAGCCAGTCGTCACAATTCTTCACGCTTGAGTCTCTGTAATTTTTTGATTTCTTTGTGCTTCATAGAGTGCGTGGAATTCTGATATATGAGCAATTAAAGTAGTCATTTCAATAATTTATTTAGCATGATTCAACAATTACTCCTTTGAAAGAATGAACTCACTTCTCAACGGGAAACTTCAAATTTGCATTACTTTATCCCCAGTTTGAATTAGAACCGTCGATCATCATTAGCTGATGATCTAACGGCCCATTGCATGATCACATAGCTTGAAAATTGCTCATGTGAACATGCGACAAGCCATCACGTAGTCTCTCTATTGATGGTAGTCCCATATAACTTTCATTGTTAAAAAAAAATGTTAGTCACATGATCGCATAGCTTGAAAATTGCTCATGCGAACATGTGACAAACTATTAGCATTCACTCATCATCATCTTTTCTTCAAGTTACTAGTCCCACTTCCCTTTGTTAATAAAGAAAAATCCACGCTGGTAATACCTAGCAAGTTGTCATGTAATCTCCTTCTTTCCAAGCACTAGTGTTTTGCTGACATCCTCCACATCAGCAAGTACTATTGACCAATCAAGGAAAAACCATATGCAAAAGTTGACATCGGTCTGACTAATATTAGCAAATGAGAAAATGCTATTCATGTACATCTGTCAAAGGTCCCACCTAAGAATCGCGCTTGGCTTTATGCAAGGTCAACGGCATGTTACATGATTGCATAGGCCTCTAAGATCCCATGTGATTATATGACAGCCATCCGATCTTTTCCTTATTACTTTTCAACTTTGGAGATCCTTCTACCACCAGCCCCATTGTCCTCTACAAATAAAAAGCCACCACTTGTGAAATACTTGTCAGTGGTCCCACTTTGTTTCCGCATCAAGCTTCATTGTAAGATCAACAGTTAGTCGCATGTTCGCATGGCTTGGAAAGATTCCATGCGAACACACGACTGCCATTAGATCTTCATTAAAGAATCAAAGTTGAATGAAAGCTGAAACATTAGAAAATAAAAGGCATAGGACTTAGGAAATATTAATCATTGCCAGACTTAGCAAAAATAAAACTGCCAGTCATAAAGACTTAGGAAAATATTTACACATGCATTTTTGAGACTTTAAGTGATTCAAAAAGGTAATTCTCAAATAGAAATGAATAGAGCGACCTAGGGTTTTTGAACATGGCATAAACTTAGGGTTTTTCTCAGGTTTAACTAGGGCTCACTGGATACTGAGGAAAAATAGATAATTTTGCAAGATTTTTAATGGGTTTTCTATAGCAAAATTATCACAACTTCATGAACATTTATATACACTTCAAATTTATAAAAATTTCACAAGACTCATGTACTAAAAATTTGAAGTGCCAACATATCACATAGTTTTAATTTGAACAATATAACATGGGTATAGACAATTTTTGCGGTTGATATTTCTTGTACTGATTTTAGTCATCCATCATGATACATTCTGACATCTAGTTTGTGGGTTTATGGCTTGTAGGAGGCTTTTGCGACACTCACCATCAAAACACCAAGGATAGTTGAGCTACACTACATCCGTGATCTAGATGATCCAAGTAGAGATGACCTGATTAGGATGGGGTTCAGGTACCTATTGGACATGCCCCATATACGAGAAAGCCACAAGTTTTTTATGACATTGGTAGAGAGATAACACAACAAGCATAACACCTTCCATCTGCTGACTGGAGAGGCCTCAGTCGCACTGGAGGATGTCTACTAGATCTTGCATGTACTCATCCATGGAGATGCAGTGAGTATAATCATGGTTATAGATGTTTCATAGATGTAGCATTTCCATATAATGAAAAGCTGACATGATTTTCTGTTGGCACAGGTATACTATGATCAGACTCCCATAGATGGGAGATAGACCATTCAGGACCTTTTCCAGTATGTGACCATTATTGATAGGCATCTTAGTTGGGACCGGCTGATAGAGGAGTATGGTCAGCATTATCCAATGACGTGTATCCTATGTTTCATAGTAGTACAGGCTTTGATCACTGATCAGAGCTAGAGAGGGTTCCCACTGGATTGGGGGAGATTGGTGGCAGACTTGGTAGCACACCTGAGATGGATGGCATGGGGCCCAACCATCCTAGCATACATGTATCATGAGCTACATGAGATCATATACAAGGATAGTCGATCATGGGAATGTGGAGCCATCTTGGCATAGTTATGGGCATGGGAGCACATAGTCATTGTACGACCATGAGTACAGCCTCAGGACTGGAGATGCCCCTATATATATAGGTATATAGGATTCATTACCCAGCCTCACAGTGGTGATCTTACTTATTACAGGAGGCTATTGGATGAGCTGATAGCCTTTGAGTGGAGGCCATATAGGCAATGTGAGTAGTGGAGTGATAGGGATTGCGAGCTCAGATACGTGCTGTGCAGTCGACCACTACTAGGTTGACATGCAGAGATCATTGAGCAGTTTGCGATCACTTGGATATGGAGGCAGTTTGACCATCAGCAAAGGGTACCAGTGGAGACCACCACATATGCCAAGGTTATGGAGGAGGAGGGGTAGGGATGGTTGTCAATGCTAGACTACTAGCAGGAAACACAAGAGATAGTAGGGTTATCGAGAGGGCCATGGGATTACCTACCCAATATGGCTAATGTAGGTGTAGATGTTGCGTATAGAGTAGAGCACCAGAGACTCCCATTTCCTAGATTCACTATTCTAGATGCACAGCCCACAAGTAGCATGTGTGGATGATGATGATGGGGGAGACGAAGGAGGGGGAGGAGCAGTGGTAGAGGAGGGGTCTTGATCTGATGGTCAGAGATGGTCATCGAGACAAGTATCAAATGATGAGGAGGATGGGAAACCAGCTCGCCGATGGGTGGATGCAAGATAGGAGCAGCCTGCAAATAGGGGAGGGGAGGATCTTCATGCTAGGGTTCAAGCCCTAGAGGCTGAGGCATAGTAGATGAGGAACACCATTTCCATCCATGATCAACAACTACTAGATGTACGAGCCAAGATAGAGCAACAAGAGAGAGTGGCATGAGATGATACCATGGAGATCTAGAGGGAGACAGCATGGGTGACATATTACCATAGTTTATACATAGTAGTCATACCCAAGGGATAGAGGGCACCACTCTACTCTAAGAGGGCAAGTAGATCAAATATGGTAGGTGACAGGATGGGACCACTGCCTCCACCACCACCACCTCCACATGATGGGGAGAGTCAGTCCTAGGTCTAGGGCTTTGATGTATAGACATATCTTGAGACTTTGATCTATATTTTGGGATCTCACATTGTACTTGTATCATGATTTATATATATTAGATGACTAGATTTATGATATATCTTATGTACTTGTCTCACTTGTGATGGATGTTTTAGTATTATTGTCTTGTTATATTTCTCAAATGTATGATATATGCTTACATTTGCTCATGTATAGTCTCTCTCATAGATGTATGTTTAGTTCTCATGTGATGCAGGAGCATCCTAGGTGTAAGAGCAATCTTGCATCACCCAAAAATATTTCTATTTTTGTATTCAATAAGGGCTATCTTGTGCAGAGTTGCTATTTGTGGAAACTTGCTATTTTTAGTAAGTTGGTCTTACGATCTCGGAATGTCTGATTTTACATATGGAGGTTCATCTCAGTCATATCAGCGTGCCAGCAAAGTTTCATGGCTAAATCAGGTGTAGTTTTGAAGATATTAAAGATTTTCGGTATTGGCAGCAAGGTACAGAAACTTCGAACTCAGTTTTGAAGGCTTTAGAGGCCCCGGATGAGGTTGAAAATTTGGGCGACAAGCGCTTTACGCTAGTCATGCTTGTAGAGTGCTTCGTGGCATTTCCAGAATGGGGTTATAATAGCCAATCGGGTCAATGGGTGATGACTTATGGTCTTTAGAAGTTGGGTCACCTGAAATGGCGGAAAATAATTTTTCTTCAAAATTTTTGTTTGGGTTTCAAAACTCATTTTGAGCCGACATTGATGTAATAAATTTTAAAATAAAATAATTCTAAGTTTGGTCGGCCCTAAGGGCTAAATTTCTAGAACCTTCTCGGGCGGTGGAAATTGCCTATATAAAGAAGGCCCATAGTGTTGTCTAGGGCAGTTCTGGGTAGTAGATCTGGGTATTGATTTGAGGCTTTGTCCTACAGAATATTGTAAGGGAATGCCCATGTGGCTTTGCATATTGTAATTCTAAAATTTTGTAATTCCACATTTGTGGAGATAATAAGAAGCCAAATTTCTAGTTCTTGCATATTATTGTTGTTGTTTCTCTATTTTTGTTATGTGCTTGTGGTATTAAGGGGAGCAAACTTCATCAAGTGGTATTAGAGTAGGAGTTCTTGAGTGTGTAAATAGATCGCCGACTGTGAGGTAGTTTGCACCAGGACCGTGGTTAGGGTTTCAACGTGCATCGCGAAAATGCCTCCACAAAGAGAACGTGGTGGAAGAGTTGGTGTTGTCACACCTGAGGTTAGAGAGCTACAGAGACAAGTGCGAGCATTGCAAGAAGAGATTCATAGAGGAATGAATCTTAATGTTAGAGATGAAAGCGAGGATGAAGTCGAAGAAGAATATCAAGAAGGAGAAGCTGAAATTGTGAACCAGGAGGAAGAAAGACTTTTTCGAGCGATTTCCAAGATTGGGAAAAGACCTAAGATTGAGGTTCCTACATTTTCTAGAAATCTTAACCTAGAGGAATTGATCGACTGGATCAATGAATGTGAGGAATATTTTGAGTACGAAGATGTTGAGGATGTTGATAGGGTCAAATTTGTGAAAGCCAGATTGAAAGGTCATGTGAAGATCTGGTGGCGAGAAATTCAATTGGAGTGAAATAGAAGAGGGAAAGATAAAATCACAAGATGCGATCGGATGGTGGATAAATTGAAGTGACAGTTCATTCCTGTTGATTATGAGCTTGACCTACTAAAGAAAATGCAAAGTTTGAAGCAAGCAGGAAGATCTGTTCAGGAGTATACAGAGGAGTTCTATCGACTCCTCATCAGAACAGACCATGTAAAATCTCATAAGGAGAAAGTTTCCTGATACCTTAATGGGTTAAGGCCAAGCATTCAGAAGGAGTTGAATCTGGTTTGAATGAAAAATATTGAGGAGGCATACCAGTTTTCCCTAAAAGTAGAGGAAAAGCTGAACAAGAAGTTTGAGAGCAGACAAAATGGAAGAGGTCGTGGTGGAAGATTTGGCAGACGGTCATATGGTGGCCAAAATGAAGATCCGAAAAAGAAGGATGAGGCCAGTAGCAGTCAGAATCAGAGAGGAAATAATTCTGATCATTTCCAGGATCAGAGTAATAGAGATCAGAGAGGAAGAGGAAGAGGACAAGGATCTGGAAGAGGAGGCTTCCGTGGAACATGTTTTCACTATGGAGAAGAAGGTCATAGGGCATTTGAATGTCCTTAGTGCCAAGGCAGAACAGACAGAGAAATGAAGGCCAGGCCAGAGTTGCACATGTAGATGAAGATGCTAGATCGTCAAATTTTGAAGATGCTCAAAGAGGAGAAACGCTAATTAACAGAAGAGTCTTGCTGAGTGGTGAGAATGAACCTGAACAAAGGAGGAGCCTGTTTCGCACTAGATGCAAGTGTGAGGGTAAATGCTATGATGTGATTATCGATAGTGGAAGCACTGACAATTTGGTATCAAAAGAGATGGTGACAAAGTTGAAGCTCAAGAGACAAAAACACCCACATCCATATCGGATTGCCTGGGTGCAGGATGACCACAAGGTCATGGTCAGTGAACAGTGCCTGGTAAAGTTCAAGATCGGTGGTACCAAGATGAGGTACTATGTGATATCATCTCTATGGATGCATGTCATATATTGTTGGGTAGACCATGGCAGTTTGATAGATGTGCTGTACACGATGGTCGTGCGAATACCTATTCCCTGACAAAGGATGGAGTGCGATATAAGCTAAAGCCATTGAAAGAGACCGAAGAAAAGGTATGTGGTAATGCAAGAATAACATTTGTTGATGGAAGAAAATTCCTAGATGGTATGATGTATGAGCATGTGTGTTTTTCTTTAATTCCAAAAGTTGGTAAAGAAGAAGTAGAGGATGTACCTGTAGAGGCTGCAGATTTGTTGAATGAGTTTCAGGATATTGTATCTGATAATGTACCTGATGGTTTACCACCGATAAGGAAGATCAGTCATCAGATGAATTTGATTCCAGGGGCCAGTTTGCCAAATAAGGCAGCACACAGAATGACACCAGAAAAAAGTGAAGAGTTGAATAGATAAGTACACGAGTTATTGCAGAAGGGGTTGATTCGAGAGAGTCTAAGTCCTTGTGCTATACCAGCGGTATTAGCACCAAAGATGAATGGAGAGTGGAGGATGTGTACAGATTCCAGAGAAATAAACAAGATCACAATCAAGTATAGGTTTCCATTGCCACAAATGGATGATATTATGGATTGTTTGAGTGGAGTTGTGTATTTCTCAAAGATAGATCTGAAGAGTGGATATCACCAGATTCAGATCAGAGAAGGAGATGAATGGAAGACTACCTTCAAGACAAAGGAAGGACTCTATGAGTGGTTAGTCATGCCTTTTGGGCTAACCAATGCACCGAGTACTTTCATGCGGCTCATGAACAAGGTCTTGAAAAAAATTTTAGGTAAGTTTGTCATTGTTTACCTAGATGATATTTTGATTTTTAGCAAGACATTGGAGGAACATATGATGCATATCTGTATGGTGTTTGAGAAGTTGAGAGATGAGAAATTGTTGATTAATTTGAAGAAGTGCAGTTTTGTGAAGAAAGAGTTAGTGTATTTGGGATTTTTAGTTTCAGCAGAAGGTCTAAAAATGGACCCAAAGAAGGTACAGGCTATCCTTGAATGGCCTACTCCAAGGAGTGCTACTGAGGTAAGATCTTTTCATGGTTTGGCTAGCTTTTACAAAAAGTTTATCAGAAATTTTAGCAGTATTTGTGGACCCTTGACTGAAACAATGAGAGGGGATAGAAAAGAGTTTAAGTGGACTAATGGGGCAGAAAAGAGTTTTCAATCGTTGAAACAAAAATTTACAGAACAACCTATTTTAGCACTTCCAGATTTTAATAAGTTGTTTCAAGTAGATTGTGATGCTAGTGGTACTGCAATAGGAGCTGTTATGAGCCAAGAATGTAAACCTGTTTCTTATTTTAGTGAGAAGTTAAATGATGCCAAGAGAAAATATTTTGTTTATGATTAGGAATTTTATGCTATAGTTCAGGCATTGAAGAAGTGGAGACACTATCTACTTCCTAAAGAGTTTGTTTTGTATACCGATCATCAAGCTTTGCAATATTTGAATAGTCAAGGAAAGTTGAATCAGAGGCATTTGAAATGGGTTGAGTTTTTGCAGAGTTATACATTTGTTTTGAAACACAAGAGTGGAAAGTCTAATAGGGTTGCGGATGCTCTTAGTAGAAGGCAACTATTGCTGACAGAGATGTAGATTGAAGTGGTTGGGTTCAAGGAACTCAAGAATTTGTATCCAGAGGATCTTGATTTTGGTGAAGCTTGGAAAGCTTGTAAAGAACCTGTTACTCTAGATAGGATGAAATGGCTGGATTTTATCATCCAGGTTGGTATGCTATTCAGAGGGAGTCAGTTGTGCATTTCACAAAGTTCTATGAGGGGGAATCTCATCAAGGAGAAGCATAGTGGAGGATTGGCTGGACATTTTGGTCATGATAAAACCCTTGCTTTAGTTGGTGAGAATTATTATTGGCCACAATTGCAGCAAGATGTGAAGAAGTTTGTATAGAGTTGTAGAGTATGTCAGATGGCAAAAGGAGTGAAGTAGAATATAGGGTTGTATCAGCCATTACCTATACCAAAGAAGCCTTGGGAGGATATCAGTATGGACTTTGTTCTTAGTTTACCGAGGACATAGTGGGGACATGATTCAATTTTTGTAGTAGTTGATAGATTTTTGAAGATGGCACATTTCATTCTCTGCAAGAAGACTAATGATGATGTTCATGTAGTAGAATTGTTTTTCAGAGAAGTGGTGAGACTACATGGTTTGCCAAAGACCATAGTTTCAGATCGAGATACTAAGTTTGTTGGATATTTCTGGTGGACATTGTGGAAGAAGTTGAAGATAGATTTGAAGTTCAGTTCATCACATCATCCACAGACTGATGGACAGATAGAGGTGGTGAATAGAAGTTTGAGAAATCTGTTGAGATGTTTGGTTGGAGATAAGCCAACAGGATGGGATTTGATTTTACCACAGGCAGAATTTGCATACAATAATTCTGTCAATAGAAGCACTGGTAAATCACCATTCCAAATTGTATATGGAAGTAGTCCAAGAAATGCATCTGAATTGAGAAAGATAGATAAAGGAGAAATAAGTAGTGCTGAAGCTGAGGATTTTGCAGAACATTTGAAGAACATCCATGAGGAGGTGAGGAAGCATATTACCAAGATGAATGTGCAGTATAAGGCTAAGGCAGATGAGAAAAGGAGGCATAAAGAATTTCAGGTTGGGGATGAAGTCATGGTTCATTTGTGGAAGGAGCAGTTTCTAGTTGGTACATATTACAAGCTAAAAATGAAGAAGTTTGGACCATGTAAGATACTGAAGAAGCATGATTCAGGAAATGCATATGAGGTAGAATTGCCTAGTGAGTTGAATATTTCACCAGTGTTTAACATTTCAGATTTGACAGAGTATCATGAAGGAGGTGTTGAAGATGAGGTTGTAGCAACACAGTGGAGTATTCTAGCAACCAGTTCAGATTTCAAGGAGATTGAAGACATACTGGACAGTCGTGTTGGCAGAAGCATAAGGAACATGACATATGAAGAGTATTTGGTCAAATGGAAAGGACGACCTGTTGAAGATTCATCATGGCTAACAAAGGAGGAGGTTAACTATCTTGGTTTTCCTCTGCACACCTGAGTCATGATAGGGTCACTTCTCAAATTACCCTAGGTGTCTGATGCAGGAGCATCCTGGGTGTAAGAGCAATCTTGCATCACCCAAAAATAGTTCTATTTTTGTATTCAATAAGGGCTATCTTGTGCAGAGTTTCTATTTGTGGAAACTTGCTATTTTTAGTAAGTTGGTCTTACGATCTTGAAATGTCTAATTTTACATATGGAGGTTCATCTTAGTCATATCAGCCTGCCAGCAAAGTTTCATGGCTAAATCAGGCGTAGTTTTGAAGATATTGAAGATTTTCGGTATTGGTAGCAGGGTACAGAAACTTTGAACTCAGTTTTGAAGGCTTTAGAGGCCCCGGATGAGGTTTAAAATTATGGTGACAAGAGCTTTGCGCCGGTCAAGCCTGTAGAGCACTTTGTGGCATTTCTAGAATGGGGTTATAATAGAAAATCGGGTCAACGGGTGATGACTTATGGTCTTCAGAAGTTGGGTCACCTGAAATAGCGAAAAATAATTTTTCTTCAAAATTTCTGTTTGGGTTTCAAAACTCATTTTGAGCCGACTTTGATGTAATAAATTGTAAAATAAAATAATTCTAAGTTTGGTCGGCCCTAAGGGCTAAATTTCTAGAACTTTCTCGGGCGGTGGAAATTGCCTATATAAAGAAGGCTCATAGTGTTGTCTAGGGAAGTTCTGGGTAGTAGATCTGGGTATTGATTTGAGGCTTTGTCCTATAGAATATTGTAAGGGAATGCCCATGTGGCTTTGCATATTGTAATTCTAAAAGTTTGTAATTCCACATTTGTGGAGATAATAAGAAGCCAATTTTCTAGTTCTTGCATATTATTGTTGCTGTTTCTCTATTTCTGTTATGTGCTTGTGGTATTAAGGGGAGCACCCTTCATCACCATGTTATGATATAGACTCAAGTTTCTGAAAATGATCTTTTTTTTATATAGTTATGATGATAAGATTAACCCCTTGTGATGATAGAAAAATGATGTGATGTGAAAGACAAGGAGTGAAAGACATGATCGAGAAGAAGCAAAAGGTGAGCGCAGTTTACCGACAAGTCTATGAAAGATGAAAGGAGAGCTCTCTCCATATGTAAGATGAAAAACTAAACTAACATGAACTTAAGAATGCAAGCTACTATGAAAAGTGGTTTACTTGCAAGGTTATAAATCCATTAGGCTCTAATAATCATCATCGAGCTTTATTGGTAGCGTCGCAAGATCATACAATATGCACTAGTATGACTATGGGTATATGAATATGATCTGTATTAGATAGATATGTGGGAATCCCATCTAGGCATCAAAGACATGTTGGTCAAGATGACTAGCATAGTGAGGGTCCCTAATTTTAGTATAGCAAGGTTATTCTCGCATCAAGACACAAGAAATTCAAGATGCCTATAAGTATGCACTTGTAGAAATTAGTCAAGGATAATACATTGTAGATCCTAGTGTCAAGTGGAACAAGCATAAATGCTCATGACAGTTAAGACCAACAAAATATACCCACAAGTAGAAAATAAATAAAATATGTTCTTGTGCCCCCAGTCTTCTAGCTAGGCATCATCAAAAACTATTAGGAAGAGAACACTCATCAAAGAAATCATCATACACAACACAAAGAAATAAATTCAAACAAGTCTCAGTGATTCAAGTGTTCAAGTGCATGTGTGTAGGTCATAGAGTCAAACTTTGAGTATCACATTTGCCATTGGAAAATATTGTATCATTCTAGACTATGGGTAGGATATTTGATAAGTGTTGAGAAACACTTGACGCAAGGGAAGTGTTGAAAAACACAATTTGGGGAGGTGTTGAAAAACACCATTTGCAAGATGTCCTAAAGACTAATGCATCCAAGAGACCAAAGCTAACACAGTTATGCCCCCTATACAAAGACAAAGACAAAGACCAATTCCAAACCAAGGCAACAAGGACAAGGCATGATGGAGAAAGGCTAAGTGTTGAGGATAAGTGCTAAAAAATAGGGATGCCAAGGCCTCAAGTAGCACCCATTTCTAGGTTTTCACCACTTGATAGATTTTTTTATTTTTTCAAATTTTTTTTATTTTTTTGCTACTAAGGCGACTATTTCCAAGTTTTCACCAAGGCACTTTTTTCTATTTTTGAATTTTTTTGAATTTTTTTCAAGATCAATAAATATGTACAAAGGATGCCCCTAGATAGAATAGGCATCATGGATAGATCTTCTTCAAGTGAAAGACATTGATAGGATCAGGAAGTTGTTCTCCCTCTTCAGTAGATAATAAATAAGCACATGTCCTAAAAGTGGTAGTAATGATGTAAGGTCCAAGCCAATTAGGTTCAAATTTACCCTTTTGATCTCTATGCTATTGATTCTTAGGATTTTCATGTAGGACAAGATCTCCCACTTGGAATTCTCTAGTGCAAATTTTTTGTTGAAGGCCTTGGACATGCGCTTTTGATAGACCCTCATATGGTCAAATGATGCTTGACATTTCTCATCTAGAAGGTCTAACTCTTGGAGTCTCATGGTGTGGTAGTCTTCATCTATAACTATACCTTTAAGGGAAACTCTAAGTGAAGGAATCTCAACCTCTAAAGGTAACACTGCTTCAACACCATAAGTAAGGGCAAAAGGAGTAGCCCAAGTAGGAGTATGAATACTCATTCTATAAGCCCATAAAGCAGGATTTATCTATAAATGCCAATCTCTACCAATCTTATGAATTGTACTATGTAGGATTTTAAGAATGGTTTTATTTGATGCCTCTGCTTGACCATTTCCTTGTGGGAAGTAAATGTAGGAACAATGTTGTTTAATCTTGAATTTCTTGTAGAGTTGTTTAAGGTCCTTAGTTTTGAACTGAGCTCCATTGTCAATGATGATCTTAGAAGGTACTCCATATCGACAAATGATATGGTTCAGAATTAATAGAGAGACTGTCTTGCTTGAGGCAACAAAAAGTGGGACAACTTCTACCCATTTAGTGAAGTAATCAGTAGCAGTGATAATAAATTTATATCCACCTGATGAGTTGGGATGAATCTACCCAACAAGATCAAAGGCCCAACGCTGAAATGACCAATGAGATATAGAAGGAAGGAGCTCCCTGCCTGGAGCATGTATCAGGTTACCATGTTTTTGACACTTTTTGCATGAATTTGCAAAAGATACTGCATCTATCTACATTGTAGGCCAATAGTACACCGCCCTAAGAAACCTTTGAGCCATGGAAAGACCATTGGAATGTCCCCCATAGATGCCCTCATGAATGTCAACTAACACGTGATTGGATTATTCCTTTTCTAATCATCTAAGAAGTGTCCCATCTAGACCCCTCCTATATAGATCACCAAAGATAAGGGTATGGTGAGAGGCATTTCAGGTAAGGTTTCTTCATTTAGAGTGGTTAAAGTTATCAGGAATAATACCATCGTGAAGGTATGAGTAAATGACACCATAATGGGATGACTCATGACCAACAAGGGTACAAATGACATGGCTTTCTTGGGAGTCATAGATAAGATAATGTAGCTCTTCCACCAGGAATTCAAATCTAGATTCATGTTGCTCTAACTAAAGGACTAAATCAAGTGTAGCCATAGCATCTGCTACTTTGTTTTCTACTCTATGGATTTGCTAAAATGTGACAAATGTGAAGTATCATCTCAAGGAATCAACCATTTTTTTGTAAGGTACCAATTTCTCATCTTTTGTTTGATATTCTTCATTAACTTGGTTGATTATCATATGTGAATCCCCATAGATGTGCAAATATGTGATTCTCCATTCTATGGCCATCTTAAGTCCATTTGTCAAAGCTTCATACTTAGCGATGTTGTTTGTACATGGGAACAATAACTTGTAAGACTTAGGAATCATGTACCCATGAGGAGAAACAAACAACACACCATCTCCTAAACCATTTTGCATAAAAGATCCATCAAAGAACATATTCCATGTTCTCTCAACCATGTACATGAGGTGTTCATCTGGAAAGTCAACTTGAACAGGCACACTATCTTGAATTGGGAAATAAGCTAATTGATCTGCAATGGCTTGTCCTTTTATACCTTTACACTCAATGTACTCTATGTCAAACTCTGATAGGGTCATCATCCACTTAGCAAGTCTACCTATGAGACCATCCTTACTGAGTAAATACTTGAGTGGATCAATCTTTGCTTTGAGGTGTATTGTGTGTGCAAGCATGTAATGTTGCAACTTTTGGGAATCAAACACCATTGCAAGGAAAGCTTTCTCAATACTGGTGTAATTAACCTCATATGAAACAAGAGTACAATTGATGTAATATATGGCTCTTTCTTTCCCATGTTCATCAAGTTGAGCTAGTCATGCCCCCAAGGAAGATTTTATTGCTGAAACATATAGTATAAGTTGCTTCCCTGGGATAGGAGGCATTAAAATAGGAGGATTTGCAAGTATTTCTTGATTTGGTCCATGCTCTTTTAACAATCCTCATTCTAGACACATTTAACTCCCTTATGTAAGTTCTTATTGAGAGGTTGAGCTCTATCTGCCAACTATAAAATGAACCTCCTTATTGATTGAAGACGTCCTTGAAGACTCCTCATTTGACTAATATTTTTAGGAGGTGGCATATACATGATTGCTTGGACTTTTTCAGGGTCTACCTCTATTCCTTTTTCTGAAATGATGAATCCTAGAAGTTTTCCCAAGGTGACACCAAATGCACACTTTTTATGATTTAACGTTAATTGAAATTGTTCCATGCAATCTAGAATGACTTCTAAATCACCTAAGTGTGTGTCTCTTTTCTTAGATTTGGCCAAGGTTTCATCCACATAATCTTCCATGTTTTTATACATCATATCATGAAAAATAATTGTCATAGCTTGTTGATAGGTGGCTCTTGCATTTTTTAATCCAAAAGGCATAATGTTCCAATAATAGGTAACCCATGCACAAGTGAATGTAGTCTTTTCTTGATCTTTAGGAGCTATCTTGATTTGATTATATCTAGAAAAACCATCCATCAATGAATAGATCTCATAACCCGCGGTCATGTCCACTATCATGTCTATATTTGGGAGTGGAAAATCATCCTTTGGGCATTCTCTATTGAGATCTCTAAAGTTTTTGCAAATGTGAATGGATATATCATGTTTGGAAACTGGTACAATATTTGATATACATTCAACATAGTCAATAGCTCTTATGAATCTTGCACTAAGGAGTTTTTCTCATTCTACTTTGACTAGAAGAGCTATGTGAGGATGAAGTTTTCTTAATTTTTGTTTAACTAGTTTTACACTTGGAGCTATGGACAAGTGATGCATAATAAGATTAGTGTCTAACCCTAGCATATCTAAGTAAGTCCGAGGAAAATTAATCTTCTTTCCCTATAAGAACTTGGTGTATGCTTCCCTTTCTTGTGTTGACAAGGACTGAGCTAAGTGAACTATCTGTGGAGCCTCATCTATACCCAAATTGACTACTTGTGTTGGCTCAACAAGCACTAAAGATCTATCTTGAAAGTAACTAGGAAGATGATCAAGTACCTCATTCTTAGGCACCTCAGAGAGGTTTTCACCCTTCGATACATCATTTATTTTTTACTTTTTTAGGTTCTGATACCACCACACAGTGGTTTTTACCATCAGAACTCTTATTCTTTTTTTCTTTTCTTTTTATTTTGTGACTAAGGTACTTGATGTCTAGCTTTGTCATGCTGGTAGTCAGTTTAGTGGTAGAAGAGACTATGGGTTCAATTGTATTCAGGTAACATGTTATCTCATAGTCATTCTGGAATGTCAAGAGCTCAAGTTCTTGATAACATTGGGACCAATCAATGAGGTGAGGATGAGAAAGGGGTAAGTCAATGATTGGTTCAAGGTTGTGGATACGAATGGCATTATCTCTGGTGACCAAAGAGTCAGAGTCTGTGGAGTATTCTTCTAAGCTAGCCAAATCATGATTCATCCTACCAAGTGAAGAATCATCCACTAAAGCAACCTATGGATTCAAATCCTCTAATCCTACACATGACTTGTCAGCTACCTCAGGATAGGAACTATAAGTATGGATGACATCATCATCCATGTCAACTGTGGAAGAATTAGATAGAGACTCCCATTCATACTCATGTGAATCTATATCTAAATCTTGACTGGGATGTTTACACCATGCATGTTTGGGACGTCTTGATGTGGAAGCTCTAATGTCATCAAAGGTAATATATCTCTCTATCAAACAAACAATATTCTTTTGTTGATGTTCTCTGATAGGATCTTTTATTTCTGACTCATCTCGTTCTATGTTTTCAACTGTTGTATGAGCAAATAAATTATCTAAATCTCCCCAAAGGAGATTGGTGGAAGGGACACAATCTTCACACCTATCTTGCTAGTTTTTCAAATTGGGCATGTATTTTGGTTCATCTTCTCTATCTGTCTCATTAAGGATAGGAGAAGTGTTCTTGTTATGATTCTCAAATCCTAGGCCAACTATCTTCTTAAACTTGCATCCAAAAAGAGCATGATCAAGAGGTTCAGCTCTAGCATCCAATCTATGATTAAGAGGGCCATGTCTTGGATAGCCCATATTTTTGACAAAAGTATACCCTCTTCCTTAACCCTTAGGAGAGGGAGAGAAGTTATCATTGTGCATGTATTTATCTTCTCTATAAATCCAATCTTTAATAGACAACTCTTCTTTCTCATCTTGGATAGGTATTGAGGACTCTACAAATGTGCTAAATAAAGTCATGGCTGAAGATGAAGGTCTCATTTCTTGTGAAGGCTTGCCATAAGACCTAGGTGAAACTGGAAGTTTTGTAAAGGATTTGAGTTGATACCCCCCATACCAAGGTCCATTGATTTGAACTTATCTTTGCACTATGCTAGAGTTGCATTGAAATCTTCTGCTTCTCTGTTGAGGGGAACAAGAGTCCCTGCTGAAATGTAGTTGACAGATAAGGTGCTATCCCCAGGTATACAAATTTCTACTCCATTGTAGGGGAACTTAACACACTGGTGGTAGGTGGATGGCACTGCTTGCATATCATGGATCCATGGTCTACCAAGTAAGATGTTGTATGCCAGAAGACCAGCATCAACAATTTGGAACAAAATGTCTTTCTCAATGAGGCCAATCCTAACAGGAAGAATAGCCAACCCCTTGGAACTTCTTTTTGCCTCATCATAGGCTTTTATTGTGATCTTCTTTCTAACATAAATGACTTCTTCTGAGTAACCCAATGTCTTCAAAGGACTTAAAGAACAAATATTGAGCCTAGCACCCCCATTTATCAGCACACACCTGACATGGGTTTTGTGGATCATGAATTCAATATGAAGGGTGAGATTATGCAGGTGGCTCAAAGCTTTATCATCATCCTTTGAAAAAGTAAGGTAGTGAGGGCCAGCAATATGATTGACCATGTTTTGGAATTGATCAACATCTAAATTGTTAGGAACATTTTCTGCACACAAGGCATCCTCAAGGACTTGCTTATGTCTCGGGGACAACTCTAAGAGCTCAAAGATCAAAATCTAAGTTGGGGTTCTTTGCAACTAATCAACAAGATTATAACTCATTTTGGGATTAACTACTAGTTTTGTGGTGACATTCTTGGATGCCACTTGCTTTGGTTTATTGGATTGATTTGAACTAGGTCCTCTAATGACCATAGGACCTTAACTTCTCATGACAACATTAATAGCTTGGGATGACCTTCGAGAGTGAGGACCCCTTAGCACCAAAATAGGTTCTTCATCAAAGATAGGAGGAGAGTCCACATCATAACCATACGGATCCTTGTTCCCCATCATGTTTACATTTTCCTCCACAACTTCAAGCATGTTGACCACATTTTCCATAGCTATGTAAGTGTAGTTGATCTCGGCCTTGCCACTCTTTGGTTTAGAGGTTTCCCCCTTCTCATATTTAGGCAAAGATTCTTTGAAAGCCTTATGATTAGAATTAGTGTTCAAACCATCCACCTTAAGTTTTCCATTCTCAATGAGATCTTGGATGATATGCTTAAGTTTCCAACAATGTTTGATATCATGTCCAATACCATTGTGAAATTTTCAAAAATCTTTCTCATCCCACCAATGTGGTTAAACATTAGGAATATGATGCTTTGTGGGAACTTGAGGATGTGCAATATTGTTGGCAATGAGTGTTTTGAGGACATCCTCATAGGAATCACAAAGCTTTGAAAATTGATGCCTCTCTTTCTTAGGCTTATCTTGGTACCTTGGCTTATGTTCTTGTTGGTTGGATGCATTGAGCTTCATTGCTTGAACAACACTAGATAAGTGAAGAACACCTTGATCCTTAGGTTGAGAAGAGTCCACAACTCCATCATTAACCACTTGTTTGTTCTTATTCTAGCACAATTTTTTCCCTTTATCCTTATTAGCATTGTTTTTATTTTGACCATTGTTATTTTTTTTCTTGTTGGTCAAAATCCCTTGTTCGTTCAAAACATCCTCAATTCAACATGTAGTTTTGACCATGGTGTCAAAGGAGTCAAAGACCATTTTCCTCACTTCATACTGCATCTCAGGAACCAAGTTGCTAATGAGGATGTCAATCTTCTCCTTTTTAGGGATGGTCCTGGAGTAGCGAGAACATTGACGTCTCCACCTTTGCAAGAAAGAAACAAAGGATTCCCCTTGATTTTGTTTTAAGTTATATATGTCCAACATGGTGACAGATCTTGAAATATTATAGGTGAAGTGTTGGATGAATCTATGAGCAAGCTCTTTGAAAGTCTTGACAGGGGGAGTTATGTTGGTAAACCATTCCATTGGTTGACCTTTGAGACTCCTTGGGAAAAACCTCATGAGATAGGAGTCATCTTGACAAAACTCAAAGCTCATAATGTAGAATTGGTGCACATGGTCATGTGGATCCCCATTACCATCATACTTGTCATATTGGGGAATTTCCACCTTCCTAGGAAAATATTTCATCCTCACACTCTTGTCAAAAGGATTAGGACAAATTGAGTCAAGTGAAAAGGAACTCTTAGGTGCCAATAGCTTTTCCATAATACTTTTCATTTGTTTGATCTCTTCTTCTTGAGATGGATTTTTCTTCTTAATCTTTCTATCCACATCAAAGTTATAGGGGACTCTAGCGCCCTTGTTGATTAATCTCTCTAGGAACTTGTCTTTGTTTTGCTCTAGATATCTCTCCACATACTATTGGAAGAGTGGTTCTTGTTGCATCTTCATGAAGTCTTGAGCATCAAAACTTGAGCTACTACCTCCATATTAGGAACCATGATGAGCACATTGTGAGGGTTGTCTTGAGTTACTAGGAGGTGTTTGTTTCCTATAATAAGCATGTTGTGAAGTCCTTCTTCCTCTAGGACTAGGAGATCTTGAAGGGGTTCTTGAATGCCTTCTACTTTGTGGGGTCCCCGAAGGAGTAGATATTGGAGAGTTGTTTCCACTATTGACACCCCTATTGTTGAATTAGGCATTAAACTATTGGGCCAAAAGTCTATCTTGTTCTTCTTGAGAAGCTTTCCTTTCCAATTCTAACAAGGCTTGTCTCTCTACCTCTAGGAGTCTCAACCTCTCTTCCTTTGTAGTGTGTTCATCTAAAAAGGCTTTCTTTCCATGTTCAATTCTTTTGAGCCTTTCACTTGTATACCTTGAAGTTGTTTGGAGTTGTGAACTTGGTCTTGAATGTTTGAACAAGTCATTGGTATATGTTGCATTCACATGAGCATCACAAGGCTCATTGTCTGGGTCTTCATGTTGTGAGCATTCTCCTTGGTGAGCTCATCGTTGATACCTTTCAGCCCTTTGACGTGCATCCAAATATCTAGTATTTATAGGGGGTGAATCTAGTTAATTGTCATGAGAGGAATCACCAAATAAAATGTTGTCTCTATGTCTCTAAAATATGTCATCAAGATTTTGATCCATTGCTTCCCTCTCCTGTCGAGTCATGGTGTAACTCATATCCATATTAGATTGAGAAGGTGCTAAGGATGTGCTCAACTCACTAGGATTGCTCTTGGGATCAAACCAATCTTCTGAGGTACTCCTCGGGGATCGATCAAAGACAGGCTCTTTTCCTATACATTTTTATGAGTTTGGACTAAGGGTAATTGGTCAAAGACTACTTGAGGTCATTTCCCTTCATTGACTTGATACATTATCGTAACTGACATGAAAGAAAACACCCTCGATAATAAGATGACCCTAAGAAATGTCGATACCAAAATAGGATAGTAAAAGCATTCAATTGTCCAAAAGAGAGATGGTGAGATATATTTTTTGCAAAAGGTATAAACCAACACTTCCACAGAGGTTCCCAATCAATGGATAAGTATCCTAACACATATGGATCAGGACGATGATTTACCCAAATTATATTTGATTGAAATTTATTTTGGATGGAAATAAATTGGACAAGAGACTACTAAAACTCTCCAAGTGTGTTATAAAAGAATCTAAAGGTTTACTTTCTCAACAAGGATGACTTCTAACTAACCGATTCCAAGCAAGGTCACTTGTGAAATCAAAGAAAACTAATCCAAGAGGTCAAAACATAGGGACCCAAGGTGCAAACAGGCATCCAGCTATGAGGTAAGTGACCTACTATAATCCAGATCGACCAAGGAAAACTAGAAATGACACAAATCAGTAAGACAACAAGATTACTCTATGTGATAGTTCACAGGGTATCAGGATGATACAATTTTTGTGGATGATATTTTGCACAAAGGTCATGTGATGGTTTCTAGGTAGTTGATGCGATAATATCTAGGTAGGTGGTGCGATAGTCATGCATTATTGTACGATATTTGACCAGTGAGTGTGTAAATCTCATTTTTTGAAGGCAATTTGACTAAAGTTGCAATTTGATGATTTCAATTTTTCAATTTGGAATGTGATAATAGTAGAAGATAGACAGGTTTGCAAAGATTAAGTGATCAAACATGTCATAAAACACTTGAATCAAGGGCAAAGGTAACCTTGTCAAGACATGCACTTGGGATATCAAAGCGAAAAAATTTCTTATGAACACTACCCTGATGTTGGATGTTCAAGAATGTTTACATGGGTAGATCACAATGAAGACAATTCAAGCACTTGCTAGCCTAGAAAGACAAAGGCTCAATAATCAACAACTTGGCCCACACTTGATGTCCCATTGCCTCACACAAAGTGGTTTCCCACAATAGATGTTGGCTTTGTCATGGAAGTTCCAATGACACAACCAAAGGAACACATATGGTGAGTAAAATCTTGGAGTGATATGAATTAGTCCACTAACTAATCAATCCTTGCACCAAGATGTTGAGCGGGAAAATTGGGTAGCTTCTATCTATGGTTCGTAATAAGGGCTTCCATTCGCAATACCCCTCTTGCTCCCCAAAGGGACTCCTTACCTTGTGGCAAGTAATGGACCTCATGGCCACAAGAGTACCTTAAGAATTCTTGCTTAACATTTTCCTCATGGTCACAATCCCACAAGTACTCACACCAAGAGAAGACAAGTACTACGTCTACCAAGATTTTGTGTCCTTGATAGCCTTGAGTTTATAGTGGGTCAGAATAGCTGGGTATTATGTTGTCCCCACTTGGATGTTCCTCTTGATTGCTCAAGAGCAGGCCCGCTAAAGGATTCTAAACTAAACAAGAAGTGGATCAACCTTTGAGGGTTGGGATTTCTAGTTCACCACAAGGGTGAAGAGCATACTCTCCTACCATCAAAAGACTCTAATAACAAGATATTAAGTGCCTAAGAAAAAAAATGAACTAGTATATGCCACACTTAAAAACAAAAGCTAAGAACAAGCACTTGATTGTTTTTATGCTTTGGGCAGCCCTGCAAGAAAGATTAGTAGCCCTTGCGCATTTGAAGCTTTGACATGTGTTCTTTTAGCAAATAATGCAAGAAACTAGGGCACACCTACAAGCACAACTCGTTAGGCCCACAAAGGTTAGTACAACAAAACCAAGTATAATTTGAAAATGAATCTCTATCCTAACACAACAAGTCAAAACCAGCAAGCAAACAAATCCAAATCTTGCAAAGAAAGAACCGAAATCAGTCACTGCTAGGCCTGGGCAACGGTTCTATCAGAAAAATTTTTGCATAATTTTTCACAGTATAGGAGTGCGATACTTTTTTATTTGTACGATAGTTCACACTGTATCCAGGCAACAGAGTACTATATGGCTATGCGACAGAGTCCTGTATGGTTGCATGATACTTTTACTCGAAAAGTATCACACGAGTATGTAAAGAACTATTATACGATACTGGAAGACTTTCTCATGATACTCTGCTAGAAAAATATAAAAAAATAGCCAAACCAAGAAGCTAACAATGATGAAAAAAAGTGTGAAAATGCAAGGAAATAAAGGCAAAATAGAACTGTTCTGCTCCACAGTGGGCGCAAAAATGTACACTCAAAATGTGCACTTCTCTAAGTCATTACTTCCAAGGGCATCCATGGATTGGAAACCTTGAGAAAGTGACCTAGAGCTCCCTAGGCATGGAGTGCAAGGGTGTTTAGAGGGCTCTCAATTAGAGCTATTAAGCATATAACCTTGCTAGTAAACCATGCAATGGGAGATTCAAATAGACAAGGACAAGAATTCTAATATCTTCAAGAATCAAAATTGAAATGCAATGCAAGCTATGATAAAATGAAGATGCAAGAATGCAACTAAGCTATGAAAATGAGAGTATTACAAGCTTTTGCTAATTAAAATATGTGGATTAAGCTAAAACATGAAAGGAAACTAAGCTAAAATGCCATAGAAGCTAAGCTATAATGCAATAATGAAGACTAGAATGCAACAAGATCTCCAAAGCTCCAAAGTCACCAAGAAAACCTGCAACACAACATTAGCATCAAGAGTGGGATCCTTTGAATGAGAAAAGATCTCCCATTTTAAAGATAAATGGACCATGGAGATTAAGAGGCAAAAGATTTGATCAAGGATGGAGTTTGAAAGTGGGATCAATCCTTGTGCACAAATCTCCTCCAATGAGAAAGAAGTGTTGACTTTTGTGCCCCATGTGAGACAAAAAGGCCTTTTCTCTTTTTATAAAATAGGAATAATGTTTTATTTGTGCAACTTAGGATAAGAGGTAAGTGGGGGCTTTTTATTTAATAAAGGGGATGAAATTCCTTTTAACTAAATAAAGACTTTGGATAAAATGGTTAACCCATAAAATATAATTGAATAAATGATAGAATTAGGATTTGATCAAGGAAATTGATATAATTTGAAAATGTTACAAAGCATTGATTCAGGAAATTGATAAATTGAAGAATGGGGCCCAAAGTCTAGGTGACCATTTTTTGGTGCATACACCCTTAATATAAATAATCAATAAGTTAACTTTCAAATAAAATAAAATTTACGAATCACAAAGCAAATGTCAAGCCGATCTTTTGGAGCGGTGAACCTCGACAATTTTTTTAATAGACTGTACTATTATCTGTCCTCAATGATATTTTTATGCTTTTGTTTCACCTAATGTATTATTTTAAGATGTTGTAGACAAAAAAGAATATTATAAGTCAATGTACTACAGTAGAACACACCGCATATTTAATAGGGGACAACAAAAATCAGATACAGCCTAGTATACTTCATTTTCAATCAGATATGTATACAAAGATATGCAACTCCAGCAATTCTAATCTACGAGAAAAATGATGTGTTGTCAGTATTCATTAAAATAAATAAAGAATGTAGACTTTTATATAGATTTTAAATTTTTAACTTATTTTGATGAGTTGTGTTAAAACATTTTTTTAATTGTAAAAAATATATTAAAAGTGATGGATAAATTAGGAAGTATTTCAATTATTTTGATGAGTTATATTAAAAATTAATTTTTATTATTATGAGAATGTTTTTTAAATCATTGTCATATATTCATATAATTGTTTAATCATTTTTTGTGTTAATCTATTCATATAATTGAACATAGTTAAATTAACAAATCAAATAAAAAACATGTTTTTATGCTTCTTTAAATAAAATATGGAATTTTTAAATTTCAAGGAGTTGTATTTCATCTCTTTTTATTGTTATTAATAATAGAAAATATTAATGTCCTTTAATCAAAAATCATATTTCAAAAGGAATTAATATAACAAATTAGCTGTCATTTAAATTATAATAAACATGTTTCATTATTTGAATATTAATGAATCATAATTTAAAGCTTTCAAACCCTATATAAGACTTTGAATCATAAACATTCAATTGTTAGAGATATTTTTAAGTATGACTATTTATGAATTCTTGCACAACCACTTACACATGAAAGGAATAGATTTTAAAAAAAAAATTGAGAGTCCTCCATTTTTATAATTTTGACATGATAATGTTGTTGTACACATGACCTCACATAGTCATGCTCAATTATTATAGAGGTTATGTCAAAAAAAGAAAAAAAAATTGATCCATAGTTCATCCATGAGAGAGATTGTACCATCTCATATTGTATTTCTATATGTAATTATATGAAACTTGAGGCAAGAAGCCAATTTATTATAAAACAAAACAAAAAATTAATCATTTATATGGTTACATTGGGAAAAATAAATACTAGATTGAAAAAAAAAATCAATTGATTACAAGGTACAATGAATAATTAGTTGTAATTTTTTATCTAAAAAAATTCTTTAATACATTTAATCTGAGAGAGAGAGAGAGAGAGAGAGAGAGAGAGAGAGAGAGAGAGAGAGAATGAGAGAGAGAGACTATGGATATGTTATACACCTACAAGTTTGTCATGCATTATTTGTAAATTTTTATTCACTATTTTGTTTGATCCGTCCTTGATATCTTCTATATTGTCCTATATAGCTAAAGATCTTGCAATATTTGAAAATACTTTAAAGGACTATCTTTCCATGATCAATGTATTTCATGTAGATCAATGCTAAATAAAAAATTGTCCTACAATGTTTGCATAATTAGATCCATTGTAGTACATTACAAGTGTAGAAATGAGATTTATATTCAAAATTCTCAGAGATACATATTATGCATACGCGTGTTTATTTTTCCTTGAGCGAGTGGTTAGAGTGACTAGTCTATCACCATGAGAATAACCTCATAATTCAAAACTAGTCTCTCTGTAGAAAAAGGACTAGACATTAGCTTATCACACATAGGTGGAAGTAGGTGACACTATAAGTGTGATAATGAAGTGAATAGAGAAAATGCATAAGAGTCTACAAGCATATGTAATTTGAAGGTGACTATAAACATTCTCAATATGTCTACATATCAAAACATTAACCTTAGAATAAGGACAAAATATAATTAGAAATGACATGGTTATGGAAAGTAACTATAAATTAATTGTCCATATATTTATAAAGTTTCAAATGAATTTCAAGCTAGTTCTTAAAATTAATATTTAAATATTACTTTTCATACATATGAAATACTATAAATAGATTAATTTTACTATGTACTTAAAATAATTTAAGTGTAATTTAATAGAATCTGCATAAATAAATTGAATGAAAACTAGACTTTGAAATGGTACAAAGAAAAGGGAGAAGCTTATAGCTATAAAGATATCCTTGGCCATTAAAGAGTATGCAAACCAGACAAGTTCATTTAGAGTGCTAAACAGGGAGACCAAAAATGGCATGTACTTAACACTTCTAGTTCTGATAACATCTCCCTGCAAACAAAACGGAAACTCATTAACATTCATTAAAAGAAGAATTCGTCTGCTAATTAGACACTTTTACTTTTGGGCACAGACTAGATTTGGGAGGAGATTATATTTTTTCATTTGCTTAGATTGCAGGTAAATAAGATTCAAAACTCACGATGACAGATAATGGGGAGGCATACATAACAATCGACAGGATCACACCTAAAGTGCCAACCAGCAACTGCCTAACATTGTATGTGTGCAATGCGTAGATAGTAACTATAGCAACCATGACAAAAGAAACCATCATTGCAATGGCTAACCGCGCTATTTTCAACTGCAAGATAAATCAGGGATCCGTGTCAAAATAAATACAGCGATATATTTAGCTTCAAGAATGGCATCTTGTCAAGAATTGAAACTATTTATAGCGTTTATAGAATCTAATAGCCGCCTTAAATCATGAACTCAAGCTGGCATAAGGGCTTACCTTTTTCTTCTTAGGAGCAAATGTTAGATACGACAGAAGATAAAATATCTCCAAAACAAAGATTGCGCCATTGATCATGAGGAGCAAAGTGCTGTGGGGTTTAACAAATGGAGCTCCCTAAAGTAACCAAAGACAACAGTTGAACAAGGTACACACATATAGAAGTCCTGAATACCCATGAGTAGACTTACGCTTGTATATCTCCCAGAATGTTGTCCTGCAATTTCCAAATTTAATAATATTTATATATAATCTTGCTATCTTGATCAATAGTGAAGGCTCACATCTTAATCATGCTCATTTACATTAGGCAAGTTTTTGAGCCAGAGAAATCTGGTGTACACAGTACTTACACTGGTGACAGCAAAAGTGCCAGTGAAGTTATATTTCCCGCATCGCAGACCACCATGAAACGTCAGTTTGCACTCCCATATAAATCCAACTTTAAAATAATCAACTAGTACACATTGAAAGCTGCACATGAAAATGAGCGAGAATCCCACAAATACATAAATAAACTTGCACATAAAACTAAGCATAAACCTACAGAAAAACATGTGCAGACAAATCAGAAACAAATTTATAGAAAAATTTGAACATGCAAATCAAAACGAAGATCAGATACACAACAAAACCAACATCTACGCCTGGTCAACCAACTTACAAATTCAAAGCAACCAAAATAATCCTTTGGGGTTAGGAAGAGGGAATGCTTTTATGATGCAAATATTTATGGAAGTTATACAATGTAAAACTCAAATTACAAATTTGTATTCTACCAATTATCAGATGTCTATTCTGAAAACAAAACCTTGATAAACATATAATTGACACTAATATATTCAAATCACATTTCCAATAATTAATTCTAATTGAAAACCAAAAATTTTGTACAAATCATGTGTCCAATAGCTGATTCTAATATATTCAGTCTCTATCTATCTGCACCATGCTTCATTCTGACCATGCACCAATCTAGCTATAAACCAACAAAAGGAAAGTTTCAAACTCTATCCTAGCCGTACAATAGGCCCATTTTCTAGAAACAATTGTAAAGTCCTAAAACCGAATTAGCAGTCAAATTGTTTAGAAATCCAGGTAATCCAAATTATATTTACATTTCATAAAACAGTAGTCTGGATGGCATACCTATTATTCCCACTAGAAGCAGAATAGAAAAGGCCATTGAACAAAGGAAGTGTTGGTTACAAAAAAGGAGTTTACACTCAAAGAGACACCGATATGCCTATGATGGATATTAAAGATTGGTTAATTCCAAATGTGGGCAATCTATAGGCAACCGGACCAACTATAGGGATGGATTTTCCCTCTTCTACTTCTGGCTCTGTGAAACCAAGGCGGGTACACTTGATTCAATAGAAATAACCCTGACCCTTATTTCTTTATTGAATCCTTCAATAGATGATTACAGTGAGAGAATACTAAACAAGAACCTATTGTTCATTGATCCTCCATCACTGGGTAGGACAATACATAAATGTAACTGAAAGTAAAAATTGGTAATGATTTAATGTTTCTTGCAGAGTGTAAACAATCATGCAACACATGTAACAGCGCAAGGGATACTAGCTTATGATCAGTGTCTTATCCATTGGGCATCATACCTAAAACAAACATGAAATACAAGAACAACTACTAGATTCATCTGAGAAACCAAGCCATAAACATAGTCAAACATCTCTTACACTACTTGCAGATATCCTTCCTGATTGAACCCAATAAATCTATGCTTCACTCAGAGGCTTTTAACCTAATCCTAGATCAGGACTGAGAGACAAAACACATACACTAGTAACCTAATGCAATGAGTTAGAAAACTCAAAATTCATCAAGAACAACTGAAGGAGAGATCCAAGAATGAGAAACTATATTAAGTATGTGGGTTCAAATCCCTATATTACAAACTGATTCAGTGATACCATAGACAATATGCAAAAGATACATAAGTTTTCTTCCTAGTATTGATACAGAAGCAAAAATGTTACAACCTGGACTGAGGATACACACTTGGCTTTTCAGCTTCCTGTGTTAAGAATTTCCAGCCAGCCTCTCAAAAATGATTACAGGGTAAAAGCACAATCAGGTGTCACCTTTTTGGCTAACTTATTAGCACAGCTAAATTTTAGTATTTCTAACTAAAAATTAATTTTGGTCAAACATATGATCTAGCTAGATTCATTGTAGCTAAGTTAGATAAGTGCTTTAACTTTTCCAATTGGAAATATCTATTAAATGCATGTTTTATACCACTTTGGGTCCAATTACCATAAAAAAAAATTTATTTCAGAAAAGCGGTGTTTCAATAACATCTAATCTTTTTAATGATATTTTTAAAAAAATAAAAAAATACCCTTTTGTAGAGATCAGAGTCAAGAATATCCTCATATAGATTTTATAGTGTTTTAATTAGACATAGTTTATTGTAATTAAAAATATTGCAAGTAGGTATTTTAACAATCAAGGAGATGTTGATTCGGAGAAAGAAAAAAATAGTAAATCATATTAAATAATGTTTAAAAATATATGGTGCACTAGAGGAGAGAGTCATCTTCAAGAATATATATTTATTTTTTTGATTGGGATAGATTTGTTATGAAAAATATGTTGCGAGATGAAAACTATCGATTTCAGTGAGTTAGAATTTAAATTGTTATAAAAGAGAAAATATAGGTCACAAATCAATTTTTATTTCTTCATGCACTAGATATATATGTCATCTATGACATATTTTGAAATTAGGGGAAAAAATGTTTATTTACATATAATTATTTGGTGGGAACTAGACCCCTAATTTTTAGCATTTTTCAGCAACTAAAAGATCATCTTTCAAAATTAAAAAAACTCTTCAATTCTTATTCAAAAAAATTATTAAAAATATTATTCATAAACTTCATCCATTTTATCACATTTAATCAGTTTACATCATCTTCAAATTCCAAACATAAATGTCATTTTTATACTATTGAAGTTGAACAACTTTGATTTTGTTAGCCTCTTCCTTTGTAAAAGGGTGACAGCTTATTGTTCTTTTACCCTACAAAATTCCCTTTATACTAGGGTCACATTGCAAGCACGATCATTTCAAATTCAAAATCCACCTAGCCCCCTCAAGGAGTAAACACAGACAAGACAGGGACTGAACCACAACATGTAAGCTCAAACAGTCGAAAAAAAATAGTCAACTAGCCCTGTACTGGTCCAAGTACCAAATCATCATCAAATCCCCCAAGGAATCCGATCAAATTGACCCTTGCAACACTTCAGGGTACTATTTTATTTATGTTCCCACGACATGACATTCCCCTGCAACTACCATGGCAGCCTAGACCACATTGTAATGCTTAGCAATCACATCCACGCACTCTGGCCACTCAAAAATTGATTTTCTGGTACTTCCTGGCTTGAAACCCTGTGTAAAATTCAAATCTGAATCCTAATGGTCACCATGCACTCGCAGGCCACAAGTTCCTTAACCGTTTGCCCCAGTCGTGCAACCGTGTAGTCATAGCGCTCACCGCCATAGAAAATCGGGTTTCAAATTATGCTTGGTCACATGATCGCAAGGCGCCAAACTAACCTTTGTGATCATGCGACCACGGTCTCCTAGCCACAGTCAACGGTTAGTCTAAAAACTCTGCAAAATCTCGGCCCCACATCACCCTTAGTGACCAATAAAAAATTGAGCATGTCGGCAAAACTGGCATTGCGGGCCCACCTCAGAAATCCACAACCGTGATGTCTGTTGATTAGTCGCATGATCGCATAGCCCAAAAATGGGCTATGCAAACATGCGACAACCCGCTATCCTCTACCTTGCCGCAACCGCCACCGCCGCCACTAAGCCAGGCGGTTAGTCACATGATCGCATAACCCAGAAATGGGTTATGCAAACATGCGACAACCCGTAAACACAATGCCTCGGCCCACTAACAACCGTCACTCCTTAAACCTGGGGCTCGTCACACGTCACGTGTCACGCCACTACTCGCTGCAACCGCTAAGTCACACCTGCCACAGGACCCACCTACAAACCCTTAGCCACCTGGCACATTGGCACCAATCGGAACATAGCACGTCACCATCTGCCATCGGGCCCCAACACCACGTGGCACCCGGTCGCATGATCGCATAGCCAAAAATTGGGCTATGCGATCATGCGACAGCCAACCAAAGGCCGCCACGTAACCGCCTCCAGGACCACAGAACTGCAACCACCACCTTTCCGCCAACAGGCCCCAAGAACACGTGGCAAGCAGTCGCATGATCACATAGCCAAAAATTGGGCTATGCGACCATGCGACAACCAATCACAGGCTGCCACATGTTCGCCTCCTTCTCTGAAACCTCCTGGGCCCACCAAACAGAAGCAACGTTGGAACAGACAAAATCGACGGTAGGCGCATGATCGCATGGGGAAAGAATATTTCATGCGATCACATGCCGACTGTTGATCTCCTCCCTCTGGCCCCACATCGTCACACTTGTGCACTTAAGACAAAAAACAAGGAGAGCCGGCAGAAAAGAAGACATGCAAGGTCGAAAACACACAGTGTTTTCGGTGAAAGATCAAAAACACACAGTGTTTTCGGTGAAAGATCAAAAACACACAGAATTTTCAACATGACACAAAGGTAAACTAGGAAGCCGAAAACATCGAGGGTTTTTATACAGGCCAAAAAGGTCGAAAACATCATGGATTTTTTAAAACACTATGAGTTTTTGACACTGTGACAGAATTTAAAGTTTGTTTCCCGCGGACCTTGAAACTCAAATAACTTTCTGAGCTTTGCGAATTAGGAGATGCGATTTGGACTGAAGCAAGGCGACAACAATAGAGAGCACGAGACAGGACATTTAACAAAAACACTTGTAGGGGAGAGGCCAACTTCACAAGACTTTGCAATGATAGAAAAATGACCTAACAGAAAGAAACTGCTTTTTCAGTACTCAAAAGACAAAGAAATAATGGTAATTGAAATCGGCACAAGATGGGATGAAGTTGTGACGAGGATGAAGACTTTTAGGTCCTTTTATAGGCCTTTATCTTGCACATGACCAACTTGATATCGTCATACATAGTGGAATGTAGGAAGGAATGCCTTGCGTTAAGCTTTACACATCAGAATTATTGGAGTATGGACATGCTTACATCCAGAGAAGTAATTCACAGTACGAAAACAGTTCAATCGGGGGATATTCTATAGCCGATACAGAGTCTGGGCTACAGATCATTCTGAGTGATTGATAGAGAATACACGTATATTTCAAATACAGATCATCTATACAAGTTTTATTTCAAATATCATCCTTCCTACCCCATTAGATCATTTACTCGAATACACGTATATTCCACGTCATTAAAATGATCTGCCATTCCAAATCGTATTTTAATATAGACAAGTAAACAAATCGCTGTTCTTAATCACGCAAACAATTACCTGGAAATCTCCACCAAGGTCAGTTTTGCAGGTCTGAGCTGTAAATTCTGTAGCCAATATCGTTCTTTTCCTTCGGCAAAAGGTTCAAAACAAAAGTGGCAAAAATGACCTACTTTATTCTCAGCAGTTGAGGGTTCCATTTGTTTTTGATTGCGTGTTTTCCTCTGTGGTTTTGTTTGCCTGCCTCATTCTATGTTACAGTTCAAGGGTATAATTCAATCATAGCTGTGCTTCTTATAACAAAAGAGAGTTGGTAAAAAAAATTTCAATAATATAGATTCGTAAAATAACTTCAAAATATGTTTATAAACCATGCATTTAATAGCGTCACGTAATGTAAGGTAATTTAGTTTAGTTATGCATATTGGATTCTATCTTCACAAGTAACCAATTCATTCCAATGTGGAGCACATATGCAAGCTGTACAACACTAACCTACGTGCAATGGGTCACTGTTCATTTGGGTTAGATTTTCATTGGGTTGTTGAAGCTTTGAAATTTTTTATCAATAAGTCTTATTTTATTTTTTATTAAATTAAAAATAGAGTAATATATTATTTTTAAAAGGAGAGGTGACATGAAAGTATGCCTTTAATTTTATAAGCTTTTATTAAAATATGTGTTATTTAATTCGATGAAATAATATAGTATTATTCATGTAGGGTATTTCTAACATATTTTATTATATGTGTAATTTCTATTGGCTATGTAATAGGTAACATATTATTAGAGACAAGTTAAATGATATTGAATATGGAAGAAATATCATGGTTAAGTATGTTTCAGCTGAAGTTAAGAGTGTGAACTCCTATTCATGAAATACAGTATAATAAATTTAAGTAAAAAAGACACACATTAGAATCTGCATAAAATCTCATATATATGGAAGGTATTATAAGAAGGACAAAATGACAACTCTAAAGTTTTTATTATTATTAGTGATAGATTTGGCTACTATCAAACAATTATCAATGTAATCAAATGCATTATTATCTAAAAAGGTCATAAAAAATAACTGTGATAACTCTCTCCAAAATGACATTAAGAAAAAAAATACAAGAAATGCTAAAATTTAAGAAAATGAAATATTCAAAACTAGAAATCATGTAGATATATGTAGATATATATATATATATATATATATATATATATATATATATATATATATATATATATATATATATATATATATATATATATATATATATATATATATATATATATATATATATATATATATATATATATATATCACTTTCTTTATAATACCTCAAAGTGAGGTCATTGTAGTAACTACACCGTAGTGTCTTCATAGGAATTTCCTTAAATTGTAGTGATGTTTTTCTACATTCTACGTGAAACTATTTTTCTAAAATTTTAATTTAGAGTATCCAAAAAGTTGTACAATATATAGTTGTCAGGAAATAAACCACTTCACATTAGTATTGAAGGCTAATATAAAAGTGCACATAATTTAGCACAACTAATTTTACTAATTTCAAGCTAGTCCAATCTGTGAACATATCAATAAATATAGAAATTTAAATAAGAAGGATTAGGTGTGTAGTCCTAGGATGAAGAAGTGATGCTAACATTGCATATTATAGTTTTTTTTTAAATGAAGCTCTTGAAATTCTTATTCTCTCAAAATTAATGTCAAACCAAAATTTCATATGGATCATCCATACATTGCATGTTTGATCCTAACTACAACTAAAGTGATTCCTTGATGTACAAATCTAAATTGCACATAGAATTTTGACTAACATTAGATTTGACAAACTCTTGAAGATCGTGATATTTTAAAATAGATACATAGATTCTATTGAATTGATAAGACTCAAGTTATCCTAGATCAATCCCCTTGAATAATTTGAGTTATAAATTATAGTGAATATATGATGATCAAACAAATGCATTAAAATTGATTATATGCAAACAATGCAAATTATAGATCTTTATCTCTTAGAAAATAGAAACTTGTTCAATAAATTATTAGCTTTTACAAAACCTAACATATGAATTAATAATTATTTTAATATATTTATAATAAGACATAACAATATACTACACATATACCAAATCAACTGACAAAGGACTAAAAAGTTATAATTTAGAAAGTTATAATTTAAATTTAAAAAGTTTAAATTTTAAGATCACCCTTATACACAATAAAATTAGAATTTAAATTTAAACTTCTAATTTTTTAAGTCAATTCTCTGGATTTCAAAATTGAACCAAACTTAATCCAAATAACATAAAAATAAATCATCTAACTTTAAAAAAAAAATATTATATAACTAAAAAGTACAAAAAATAATTATAATCTATATAAATCAAACTAAAAATAATAATACTTATTAAATATATTAATACTTCAGAATTGAAGTTAAAATGAGACATTTGAGCTGGAATTTAGATGTTGAATCAAATCACAAATGAGATAAGTTACAGGGTTTGGAATCTAACTATAGATAAAGCTGAAAATAAATAATGAAAATAAGCTTTCCCGAAATAAAATGAAATTTACAAATTACAAATCAAATGCACCTTCATGGAGCCAAGTCTATATTCTACAATAGTTGAAGCTCAGTAGCATTTTGGATTACACCGCGATATTACCTACTCTAACATGACAACTTTCTACGCTTCCTTAAATTCTATATATTATTTTAAGATAGTGGCCAACAAAACGATACTAAAATTCTATATTGGAAGAAAGATGATTTTACTGTGGACACCTAGAGTCACGTACGCTCCCCTTAATTATATTTGAGTTAAATCTGGCGAAATTAATTCCCCTTAAGATTAAATCAAATTTGATTATCAAAGAGAATATGGTTTAGAAACAACAAATGGAATGAACCTTCGACAAGTCGAACCTATCTTTTGCAGTAGTTGAACTTCAGCAATATTTAGATTAGACCGTACAATTATCTGCCCTCAAATGGCACTCCTACATGTCTCCTTCAACGTTGATATTATTTTGAGATAGTGGGTAACAAAAAGAATATTTGAGGTCAATATACTAGGGTGGAACAAGCCATGTGATTTTATAGTGGACGGCAAAGATCAGATAGTGTCTAATGTACTTTATTTTCAATCCGATATGTATACAGGGAGATATTGCTCTTAGTGAGTTGTAATCTATAAAGAAACTTTTAATGTTTTTCACTATAATTTTTCATTAATATTTAATTAATTATGCTTTTGTTAGATTTAAGATCAGGTAATCAAACATCAGGTTTTGCGATTTCACTATGAACATAAGTCTTCTTAATGTAAATATGTTATGTACAGGTAAATGCCTATTAAAGTATATTCGGTTTTTCATTAGCAACACTAGGTACTCATTGTAAACGGTTATATAATCAGTTGTAGATAATTACTTTGTATCAGTCATATAATTAGTTGTAGATAGTTATGTAATCAGTTGTAGTGTTGTGTAACAGTTCTTTAGTCAGTTGTAGGTAACTGTTTTGATCTTTCAATTTTAGGCAATCTATTGGTTGCCTTATTCTAGTAAATTATTGTTTGGTTCTAAAATGATTTTTTTTTGTATTTTTAATAAATCTAAAATATTTTAATTAATTTTGTAAATTGTATAAAATTATCCATTTTATTATATAAATAAGTAAAAGATAGATATATTTAAAACTGTTCTATTTACTTTGATAGATTATACTGAAGCTATGTCTATTATTATGAAAATAGATATAAATAAGAGTTATGTACTCATTAATCTTATTATTGAAATATATTAAAATAATTGATTCAATTTTTTCTCCATATGAATTTTGTTCATTTAATTGAATATAAGAATATAGTTGAGCATGAGGTGGTAAATCCATCAAGTGCCTTAGTAGTCTTGCAAGGATCATTGACACATTGAAACAAAACAAATATTTAAATCTTTAATGTTTCTTTACATGAAATATGGAACTTTTAGATCTTAAGAAGTTTTATATTATCTCTTATTAGCCATACGCATCAAGCTGGCCCTTGTCATTTTCTCTCAATTGAGCTAAATAATCCCACTTTTAGCCCTATTCACCCTCAAGAAAAATCTTTGTCTAGTGATCCCTCCCTTGGCTCTACCCGCATGAATCTTGTCCAAAAAGCTAAGTGTAACATGCTGTGACTTGATCAACCCAAGGAAGATGTTGTTGACCTGTTTGAGGAGTCAACTTCCACTTGGTACATTGAATCTGCATGGACCCCAAAGAATTCCACCACTAACTTTCTCTCTCTATCAAATTTTCCCCCTTCACCAAACCCATAGCTCAACTATACTACCAACCATGTCATCCTGAAAATTTCTTCCCCCTCAAAGTTATCCAAGTCCCCTAGCGGTTCGTATGATTTGGAGTTCATGGGAAAAAAAGTCAGTGAGTTATGTATCTACCTCAACAGACAAAGGGTTGTGATAAAATAGCTCATCTCTAAACTCCAGATTGCTAGAAGAAAAAATAGTAAGCTTGAAGTTATGATAGAAGCTAAAAGGAAGGTTGAGGATTGGAATAAGAGGAAAGGGGATGCGCTTCTATGGGAAGTTGCTGATCATTTTGGGTATAATTAAAACTATTGAGAGATTATAGAGGACCAAATTATTGAGTTGAAGAACCAGGTCCCCTGTGTGGAGGAGAGTATGGGAAAGATTAATGCACTAGTTAAAATGAAGTAAAAATAGTCCCAACTTAACTAAAAGTTGGTTGAGTTCACCAACTACAACAAGATTATGCTTGATAAGACCAACCTCTCTATCACTTCTATCAAGTCTGAGTTGTAGAAAAGAAAGATGAAACAAAATAATGTAGAGAGGATAACTTGCAGGTGGAAACTAGGGAGGACATTGCCAATGGCAATGTTGCCTCTTCTGAGACTCCTAAACATGTCCCCTTCCTCAAGAAGCCAAAGGAGAACGAAAAGTAGTTTTTGGTTTACAGAGGAGGTTCATCTCCGTTTTTGGTCTCTTGGTTCTTGGTGCTTCGTATTGGTTTTGTGTTAGTTATTTTTGCTAGTTCCATTTCTATGTAGTTTCTATTAGTTTAGTTTCTAGAATTCATTGCTGGTGAATTCCCTCTGGACTATGTTTTTATACTTGATGTTATTTTGATGTTAGGTTCAATCCCTCTCACACTTTATCTAATTAGAACAAATGGTAATCCAACTATAACAATGGCTAAAAATAACTTTTAGACTAATAAAACACTCTCAATAATAATTTAAAATAAAGATAGAAGTGCAATTATTCAAGTAAATTATGTATTAACCTCACATATAAAACTTCCTCATATCTATATTTAAATATTCTAATGCATGCACACACACACACACACATGTCATAATGAAATTGTAGAGATAAAGTAAGAAATTCATTAGAAATGAACTTAGTCATCTATCTAAGTGACTATGTGAGTTCTAGATTATATCATTCCTACTGTTACCCAAGTGTTAACCTCCTCTACTTGGGCCTCATTCTTGTCTCCAACCCTGTCCAAAACCTTGCAACACTCAAATTTGCACAGTCGATTTTAGTACCAAAATCCATAATCCATAAACAATAATCAAACAACATCATTAATCCATTCCATTTTATGATCAACTATTCACAATACATATAATCACGATGCATAACAACATAATCAAAGGTACAACTATAACATATTATTCATAAAACATGATAATCTAGCATCTAACCATTCATAAACACAATAATAAAATGTCTATCAGCAATCAAAGTCTTTGACTAGATCAAACATAGTCAATAAGATCTAAAAAATCTCTAAAAACTAGGCCACTAAAAATCAAGACGTGACCTTATGTCCAAATTTGCTCATAAATTATCCTCACTTTTTCTTCAATGTCTATTAATTATTTTACACTATTATCCACTATGAAATTAAATTTCAAATGATTTCAAAAACATTTTTATAATAATATGTATGCTCCTAAATGTAATCATTATATAACAAATAAAACTTCTATTTCTAATATATTTAGTTTTGATAGGATGTATTATGTTGATTTTATTTGTAAATCATATGACATTAAATATATTTTAGAAATGGATGCCTCCAAAATTTATATAAAAAACAAAAAATATTTGGTAGCTATATATGAATATTATTTGACAAATGATTTCAAACTTTCACACATTTTATACAATATTAACTCAAAAAGTGACCAATTATTTGTAACAATGTTAATAACAGAATATATAATAACATATATAGTATTTGATTTTTACTTTCTATCATTATAAAAATTTCTATAGTCCAAACTCTAGAATTTATCATTTTTCTAATTGCAATTGAGACCCTTTTCTAAACTATAATATTTATCATAATCCAAACTATTGTAATATGACCTTAAGGCTTATATTTACTCTACCCTAACCTAAATCTTTTCCAAACTATATAATTTATCATTACTCTGATCCTAACCCTTGAATTAACCTTAACTATAAATTTACTCCTAACCTTATCTCAAAACCTAACCATACCCTTAATTATAATTACCATATACAACCTAACCTTTATCGTAATCTTAAACTAAAACCTATCAAAACTATTATTTTATCTCTAATACAATATTTTATTCTAAGCTAAACTAATAATGACCCTAATCGTATCCCTAACCATGATACTAATTCTAACTCTAAACCTTACACCCTAACTCAAACCCTAACCCTGCCCCTAACTATGATAATAATCCAAACTATAAACCCTACATCGTAATCCTAACCCTAACCCAATCCTAACTCTAAACATATCAAACTAACATTAATATAAAATTATCAAAATATTATATAATTAATAAATAAAGATTATTATTCTACAATAAAAATAATATAAAATAACCTATCCTTGTCATTATACTATTAATATATTATAATTAAAACAATAAAATAAACCAGTAGACTATTATAATTTAAAATAATAATGTCTTCCATATTCTGTGACAACTAGCTTATATATATTTATTTAATTTTATATATATATATAGACTCAAGGCCCTTATATCTATCATACTCACTCTAAGGATATCTGTTAGTGGGTAACAAAAAGGCAAATCGGAGGTCGATATTGGAAGCAAGATGGTTTTACAGTGGACAGCAAAAATCTGGCACGGTCCCCTAAATTGTAAATGAGATCGCTCTACAAAAATTAACTCCCCTTACTATAAATAATCAATACTAACTTTCAAATAAAATAAAATTTACTAATCGCAAATCAAATGTCAAGCCTTTCTTCTGCAGCAGTGAACCTCGGCAACTTTTTAATTAGACCGTACTATTATCTGTCCTCAATGATATTTTTATGCTTCTCTTTCAACCTTTGTATTATTTTAAGATGGTGTATACCAAAAAGAATATTTAAAGTCAATGTACTACAGTAGAACATGCCGCATATTTGATAAGGGACAGCAAAAATTAGATACAGTCCAGTATACTTCATTTTAAATCAGATATGTATACAGAGATATGCAACTCCGGGAATTGTAATCTACGAGGAAAAATGATGTGTTGTCAGTATTCAATAAAATAAATAAATTATGTAGATTTTTATATAGATTTAAAATTATTTAACTTATTTCGAGGAGTTGTGTTAAAACATTTTTTAATTGTAAAAAATATATTAAAAGTGATGGATAAATTTGGAAGTATTTCAATTATTTTGATGAATTATATTAAAATTATTTTTTATTATTATGAGAATATGTTTTAAATCACTGTCATATATTCATATAATTGTTCAATAATTTTTTGTGATAATTTATTCATATAATTTAACATATTTTAATTAACAAATTAAAATAAAAAGATTTTTTTTGTTCCTTTAAATAAAATATGGAACTTTTAAATTTCAAGGAGTTGTATTTTATTTCTTTTTATTATTATTAATAATAGAAAATATTGATGTCCTTTAATCTCAAATCATATTTCAAAAGGAATTAATATAACAAATTCGTTATCATTTTAATTATGATAAACATATTTTATTATTTGAATATTAATGAATCATAAGTCAAAGCTTTCAACCTTATATAAGGCTTTGAATCATAAACATTCAATTATTAGAAATATTTTGAAGTATGACTATTTATGAATTCTCGGAGAACCACTTACACATGAATGGAATGGATTTTTATAAAAAATTGAGAATCTTCCATTTTCATAGTTTTGACATGATAATGTTGTTGTACACATGACCTCACATAGTCATGCTCAATTATTATAGAGGTTATGTCAAAAAGAGACAAAAGAATTGACCCATAGGTCATCCATGAGAGAGATTGTACAATCTCACCTTGTCTTTCTATATGTAATTATGTGAAACTTTGGGCAAGAATCCAAATTAATATAAAAAAAAATTTAATGATTTATATGGTTATATTGGGAAAAATAAATACTACATTGAAAAAAAAAATTAATTGATTACAAGGTACAATGAATAACTAGTTATAATTTTTTGTCTAAAAAAATTCATATATATATATATATATATATATATATATATATATATATATATATATATATTTGTGTGTGTGACCTAGACTATGGAAGACTAAATGCTTGACTCTGAACATGTTATACTATTTTGCTTGATCCCTCTTGATTTCTACTATATTGTCCTATATAGCTAAAGATCTTGCAATATCTGTAAATACTTTAAAGGATTATCTTTACATGATCAATGTATTTCACTAGATCAAAACTAAATAACAAATTGCCCTACAATGCTTGCATAATTAGATATGATCTATTGTAGTTATTATTAAAAGTGTATAAATTGGATTTATATTAAAAAAAATTACAAATTACAAAAATGATTATAGTGAAAAAAATTGTGTGCATTTAGACACAAGAATACATAAACATATTATGCATATGCATGTTTATTTTGCCCTAGGTGAGTGGTTAGATACAATTTATTTTAACAATTTATATCTAGAGTGACTAGTCTTCTACCATGAGAATAACCTCATAATTCAAACAGTCTCTAGATAGAAAAAAGACTAGACATTAGCGTATGACACATGGGTCGGATGTGTAAATTTGAAGCTCAGTACAAACATTCTCAATATGTCTACATATCAAAACATTAATCTTCCAATAAGAACAAAATATAATTAGAAATGACATAGTTATAGAAATTCTTACAATTATATAGTAACTATAAATTAATTATCTATATATTTATAAAATTTCAAATGAAGTTCAAGTTAGTTCTTAAAATTAGTGTTTAAATACTACTTGTCATCCATATGAAATATTATAAATATATTAATTTTATTATGTATTTAAAATAATTTAAATGGAATTTAGTAGAACCTGCATAAATAAATTTATAATATTTTATTATGTAAATTTTAAAGAAAATGAAATGTTGAAATGGAAGATTTTAAACACAATAGGTCTAATCTAAAATCTTTTTAATTACTTTTAACTATTCTAAAGCTTAATGAGTAATGTTCTCTATGATGATCTTTATCAGATGTTCTAATTATATGTTAACATTTTATTTACAGTAAGCAATCACAATTGCACAATTTATAGCCAATCGGTATTGGAAATCAAGAACATAAACAATAGCTTCGTTAGTAGGAAAAGTTTACATAAACTGGAACGAAGATGATGAAAAGTAATGTCTTGTTTCTGATCGGATTGGGATGATTTATACATTTGAACTGCCTGCCTCAATGTGAACGATGCCCATTTCTTGTCATAAAAGACAGATATATTTCAGGCCATGTAGTTGTGTGACAGCCTGTTTTTTCGTTAATTGTAGATGACTGGACGACGACAAATAATATTGGATTGCTTGAGATGGCAGGAAATAATAAGAAAAAGAGATAGAAGGAATATATAGAGTGGTGGAGGAAACTTGTAGAGTGATACTAGTAACAGTAATTTAAGTTTTAATTAACACACATAAATCGCTGTGTTAAAATTTATTAAATAACTTACTGTGTATTGTTTAACTGGGGTTGACTATTCATATAATAGAAATGTTAACTTTTCTAATTGTAAAAGAAATAACTTGCTTTTTCAAGTCTATGATTGGAGAAGATGGAGTGGCAAACAGTGAAATATTATTAAATTTTTAAGGACTTCGATTTTTCAATGTTTTTCAAAGAAAAATAACAGAAAATAACATATTCTTATAGTCTTTATTCAAATATATATTTATATACTTCGTGCTGGTAAAAAAGACTATGAAAAATTTGGAAATGGGATCTACCGCTTACATTAAATTCAATCCAATCTCCATTGATAAGGTTTACTTCTCACTCATTGATTCTGTATTTTTGGGTCCTATAATGCTACTTCTATTCCTTAAGATCTCTCTGATACTTAGACTTCCATTGTCCATCAGATTGAGCATGTAGTCAGCATTTTAAATGTTGTCTTCTTTGTGTACTTTATAATTGTTTATTTCCTCTGTATCAATGGACATGAGGTTGTGCCGATATTCTTATTATAGTTCTTAGCTATAAGACATTGTAAACGTAAATCATCAAGCATTAGTACAATTTGATTCTAATGAACTTAAAACACAGACCACTAATACAATTTGATTAGTCTAATCTTTAAATTATTCCTTCTCAAGATATCGAGTACACTATACTAGAAGAATTTATCGAATTGCTCTGCCAATGAAATAGCTCATTGTTAAAAAACATGAAACAAAAGGTTACAATAAATATCTCCACTTATTTCCTCTCCGGTAGGCACTGGTTCGGTTGATTACTAATAGCCATATTCCTCCTCTTTATCTTCTAATGGTGATTGTCATGCAATTGAACAGTGTCTGAATATCTGAGGCTATATAGGGAATGGACTCAAACTTGATCAGCAATAACATTAACAACATTTGAGGCATCCACCTGCTCTGTATGGATATGCAGATCAAAGGCATCATCTATCTTTTTTATTTCTGGAAGCTTATGAAGCTCAGTAGATACAGGTAAAACAGGTTCCGAGTCTCTGTAAATGAGGTAAACAACAAGCTGAGTTACTCCTAAAAGGAAGCCAATGCCATTGGGCACCTGTAAAACCAAAAATAAGATAATCAGAAAAGAGGTGAATAGTTCTTGCCAAGAATTGAATGAAAACTAGACATTGAAATGGGACTAGCAAAAGGGAGAAGCTTACAGCTATAAAGATATCCTTGGCCATTAAAGAGTATGCAAACCAGACAAGTGCATTTAGAGTGCTAAACAGGGAGACCAAAAATGGCATGTACTTAACACTTTTAGTTCTGATAACATCTCCCTACAAACAAAACAGAAACTCATTAACATTCATGCAAAGATGAATTCGTCTGCTAATTAGACACTTTTACTTTTGGGCAGAAACTAGATTTGGGTGGAGATTATATTTTTTCTTTTGCTTAGATTGCAGGTAAATAAGATTCAAACCTCACCACGACAGATAATGGGGAGGCATACATAACAATCGACAGGATCACACCTAAAGTGCCAACCAGCAACTGCCTTACATTGTATGTATGCAGTGCGTAAATAGTAACTACAACCACCATGACAAAAGCAACCATCATTGCAATGGCTAACCGCGCTGTTTTCACCTGCAAGATAAAATCAAGGGACCCGTGTCAGAATAAATACAGCTATATATTTAGCTTCAAGCATGGTATCTTGTCAAGCATTGACACTGTTTACAAGGTTTATAGAACCTAATAGCCGCCTTAAATCATGAACTTAAGCTGGCATAAGGGCTTACCTTTTTCTTCTTGGAAGCAAACGTCAGATAGGACAGAAGATAAAATATCTCCAAAACAAAGCCGGCGCCATTGATCGTGAGGAGCAAAGTGCTGTGGGGTTTAACAAATGGAGCTCCATAAAGTGCCCAAAGACAACAGTTGAACAAGGTACACACGTATAGAAGTCCTGAATACCCTTGAGTAGACTTAAGCTTGTATATCTCCCAGAATGTTGTCCTGCAATTTCCAAATTTATAAATATTTATATATAAGCTCGCTATATTGATCAATAGTGAAGGCTCACATTTTAATCATGCTCATTTACATTAGGCAAGTTTAGAGCCAGAGAAATCTGGTATACACAGTACTTACACTGGTGAAAGCAATAGTGCCAGTGAAGTTATATTTCCTAAATCGCAGACCACCATGAAACATCAGTTTCCACTCTCATATGAATCCAACTTAAAAAAAATCAACTAGTACACATTGATAACTGCACATGAAAATGAGCGAGAATCTCACAAATACATAACAAAACTTGCACATAAAACTAAGCATAAACCTACAGAAAAACATGTGCACACAAATCAGAAAGAAATTTATAGCGAAATTTGAACATGCAAATCAAAACGAAGATCAGATACACAACAAAACCAACATCTAAATGTCAACAGACTTAAAAATTCATAGGTTCAAAGCAACCAAAATAATCCTTGTGGGTAAGGAAGACGGAATGCTTTTATGATGCAAATATTTATGGAAGTTTTACAATGTAAAATTCAAATTACGAATTTGTATTCTAGCAATTATCAGGTGACTATTCTGAAAACAAAATCTTGATTAACATATAATTGATACTAATATATTCAAACCACGTTTCCTATAATTGATTCTAATTGAAAACCAAAACTTTTGTACGAATCATGTGTCCTATAAACGATTCTAATATATTCAATCTCTATCTATCTGCTCCATGCTTCATTCTGACCATCCACCAATCTAGCTATAAACCAACAAAAGAAGAGTTTCCAACTCTATTCCAGCCGTACAATAGGCCCATTTTCTAGAAACAATTTTAAAGTCCTGAAACCGAATCAAAAGTCAAATTTTTCAGAAATCCAGGTAATCCAAATTATATTTATATTTCATAAAGCAGTGGTCTGGATGGCATACCTATTATTCCCACTAGAAGCAGAAGAGAAAAGGCCATTGAACAAAGGAAGAAACTGCTTTTGCAGTACTCAAAAGAAAAATATCTAATGTTAACTGAAATCAGCACAAGAAGAGATGAAGTTGTGAAGAGGATGAAGATTTTAAGGTCCTTTTATAAGCCTTTATCTTGCACATGACCAACTTGATATCATCATACACAGCGGAATGTAGGAAGGAATGCCTTGCGTTCAGCTTTACACATCAGAATTATTGGATTATGGGCATTCTTACATCCAGAGAAATAATTCACAGTACGAAAACAGTTTAATAGGGGCATATTCTATAGCCGATACAAAGTCTGGGCTACAGATCATTTGAGTGATTGATAGAGAATACACGTATATTTCAAATACAGATCATCTATACAAGTTTTATTTCAAATATCATCCTTCCTACCCCATTAGATCATTTACTCGAATACACGTATATTCCACGTCATTAAAATGATCTGTCATTCCAATTCTGTATTTCTATATAAACAAGTAAACAAATCGCAGTTATTAATCACGCAAACAGGTGCCTGGAAATCTCCACCAAGCTCAGTTTTGCAGATCTGAGCTGTAAATTTTGTAGCCAATATCTTTCTTTTCCTTCGGGAAAAGGTTCAAAACAAAAGTAGCAAAAATGACCTACTTTATTCTGAGCAGTTGATGGTTCCATTTGTTTTGGATTGCGTGTTTTCCTCTGTGGTTTTGTTTGCCTGCCTCATTCTATGCTACAGGTCAAGGGTATAATTCAATCATAGCTGTGCTTCTTATAACAAAGCAGAGTTGGTAAATTTCTTTTCCATAAATTAGATTCGTAAAATAATTTCAAAATATGTTTATAAACCATGGATTTAATAGCGTCACGTAATATAAGGTAATTCTGTTTAGTTATGCATATTGGATTCTATCTTCAGAAGTAACCAATTCATTCCAATGTGGAGCACATTTGCAAGCTGTACAACACTAACCTACGTGCAATGGGTCACGTTCAGTTAGGTTAGATTTTCATTGGGTTGTTGAAGTTTTGATTTTTTTAATCAATAAGTCTTATTTTAATTTTTATTAAATTAAAAATATATTAATATATTATTTTTAAAAGGACAGGTGACATGAAGGTATGCCTTTAAATTTAGGGCCCGTTTGGTTGGGGAATTAAAAATACCTCGGTTATGCAGCATATCCCGGTTATGCATAACCTTGGTTGTCCGAACCCTGGTTATGCATAAAATCCCTGTTTGGTTTGAATCTCGATCATTTTGGGATATCATCGATCACAAGGCTGCACAGGAACTTCAGATAATCAAATTTACATGAGTTAGACCTGCTTGAATCGGACAAAATTTACATGTTGTATGATTCCAAGTGAATCGATTTCCGCTCGGAATTACATTTCATCTTGTCTCGAACCCTCCAATTTCTTCTCATTCTTATATATTTATGTGATTGTGGATCAGACTTTAATGGAAGTGCAAAGGCGGCCACTCAAATAAAAACATTTGAATTGCTCGGTGATGCAGGAGAATTCATGCACATGTTCGGCAAATCTCCAGACTAGATTTTGCACAGCCCGAAAGGTGGAATGAAAGTGTACGCAGGTTCGGCAGTACCTTGAGGATTTCGCAGCGTTACAGGGAGGATTGCTTCTTCCCTGCAAATGCACAGGAACCCTAGCGGACCCCACGGGAAGATTAAATTTGGTTTATTTGAGCACAAAACCATGGATTCGAAAGTCATTCCACCTCCTGAGGTGGAATGATGAAATCCACGTTTTGGGCAAAATGGGATCATGCAAATCCACATTCCCATTTTCAAGAAAGGCATCCAAACAGGGAATTGCACCCCATAACCGGGTTATGGGCGGCATAACCCGGTTATGGGGTGCAACCAAACAGGCCCTTATGGAAGATGAAATTTGAAACAAAGATGAAAAATCAAAGAACACTAATAAGATAGAAGCTTTAATTTATTACATGGTGTTAGTTTTAATATTTTATAAGCCTATATTAAAAATTGTGCTATTTAATTCTATAAAATAATATAGTATTATTCATGTAGGGTACTTCTAACATATTTTGTTAGTAGTTCTAACATATTTTATTAGTTTTCCATTTCCTGGTTTAATTAGTGATTGAAATAATGTCTTTTGACCAATAAAAAAAACTATTAAATTTGTTGTTGTATTATATATTTTATTTTTAATAATCTAGATATATTATATCGTTAAATGTCCTACTCATTCATATCAATTTTTTTTATGTTAAAAATATAATTATTATTAATAAATATTTATTTTAATATAAATTATTTCACATATTTTTTATTATAGATTATAAAATTTTATAAATTTATATTTAATAATTATATTTTTAATTTTTACAATTATGACTATTGATATAAAGTTTTGAAAAAAACTATGAGTTTATATATATATATATATATATATATATATATATATATATATATATATATATATATATATATATATATATATATATATATATATATATATATATATATATATATATATATATATATATCTAATGAAAATGATTGTTGTGAGCTCATAAAATAGATAAACAGGATTAATTCGTATAGAGAATAAAGCTAAACAAAGAAAATGGTCATTGCTTAAATTAGGTTTTCTAATTATTAGTGTATCATAATATTTCTTTAAAATGATGGCACTTCCAGATCTAATCTAAGAAAATAGGTATCCTAATTTATGATTTTAATGCTAATATTATCATACCAATGTGTAAGAAGATTGATGAAAGCACAAATAATAGGGTTGAACTTAGTGCTCTTAGTTTTGGTATCCATTTGAATATTTCTCTTGGGATGAGGGATATAATTATTGAGGGAGATTCTATGTTTATACTATATTATCTTACTAATAGGAAATTCCACAACTAGAAGCTTTAATATCTTTTGGATAAAATAATATAGTACTATTTAAGTAGGGTACTTCTAACGTATTTTATAATACATGTAATTTCTATTGGTTACATGATAGGTAATATATTATTAGAGACAAGTTAATTGATATTGAATCTACATAAAATCTCATAAATATTAAAGGTATTACAAGAAGGACAAAATGACAACTCTAAAGTTATTATTATTAGTGATAGATTTGGCTACTATCAAACATTTATCACTCTAATCAAATTCATTATTTTCTATAAAGGTCATTAAAAATAATTGTGATAAGTCTCTCCAAAATTACATTAAGAAAAAAAATACAAGAAATGCCAAAATTTAAGAAAATGAAATACTCAAAGCTATAACACTTTCTTTATAATACCTCAAAGTGAGGTCATTTTAGTAACTACACCTTAGTGTCTTCATAGGAATTTTGTTAAATTGTAGTGATGTTTATCATGATTAACTAAAATGATGCCAACAATTGTTAATACATATGTAGTGTTAGTACTTGTTTCTCATTCAAGATAATTCTATGAAGGCACCTATAATATAGCCAGCTAATATAGGAAATGCCTTTCTCTCTGGCATCTTGATGTCTTGATGATGGATCATGTAGTATGATCTGAAACTTTGATGACAAAAACCAATTCTACAAAGTCAAATACAAAACAATGTCTTTCTTTTGAAATTTTCTTCTATTTGCGCTAATTAGCTTCATTAATAGAAACTATAAATTTCTAAACTTTTAATCTAGAGTATCAAAAAAATTATACAATATATATTTGTAAGGAAATAAACCACTTTACATTAGTATTCAAGGCTAATATAAAAGTGCACATAATTTAGTACAACTAATTTTACTAATTTCAAGCTAGTCCAATATGTGAACATATTAATAAATATAGAAATTTAAATAAGAAGGATTAGGTGTGTACTGTTAGGATGAAGAAGTGATGCTAACATTGCATATTATAGTTTTTTTTTTTTAAATGATGCTCTTGAAATTCTTATTCTCTCAAAATTAATGCAAAACCAAAATTTTTTATGGATCATCCATACATTGCATGTTTGATCCTAATTGCAACTAAAGTGATCCCTTGATGTACAAATCTAAATTGTGCATAGAATTTTGACTAACATTAGATGTGATGAGCTCTTAAAGATCATGATTTTTTAAAACACATTCATAGAATCTATTGAATTGATAAGAGTCAAGTTATCCTAGATCAACCCCCTTGAATAATTTTATTTCTAAATTAAAGTGAATATATTATGATTAAACAAATGCATTAAAATTGATCATATGCAAACAATACAAGTTATAGATCTTTATCTCTTAGAAAATAGAAACTTGATCAATAAATTATTATCTTTTACAAAACCTATCATATGAATGAATAATGATTTTAATATCTTTATAATAAGACATAACAATATATTACACATATACAAGTCAACTTACAATGACTAGTGAAAAAGAACTAGAAAGTTATAATTTAAATTTAAAAGTTTAAATTTTAAGATCATCCTTATACACTATAAAATTAGAATTTAAATTTAAACTTCTACTTTTTTAATTGAATTCTCTGAATTTCAAAATTGAACCAAACTCAATCCAAATAACGTAAAAATAAATCATCTAATTTTTTTTTAAAATATTATATAAATAAAAATATACAATAAATAATTATACCATGTATAAGTCAAATTAAAAATAATAATACTTATTAAATATATTAATACTTCATAATTGAAGTTAAAAATGAGAGATTTGAGCCGGACTTTAGATGTTGAATCAAATCACAAATGAGATAAATAACAGGGTTGGAATCTAAATATAGATAAAGCTGAATCAGATTTGAGATAGTTTTAAGAAATTTATTTCAAAATAAATAATGAAAATAAGCTTTCCCCAAATAAAATAAAATTTACAAATTACAAATCAAATGCACCTTCATGGAGCCAAGCCTATCTTCTACAACAGGTGAAGCTCAGTACCATTTTGGATTACACCGTGATATTACCTACTCTGAGATGACAACTTTGTACGCTTCCTTAAATCTTTATTACGTCGTAGGCATTTCCCTATGAAAGGGCTTGAGCAAAAACATTGCATTCAACGGTGCGAATTGGGGTAGGCAGAATGACTACCATTGAAGTCATCTGAACCGTTCTTCTTTCTTTTTGCCTCTTTATACATTGCGTGGATAGAGTTGTCAGAAGTCTGGCATTCGACAGTAGTAGATGGTCAGTTGAAATGACAAGCTGATATCTACCACCGACAACTTTGTACAGTCCTCGTGACTATAACATTCCCATTCGTACCCCAAATCCCAACGTCGTGGAATGGAACGACGTGTATTTCTTCACATTGAACTTTGTTGTGGATGTGATTCTTCAGAATGCGACTACTCTACTCTGAATGCCTAGCAATTCAAAGGTCCATCTACGACATCTGTACGAGCACAATTTTGGGATTCTTGGATATGGAGATGGCGTGTTCGATCCAGAAAAGGACACTGTTCTCATTTCAAGGTCAACAATCTAGGAGTATGGGATTATTGGAAGCTAACCCTCGGCTTGTAAAATGCATAAAATTGGCCGCATAACAACAAAAGATAGAAGTTCTTGAGCGAGGAATCAAACAAGAGGACACTAAGCTTCCTGAGGTCTTAACACAACAACCACTATTCCAGCCATTAACTGTCTAAGAATCTGAAGAAGTACATTACAACAAAATCAATTAATTTGATAAAAAATGCAAAAACTTATTCAAATGAGTGCATAAGGCTTTCCTTTTCTTATCTTTTACTCATTCTCGGGAGAGATCAAAGCAGGGTACAATTCCTTTGTAGTAGCTAATAAGCATTGTTTCCATCTTTCATCCCTTTCTTCAGATGATAGAGTACATGTAACATCTCTTCCAATGGAATCTTGATTTTTCCTAAAAAGTTCTATATCAATCAGATTGATACATTTATTCCTCTCAGATATCTCCCCAAATACATCATTTATAAGAAATTTGATGTGCTTTAGAACTTCATGGTCAGGAGTAATTGATGAGTACCACAGATCTTTCACGAACTCTGGCACAATCTTCTGGGAAAAATCATCCAGTAGCAGATCCAATTTGAGCTGGGGTGGGTGGATAGAGTTGCAAAGGCAACATCCCAAGAAGGTTGCCCTTCCTGCTGGACCAGAGCCATAATGCAAGTGATTCACATTTTGACTGAATGGAAGCAAAACCAGCAACGAAGGTAGAAGCACAATCATAGGGAGCAGGATAGGGGGAAACATCTTAACAAGCAATAGAGAGAAAAAAAAGTTGCAACAAACAAACCCAAACTATTTTGCAAAGAGGGAGTTGGATTATAAGAAAGGAGAGCTTCATGATCAAACAGGTTTCGGCTCAAAAGGAGTGAAGGCAACTATATTAGAATGCATTACATACAGTGAATGACAACCCCCTCCCAATACCCCACTACTTGCCTGTAGGGTAGGCAACTTCTCTTCACATGAAAGCTAGCGCTGAGCACAATCCTTCTTAGACATCATTCATATTTACTCTGTTTTTACATGCTGCTAAGAAGCTACACATTTCATATGTGGTAATATGTGTGCAAGCACATGGTAAATGGTAAATCACACGTAGCTCATGCGAATCACGTTAGCAAACAGTGATTAATTTTATGGGCTTAACTTTTAAACAGTGATTAATTCTCTACTATTGGACCAATAAAACTCTTAAGTTTATTTACATACATTCCATTTCCAATGTTTGTAAAGCATGTGTTGCCTATTTTTTAAGGATATTTTATACATAAATTATTTTGGCAGGCTCTCATTGGTGTTACAGACGGTGGCAGAGTACATTACAACTATCAATGCCAGAGAATGCACGACTCCAGATGTTATGGCGGGCAACATGAAAAGCTCCAGGTCACACTTGGCAAGAATGCAGAAACATTGCAGATTCCAATGCTAGAGAATGCGAAAAAGTATAGAGGATGGACGCAAAAAGTAGAGGCCTTGGCTATTACCATCATTGCAGAAGGCTGGAAGCTAGACAAGAAATCCTTAGCAAATGTTTTCCTCACTTAGAGCCTCTGCTCTCATCTCCCTCTTTGGAAGATTGGGATCAAGTCCTATCTTCGGCAATCATCAAGCCTTGATTGCAGAGGCATGTAAGTCGGTGATATAGAGAGGGAGAGCTTCTCACTGAACCAATCAAGTTATCCAGTTATGAGAAGCAAGAAATCAGTGTAGCGGGTGGAAAGAAAGAAATTCTAGTAATGGTTTGGAGTTTTCCGACCGAATCAATTCGGTCGAAGTTGGAGAACCGTACGTAGCGGAAGTGCCAGCAGTGGGAAACAAAGCTAGCTATGGGTAGAACCGATGCACCAAATGCTTCCAAGTTCTTGTTTTCGTGTCTATAATAAATTAAGGCTTGATGAAATTTTTCTATATATTTGTGTGAGCTTATGCTTGAGTAACGTAATCTCCTACAAACATATACGATTCTCATTCACATTCTTTTTGTGATTGTTGATTCACACATAATCCACGTAAGTGGATTTTTAAGGTTCAAATTCTAATTGTTACATTACTGTGTGTATATTCAGTTGACTGTGGATCAGGTTTGATTTTATCAATTTCAATCTTGTTAATAATGTAAATATTGTGGTTGCATTTATTTTTATGTATTATATTTTATAATAGATTTATTAAAGTTTAAACGGAATATAATATATAATAGATTATGGGATAATATACATTAAATTATATATGATATAGTTGTATTGAGTATTATATAATATTTGCTATAATATAAATTTATAGTTTGTTTTTTTACAATTTAAAGAATTTAAAATATTGTAAAGTTTTACACAATATTAAAAATAAATATTTACACAATATTAGAAGTAAAAAATGTGGTCTAAGTTTATTCATCTCTAAGTTAAAGTTTTGCAATTCAATCGATGCACTTAAAATGTATGTTTCAAAGAATGATAATAATGTAGGAATGCCAATTTTTATTTGTTGTTATTTTGAATCATCTCATCTTTGTGTTGTTTATACCAAGTGAATCTTGTAGATTTTCTTGTTGAATCATCATTTTCTAACAAGATTTTCTTGGAAAACTTTCTTGTTGAAGCTAATAAAACAGTCACTTCAACATTCAACCTTTGTTGCATTCACATCATTATTTGGTAAATGGCCTACCATTTGTCCTCGTGTAAGGAAATCTAAACACAAATATGTATAATCAAATCGATAGCAACATCATCAACGATGATCATAATCAACTAAGGTATCATATCAAGTGTACTGTCAAATCCATAAATCGACATCCAAACTAATGACCTTGAAATCGATCATGGAAGAAGGTTACTGATAGCAGTCGTTACTATTGACTTGAGGATGAGATTCAAACATAGGCTTGTGAAGGTTAATAATATTTAAGAAAATAATATTCTGTTACTAGCTACCTACAAAATGAAAGCATTTTTCATTCCACCAAAAAAATACGGCGTACCCATTGCACACCAAGGTGTGATTGCTAGTATTATTTTAAGATAATGACCAACAAAATGATACTATATATTATATATATAACACTTTCATTGTAATACCTCAAAGTGAGGTCACTCTAGTATCTAAACCTTAGTGTCTTCATAGGAATTTTGTTAAATTGTAGTGATGTTTATCACGATTAACTAAAAATGTGCCAACAATTGTTAATATGTATGTAGTGTTGGTACTTGTTGCTCATTCAAGATAATTCGATGAAGGCACCTATAATATAGCTAGCTATTATAGGAAATGCCTTTCTTTTGAAATTTTCTATCATTTTAGTTGGTTTATGTGGATTACTATTTTCTAAATTCTATTTGTAATAATTAGCTTCATTATTAGAAACTATTTTTCTAAACTTTTAACCTAGAATATCAAAAAATTGTACAATATATAGTTGTAAGGAAATAAACCACTTTACATTAGTATTCAAGGCTAATATAAAAGTGTACATAATTTAGCACAACTAATTTTACTAATTTCAAACTAGTCCAATGTGTGAACATATCAATAAATATAGAAATTTAAATAAGGATTAGGTGTGTAGTGCTAGGATGAAGAAGTGATGCTAACATTGCATATTATAGTTTAAAAAAATATGATGGTCTTGAAATTCTTATTCTCTCAAAATTAATGCAAAGCTAAAATTTTATATAGATCATCCATACATTGCATGTTTGATCCTAATTGCAACTAAAGTGATTCCTTGATGTACAAATCTAAATTGTGCATAGAATTTTGACTAACATTAGATTTGACGAGCTCTTAAAGATCATGATTTTTTAAAACACACACATAGAATCTATTGAATTGATAAGACTCAAGTTATCCTAGATCAACCCTTGAATAATTTGAGTTATAAATTAGAGTGAATATGTGATGATTAAACAAATGCATTAAAATTGATCATATACAAACATTGCAAGTTATAGATCTCTTAGAAAATAGAAAATTTCTCAATAAATTATTAGTTTTTACAAAACCTAACATATGAATTAAGAATGATTTTAATATCTTCATAATAAGACATAACAATATATTACACATATACCACGTCAACTTAGAATGGCTAGTGAAAGAGGACTAGAAAGTTATAATTTAAATTTAAAAGTTAAAATTTTAGGATCACCCTTATACACTATAAAATTAGAATTTAAATTTAAACTTCTAATTTTTTAATTCAATTCTCTGAACTTCAAAATTGAACCAAACTCAATCTAAATAACATAAAAATAAATCATCTAATTTTTTTTTTAAATATTATATAAGTAAAAAAATACAATAAATAATTATACTCTATATAGATCAAATTAGAAATAATAATACTTATTAAATATATTAATACTTCATAATTGAAATTAAAAAACGAGAGATTTCAGCCAGAATTTAGATGTGAATCAAATCACAACTGAAATAAGTTACAGGGTTGGAATCTAAATATAGATAAAGCATGAGATAGCTTTAAGAAACTTATTTCAAAATAAATAATGAAAATAAGCTTTCCACAAATAAAATAAAATTTACAAATTACAATTCAAATGCACCTTCATGGAGCCAAGCCTATATTCTACAATAGGTGAAGCTCAGTAGCATTTTGGATTACACCGTGATATTACCTACTCTGAGATGACAACTTTGTACGCTTACTTAAATCTTTATATTATTCTAAGATAGTGGCCAACAAAACGATACTAAAATTCTACATTGGAAGCAAGATGATTTTACTGTGGACACCAAGAGTCTCGTACACTCCCCTAAATTATATTTGAGGTAGATCTGACGAAATTAATTCCCCTTAAGATTATATCAAATTTGATTATCAAAGAGAATATGGTTTAGAAACAACAAATGGAATGAACTTTCGAGAAGTCGAACCTATCTTCTGCAGTAGCTGAACTTCAGCAATATTTAGATTAGACCGTACAATTATCTGTCCTCAAATGCCACTTGTACATGTCTTTATATTATTTTAAGATAGTGGGTAACAAAAAGAATATTTGAGATCAATATACTAGGGTGGAACAAGCCACGTGCTTTTATAGTGGACGGCAAAGATCAGATAGTGTCTAATGTACTTTATTTTCAATCAGATATGTATACAGGGAGAGATTGCTCTTGGTGAGTTGTAATCTATCTTGGTGAGTTGTACTCTATAAAGAAACTTGATATTTTTTTCACTATAATTTTTCATTAATATTCAATTATTTATGCTTTTGTTAGATTTAAGATCAGATTTAGCTACGAAAACACCAGGTTTTGCAATTTCACTATGAACATAGGTCTTCTTAATGTAAATATGTTCCGCATGCAAATGCTTATCAAAGTATATTCGTTTTGCCATTAGCAACTCTTGGTATTCATTGTAAACAGTTATGTAATCAGCTATGGATAATTACTTTGTATCAGTCATATAATTAGTTGTAGATAGTTATGTAATCCGTTATAGTGTTGTGTAACAGTTTTTTAAGTCAGTTGTAGGTAACTGTTTTGGTCATTCAATTTTAGGCAATCTATTGGTTGCCTTATTCTATGTAAATTATTGTTTCGTTTTAATATTAAAAAAATATTTATATTTTTAATAAATTTAATATATTTAAATTATTTTTTGTAAATTGCATAAAGTTATCCTCTTCATTATATAAATATATAAAAGATAGATATATTTAAAACCGTTCTATTTATTTTAATTGATTATACTCAAGCTATGTCTATTTTTATGAAAAGAGATATAAATAAGAGTTATGTATTCATTAATCTTATTATTGAAATATATTTAAATAATTGATTCAATTTTTTTTCCACATGAATTTTGTTCTTTTAATTGAATATAAGAATATAGTTGAACATTTTGTGTTAAATCCCTCAAGTTAGTTGTCTTCAAGCATCATTGACATAGTGAAACAAAACAAATATTTAAATCTTTAATGTTTCTTTTTCATGAAATATGGAACTTTTAGATCTTATGAAGTTTTATATTATCTCTTATTCCTAAAATATTTATAAAGTTAATGTGCACCATTCTAAATTATATTTCAAATGGTATTTCATACACTAATATGTTATTATTGATTTTTGAATTTTCATAATCAAGTCTCTTAAATTGAGTATGAACAAATCATAAATTCAAAATTTTAAGCCTAAACAAAAAGTAAAATATTAATTACTAAATTTTGAGAGAAACCCTTTTGAGCATGACAAATAATAAATAATTTCTATGAACCACCTCTACATGGATGGAGTGAGTATAATTTTTTAAATTGAGAACACCTTCATTTTAATGATTTTGATATGATATAAAATTTTTTTTACACATGATCTCGAATTGCCATGCTTAATTATTATAACATTTGTGCAACAACCAACCAAAATAATTGATGGAGAATACATTAATGAAAGAGACGATGTCATATCATCTTGTCCTTCAACATAACATTTATGTCAAACTTTGGATAAGTATTAGAATCATTTATCAAATTAAAAAATAACAAAATAATTTTATAAAAGAAAAAATATATTTGTATGGTTGTGTCAAGAAAAAGAAAACTAACTTATTATGGCTATAGCCATTTATGGATCAAAAAAGAAAAAGAAAACTAACATTTAGAAAAACTCATTTTTAATTTCTTAGAAAGTATAATGAATAATTATTTATACGTATTATTTAATTCAATATAATATTTCTTTTGTTTCCATCTATTTGATCCATTAAAAAACATTTATGAAATACAAGTGGCCTACACTCTTTAATAATTCAGCAAAATTAATCAAATTGACATAAGTACCGGGTTCCATGATTGAAATGATAATATAGATTTGAATATGATGAGTCAAAATCTATGAAATAGTGGATGCCACTTTAGTTTTTGATCAAATAAAGTAGGTTTATAGGGACCACAAACCCAAATTCAAAATAGAAAAAGACCAACAATGAATTGTTTGTACCTAACAGCTATCCACATGCTAACCAACCAATAGAAAAAACAGTACAAAAATAGGGGCAAAAAAACTTAATAGACTTGAGAGTTTGTACGAGTTCAAAATTCTTTCTACAAACATCTTCATGAATACTCCTAGCTTTATTAATAATACTATTAAGGAGTAGCATTCTTATCTTTGCTTCAATGTCTCATCGTTGGACCAAGAATAGAGTCTTTATCTAGATCAATAGTAGCCGGACCCTTGACCTTATTGGAGCCAATCTTTCTTTGAAGACCTCCTCTAATAGATTTAATGGTCATCGAAGGAGAGGTAGGAGCACCTTTAGAAAGATCTTGAAGCACCTCCGCCTATTCATTCAATTTCATAAGTCCACCAATAGAATTATCCATGGTCATTTTGCTAACAATAATCACTGCTTTGATTTTGTCATGCATCTTATTTAGAGAATCCTCAACTCCATTAATACATTTTTTATGGCCTTCTTTAAGCTCTTTAACGCCATTAGCAAGGGTTTGAGTGCTGACCATTATGCTATCTAATTTAGGATTACTCAGAAGTGGATGCCACTTTAGTTAGTCACCTATAAAATAGAATATATGTTTCTCACTATACAAGAACAAATGTTTAATTCTAAACTTTGTCTACACCTACAAGTTTGTTATGTGTGATTTATAAAATTTTGTAATCTATTCAACTTGATCTCTTTTGATTTCTTGTGTTCTTAAAGACCTTGTAATGTCTGCATACATTTATAAATAATATCATTGCATAACTGAAACATTTCACGTAGATAAATTGTGCAAATTCAATACGATTCAGCATGGATAAGGTTTTATAAATATGTGAAATATATTAAGTGATAGGTTTACAGAAAGATGTGCAATATGATACTTAAATAATATAGTATGGAAAGGGACCTAACATTACAAAAGATTACAAAACACATTTTACATATGTTGATTTATCAAAGCATTCTCCACACTATCATGACATTGAATATAATTATATAACTCAACCATGCAACCATATATAATAGAAAGCTCACAATATAATATATAAAATCAACAAGCTTCGATTTATTCATTTATCTCCAACAAGAATATGAAGTATACATTAGCAATAAGAAATATATGTAACATGTTAAAGTTAAATCTAATCAATTTATAAAATATAACTATTACATTAAGTATTAAAATAATACAATGTTTCATAAAAATGTAAAAGAAAATTTAAAAAATAATACACAATATATATTTTTCTTAAAGAAACATAATCATACCATTTGTTTGCTCAAAATACTTGGCTATCAAAAATAATTATAATCATATCTATTCAAGATGATGCCTATTGATTTGTTCTATTGATACCTTATTATTATTAGTGATTGTTATTGCTTAGTAGCAGAATGGAGTACACTTTTAATTAAAAACTAGATCTCAAACCAACAGCTTTATGGGTCGAAACAAATGCACAAAGCTGATGAAAATAAATGACTTGTTTTTAAACGGGATGGGATGGTTTACAGTTTTTAAATGCGTACCTCATTGTGAATAAGGCCCATTTCTTGTCATAAAAGAAATTGAAAAAATGAAGGGCACCTAGCTGTGTGACACCCTGTCCTTTTGTCAGACCACCTTCTCTAAAAAGCGTGAAATTGACATGTCTCACTAGCTTGCAACCATGAAGGAATTGTAATTGAAGACGACTGCGTGATATGAGATAGTATTTGATTGCTTGAGATGATAATAAATAATTGGAAACTGAGAAATATCAATCCTTTTGTACATCAGATTCAGGCACTTATAATGCAGATCTTTTTAGTGGGGTCGATTTGTCAGGCTGATATTTTAGGAAACAGATCATACATAGGGTGATGGATGAAACATCTAGAGTGATATCATTAACATTAGTGTAAGTTCTATTAATCGCACTTAAAATATATTGTTGTCTAATTAAGATAGATTGTTTGTATAATAATATAAGTATTATTCTCTATTACGAAGGGAGTTTCATTAATTTTAAATTTTATGTTTGAATTTCTATTCTAAGGAGATCAAGACAATTTTCACTAAATTTTTAATTTTTTTCAAATTTAAAATAACTTATATACAATCACCAAATTATACATGATATTGTATACTTGTTAAAGGAAGAATGTGTCTAAATAACATGATCATAATAAAATACTGTTTTAAATTTCAATTAAATAATATATATAATCAAATAGTTTTCAGTTAATATATCATTAATATTAAAATAAATATTTTTCTCATTAGTGTTATTTATATTCCTTGAGCAATCTTTGATACTTATGCCCCTATTGCCCATAACCTTGAGAATCTTGTCAGCATTGACTTCTTTGTGATCTTCTCTCTCCACTTTCAAATTATTTATTTTTTGTGTATCTATGTGTTAGAAAGTAAAGACCACCAAGATAACTGAGAGGTGGGGGGGTAAATCAATTATCTGATAATTAAACCATTTATCAACATTAACTTCAATATCAACTTCAACAACTTTAAACCATATAATTAATGTAGTAACCAACCATAGAAAGATAATCATACACAATGACACAATAACACAAGATATGTTAACTAGGGAACCTTTTGATCAAAGAGTAAACCCCAGTGGGAATGATGCCCACAAAATGATGCACTAATATGAAAGTTCCTTGTTAGAGGATGGACCCTGTTAGGAGTCTTATGAAATACATTAAGTACATATGAATCTTTGTTAGGAGATTTTGAATCTCTCTTAAAAGATTCTAACCCTGTTAGGAGTTATGGAAGACAGAAGGACCCACTGCCCAAACAGCTTCAAGGCAAGATCTTTGAACTCACTATCCAATAGATCTTAGGATTATTCAACAGAATAATATGAAATATGTTACCTCCTTCACACTATGTCAAAACCGCACTCTCTGCTACACAAGATCACAAATCCAGATCTTTGTACTTCGCAAGTCTTCCTTCATCACTGAATTAGCTCTTTTCTTCACTTCATGCATACATTTGCATCACAACTTTCACAACTTCATATCACAACTATTACAATCCTCTCATATCAAGGAAAAATTTCCTTCCTTTATACCACACTCAAATAATTACAAATGAGTCGGCATGCAAATACAAAATAATAATTTCAACACGGTACATCAAAATTACATAAAACTGTCAACTTACAGATACAATAACTTACTAATCATGTGACCTCAAAGTTTTCACTGTGAACCATGTCACCACCAATGAGTCTCAAACTTTCCTTTAACTGCGCAGAATCAGATTACATCCTGGTTAGGAGATATCCTCTGATTACCAAAAACCACTACACAGGAATACTGTCAGATTACTGCTTCCACCAAAATGCTTATAACTTTCATGAATAAATTAATTTCTATTTGTGCTCTTAACCGTAGGCTAATAACACAACAATGAACATACCATCAACTGCGCATAACTCAAATCTACAATATAACATGTGCACAAAACAAAACTGTGCCTACTTTTATGCTAAACTCCAGAATATCACTGTGTTGACATCAATGACAATCATAGTCATGAATGCAACAACCACTGCTACAGAATGACTACCAAAGGCTTCAGCAGTCATTCCTAACAATCTCCCCTGTTGGCATTGATGGCAACATAGATGAAAAACATCCAATGTTCCAAAAATCCAATCACTACTGCTCAACTGCACTGCTGCTAATCATCAATCAAATCTTGCTTCATTTTTCTATTCAATCTCTCTCTCAATGTTTTTCATGATTCTCTCCCCCATTGACATCAATGACAAAAATTCTATCACTACATCAAACAATAGCTCAATGTCAAAAGACACTATTCAAAAAATACATTCACAAGAGTCCTCGATGACTCAACTCAGATACATACTCCACCATAGAGGAAGTACCAACATCCAATCCAAAAAATAGATAGGACCATAAACCACTGGATGGATGCAACCAACTGCATCATTACTCAAAAGTAGGTATGGGCATAACCCCAAGCATACCTCTCAGATACTCAAATGTATCCTTAGGCAAAGGCTTAGTAAATATATCTGCTATCTGCTCCTGTTAGGAACCTGTGTGTTCCTTTTGTTTATTCTATTAGTGTAGTGTTGTTGGACGCATATGCTTTGTAAGTCATCCCGTTAGTTTATTTTATTATCCCACATGCATAGGTAGTATTACTTTTCTAGATCGCACTTAGTATATAAGTGGGTGTTGAGTCATTTGTTGGTACCGAAGAGTTTATTGTATTGAGCTTGCTCAAAGGAGGTTACCCCCTCGAAGTGGCCCGTGATCAATAGACTCACTCTGAGTTCTACTTGGCTCTATATTTTTGTTATTTCGTGCATGTTCATTATAGCGTTGCTGGAGGTTCCTCTCATCTGGTATCAGAGCACTTTCTTGGGCTCGCTAGTGGAAATTTTTTTTTCCATTTCAGATTCTTCAGGTTCTTCTCAAATCGCATCTGTGTTACAATTGGGTTATTTCAAATTACAAAAATTCTTGTTCTTGCGATAGTTTAATTCCGTTATTAGCATCTGAGCTATCAAAAAAAAAAAAGAGTAAATTTTTTTTCGTATTTTCGCCATAGCTTCCTTGCTTCTTTCTGGTTTCCTCTCAAAGTTTCTCAGCACCTCCGCCATACCCTTTCGCATACTTCCTTCCTTGAGGACCCTAACCCCAATTCTCCATTTTTAAGCCTTAAATCTCTTATTTCTCAAATTTTAGGGTTTGCCCTAACTTTTCCATTTCTCAGCCAATCGCCACCAAATCAAAGCCACAAGGTTCATTTCCTCATTCTGCTCCTTTGTCCCTCTTAGACCGCTCTTCCCATTCTACCTCCCCACCCCTGAAACCCTCATTTTTCTTTTTTCTTTTTCATCAGAAAACGCATATCCACTCTTTGAACCCTCATTACCCATCTGCGTTTTGCCCAACTCCAAGTTTGCCCTTACTGAAAAAGTTTCTATTTCTCTTTTTCTTCCCCTTCCAAAAAAAAAAAACCAAAAAAAAAACCCTGCTATATGGTTGTCACCTGTACAGGAGCAAAAATCATGGAGGAGGAACTTGCCTCCCTCAAGACCAGACTTCAAGATCTGGATGAAAAATTTCTTGGTCTCACTCTTCAACAGTCAAGCCTGAACCGAGGCTATTCTGCCGACACTAGTTCTAGCCCTTTTCGTGGACTGAAGCTTGATTTTCCTCGCTTCGATGGTGCTGATCCAACTGGATGGATTTACCCGGCAGAGCAGTATTTCAGTTTGCATAATACTACAGATTTCAACAAAGTTCCGCTTGCATCTTTTCATTTAGAGCATGACGCTCTTCAATGGTTCCGTTGGTACGTCAAGGCTAACAATGATCCCACCTCGACAGAATTGTGTACACTTCTTTTGAAGCGTTTTGGCCCTAGTGATTTTGATGACTTCACAGGCGCACTCACTAAACTTCAACAAACAGGCATAGTGAGAGAATACCAAATAGAGTTTGAAAAATTAGCTAATCACATAGAGGGATTGTCTGATGAATTCTTTTGTAGTTGTTTTATCAGTGGTTTGAAAGATGCACTCTGATCTGAAGTCAAAATGTTTCAGCCCACTACTATGATGGAAGCCCTTGGGTTGGCTAAATTAGCAGAGGATAAGATCAATGCTTTACAACGATCTAGATCTAATTTTGTTCCATTCCGAAATGCAGGCTCTCAACACCCTCCGGTCACACCAACTCCCAAAACTACTCCTATCAAGCACTTGTCTGAAACAGAGATGAGAGCCCGTCGAGAAAAAGGGCTTTGCTATAATTGTGATGAGAAATGGTCCCGAGGCCATAGATGTGTGCAGAAAAAGCTCTATCTTTTGGATGTGGATTCCCCACCCAAACAGGAAGAGTATGAAGATGCTCAAGAAACAGTAGATGAAGAGGTTGAACCAGAAGCCCAACCAGAGATATCTGTCCATGCTTTGGCTAGAGTCACTACCCCACAAACCATGCGGGTTCGGGGTTACTTCAAGAAGGTCCCTCTTACTATCCTCATTGATTCTGGTAGCACTCACAACTTCATTGACCCCAGCATAGCCAAACGGGCTGATTGCTTTGTTCATCCCTGCTCTAACTTTGAAGTCATGATTGCTAATGGGGGCACTTTACCTTGCAAAGGGAAATGTTGCAATGTGCATCTCTCTATTAGAGATTATACCCTACGCTCTGACATGTTTGCCTTGCCCTTAGGGGGTTGTGATGTGGTTTTGGGTGCCCAATGGTTACGCACTCTTGGTCCCATTCTCTGGGAGTTTTCTGAACTTTGGATGAAGTTTTCAGTCAGTGGGCAACAACACACTTTGACAGGCTTGCAGCCTGGGTCTCTCAGCATCATCAGTTCACATCGTATGGAAAAGCTTCTTAAGAAGAATTCACATGGTGTCATCGCTCAGCTCCATTCCATCCAAATGCAGCCATCAGCAGTCTCTAGTACTCCTACAAATCTACAACAAATTTTGGATAAGTATTCCACTGTATTTGCTGAACCTACGGGCTTGCCACCGTCTCGCCCAGAGGACCACTGTATTCAGCTCCTTCCTGGTAGCGTCCCACCCAATATCAGGCCCTACCGTTACCCCTTTCATCAAAAGACTAAAATTGAGATGCTTGTTCGTGATTTACTGAAGCAAGGTATTATTCGCCCTAGTACTAGTTCTTTTTCATCTCCAGTTCTACTGGTCCGCAAAAAAGATGGGTCTTGGTGACTCTGCATTGATTTTTGAGCCCTTAATAATATCACCATAAAGGATAAGTTTCCCATTCTAGTTGTTGATGAACTTCTTGATGAGCTTCATGGCACTCATTTTTTCTCAAAGTTGGATCTTCGTTCTGGGTATCATCAAATTAGGGTCAATGAGGAGGATATTCTTAAAACAACCTTCCGCACACATGATGGTCACTATGAATTTTTAGTCATGCCCTTTGGCCTCACTAATGCTCCTTCAACATTTCAGGCAGTGATGAATAAAATATTTCGGCCCTACCTCAGAAAATTCATTCTAGTCTTCTTTGATGATATTCTCATCTATAGCAAAACTTGGGCTGAGCATCTCCATCATCTGGAACTCATCCTGCAACTTCTCTCTGATCGTCAACTCTGTGCGAAAATGTCAAAATGTGTGTTTGGCCAGAAGGAAGTGGAGTATCTCGGGCATATTGTTGCACACCATGGGGTTCGGGTGGATCCTACCAAAATAGATGTCATGAAAAATTGACCGCATCCTCAAACTCTCAAGAGCCTTTGAGGTTTTTTGGGTTTGACTGGCTATTACCGGAAGTTTGTCAAGAATTATGGGAAGATTGCAGCACCATTGATAGCTATGTTAAAAAAGGATTCTTTTACCTGGACCCAGGTTGCTGAGAATGCATTTGCACAACTGAAACAAGCTATGTGTAGTACACCTATTCTTGCTATGCCAGATTTTTCTAAGCCCTTTACTATTGAGAGTGATGCTTGCGGCAATGGACTGGGTTCTGTTCTCCTTCAAGATGACCATCCTATTGCATTCACCAGCAAAGCTCTTTCTGGTAAGAATCTAGCCTTATCTACACATGAAAAAGAAATGATGGCTATTTTGCATGCTGTACAGAAGTGGCGACCATACCTCCTTGGGAGTCATTTTTGCATCAAGACTGATCACCAAAGTTTGAAATACTTCCTGGAACAACGAGTATCCTCCCCTACACAACAGAAATGGGTCAGCAAACTCATGGGGTATGATTATGTACTCCAGTCTGACTTCTTTATCTGTAACTTTCTCTCTTACAACATGATACTTGATCTCTATATGCTTTGTTTTAGAATGTAAAACCGGATTCTTAGACATACTAACCATACTTGTATTGTCACAATATATGACAATAGGCTCATCAAACTTGATTCCAATGTCCACCAACATCTGCTTCATCCAAATTATCTGATTACAATTGTTTTCTGCTGCTACATATTCTTCTTCTGTTGTACTCTATGAGATACAATTCTGCTTTTTGCTCAACCAAGAAACTAATCTTCCTCCAAGAAAAAAGGCTCCACCACTGGTGCTTTTCTTGTCATTAATGCTGCCTCCTCAATTAGCATCAGTATATGCACATAGGGTAAAATTATCAAAATTTTCATACCACAGTCCATAGTCCATTGTGCCTCTAAGATATCTCAATATCTTTTTTACTGCTGCATAATGTGACTCTCTAGGTTCAGCTTGAAATCTTGCTACCATTCCAACTAAATTTTATATATCTGGTCTAGTGTGTGTCAAGTACTGCAATCCACCAATCATAGATCTGTATTTCTTTTTCTCAACTTCTAATGTCTCATCTTTACCAGATGGTTTATGTCCTATAACCATAGGTGTTCCAACTGGTTTACAATTCTCCATAGCGAATCTTTTCAACAAATCATTCAAGTACTTTGTCTGACTTATAAAGATACCATCTTTGTTTTGTGTTATCTGTAATCCCAAAAAGTATTTCATTTCTTCAATCATACTCATTTCAAATTCTGTCTTCATTTCATCAGCAAATTTGTCACTAGCTCCATCTTCTCCTCCAAAAATAATGTCATCAACAAAAATAACCAAAACTAACAAATCGTTCTCAATTTCTTTTGTGTATAAGTTACTATCAGCTATTCCTTTTGTAAATCTTAATTGTAACAAATACTTATCAAATCTAGCATACCAAATTCTAGGTGCTTGCTTTATTCCATACAATGCTTTCTTTAGTTTACATACCATGTCTCCTTCTTGAGTCAAAGAAAAACCTTCAGGCTGCTTAATGTAGACTTCTTCTAACTCACCATTTAGAAATGCTGACTTCACATCCATCAGGTATACTTTAAATTTCTTAAATGCTGCATAAGCCAAAAATATTCTTACTGCTTCAAGTCTTGCCACAGGGGCAAAAGTCTCTTCATAGTCAATTCCTTCTTGCTGTGAGTATCCCTTACATACCAATCTTGCTTTGTTTCTAATTACTTCTCCTTGTTCATTCATCTTGTTCCCAAATATCCATTTAGTTCCAATCACATTTTTGTCTTTAGGTTAGGGACCAATTCCCATGTCTTGTTCTTTTTAATCTGATCCAATTCTTCTTTCAGAGCTTTAATCCAATGTTCATCTTCACAAGCTTCATTAGTAGACTTAGGTTCAATTTGAGAAATCACACATAAATGTACCTTCTTTCTAGTCATAACTCCTCTGTCCAAACTTCCAATAACTTGCTCAATAGGATGATGTCTTGATATATACTTGTTAGGTGTCATAGTCACTGATCTTTCTTCAATTGTAGATTCTTCTCTATTTTCTTCAGCATGACTTTCATTCAACAATTCACTATTAGTCTCAAAAAATTGTTCAGTAGTTTTAATGTTAGGCTGAGGATTAGTTCCTTCATCAGATTCATAATTAAGCATTCTTTCCTGAATTTTAAACTTCTCATCAACTTTTACATTTGCACTTTCAACAATAGTTTTAGTTCTCTTATTGTAACATCTATATGCTTTGTTTTTCAAAGAATATCCAAGAAAAATTCCTTTATAGCTTCTAGAATCAAACTTTCCTATATCATCATCTCTCTTAATATAACATTTGCTTCCAAAAATTCTAAAATACTTAACTGAGGGTGCATGTCCAAACCATAATTCATAAGGTGTCTTGTCTGTGTCTAATCTGATTTGTACTATGTTCATTGTATATACTGCTATATTCACTACTTCTCTCCAAAAATGTCTTTGCCAAATCACCTTCAAATAACATAGCTCTAGCTGCTTCAGTCACTGATATGTTCCTTCTTTCTACAATACCATTTTGTTCAGGTGTTCTAGGGGCTGATAACTATCTCTTAATACCATTTACTTCACAAAAAGTGTTAAACTCTTTAGATGTAAATTCTCCACCTCTATCGGATCTCAAACATTTAATCCTCATTCCTAATTCATTCTCAACTTTATTCTTTATGACCTTAAACTTATCAAATGCTTCAGATTTTTCTTTCAAAAATGCAATCCACATCATTCTTGTAAAATCATCAACAAGAATCATAAAATACCTTTCTCCATAGAATCCTCTAGTCCTAGTAGGACCGCTCAAGTCTATATGAACAATCTCCAAATTTTTTGTAGATGTGAACTTCTTGCTAGGAAATGAACTCCTTTTCTGCTTAGCCATTACACATTCCTTGCAAATCATGTTAGTAGGCTTCATAATCTTAGGTAAATCTCTTACTGTAAGTGTAGAACTTACTTTCACAATATTATCAAAGTTTATATGACAAAACCTTCTATGCCATAACCAACTGTCATCAATCTTAGTCATCAAGCATGTCATCTCAGTAGGGTTCAACTGAAATACATTACCTCCGGTTCTAGATCCAGTTCCAATTAGATTTCCATCTTTATCCCTAATCACACAAGTTTTCTCAGTAAACCAAACTTGATATCCCTTATCCACTAACTATCCAACACTCAAAATATTATGTTTCAATCCATCAACAAAGTAAACATTATTAGTATTAGTCTTTCCATCAAGAGTAATAGATCCTATACCTTTAATCAAACAAGGTGCATTGTTACCAACTCTAACAATTCCTCCATCATAATTGTTAAACTTTATGAATTTTCCTTTATCACCAGTCATATGATGTGAACAACCACTGTCTATAATCCAATCAGCTTTCTTTTCAACTTGGGAAACTAAGGCTTTTTCTTCTTTAATATTAGATTCAGAATTTTCTTCCTTAATTGCTACAAATCCTATGTCATCAAAGTTATCATTATCACTGTCACTTAAATGTCTTTCAATTCTTGCTTCAATTTCTTCATCATTTGCATAATAACATTCTTTAGACCTTCTAGGTTTAAAATTGTTTCTATACTTCTTAACTCTCTTAGGACACTTAGATGCAAAATGACCATATTCTTGACATGTCCAACATTTAAAGATTTTCTTACCATCTAGTTCTCTTTTCACAAGCAAGGAAATACCTTCTTCAATCTTCGTATCTTCATCAGATTTGGATCTACTAATGCTAGCATAATCTCCATTCACACTTGTACTTCTAGACAAAGTAGGTCTAATGCTAAGAGCACTGAATGTTGTCTCCATTCTAGGTAGTCCTCCTGATAATCTCAAATTCATCTCTGCTGCTTCCAATCTTCCAAGAAGAGTCTCTCTTGAAAATTTTGGTGTACAAGGTATCACTTGTTCAATCATTTGTGTAGTTTACCTGAATACCGGTGTCAATGTTCTAAAAATCTTCCATATTACTTCATTCTCTGTCTTTTCACCTCCACAAGACTTTATTCCTGCAGTAATTTCTGACATCCTACCAATATAGCTTCTAACAGATTCATCTTCCATCATTCTTATGTCTTCAAATGCACAAATCCAATTATGTAACCTAGCTTTCTTTGCATGTTCATCACCTTCAAAAGTAGAATATAAAGATTTCCAAATATCATGGGATTTAGTTAAACCTTTTATCTGACTGTATTCATTCTCTGAAAGTGCTGATAAAAGTGTTTCTCTTGCAAGTATGTTACACATAAATAGATCTACCTCATCTTTAGAACTTGTTTCAAGATTGTCTTCTTCAATTATAGTCCTTTCATTCTTTGTAATCAGATAATAACCTAGTCCCAAACACAAGAGATGTGTCTTCATCTTTTCTTTCCAGCTGTCAAAATTTACTCTGTCAAACTTAGGGCTTTCTTTCCTGAAATTTTCTATAGATCTCCTTAAGTTGTTAAACTTCTCTTTCAAGGGCCTACCACTCTGATACCAATTGTTAGAAAGTAAAGACCACCAAGATAAGTGAGAGGAGGTGGGGTGAATCAGTTATATGATAATTAAACCATTTATCAACATTAACTTCAATATAAACTTCAACAACTTTAAATGATATAATTAATGTAGTAACCAACCATAGAAAGATAATCATACACAATGACACAATAACACAAGATATGTTAATTAGGGAACCTCTTGATCAAAGAGTAAACCACAGTGGGAATGATGCCCACAAAATGATGCACTAATATGAAAGTTCCTTGTTAGAGGATGGACCCTGTTAGGAGTCTTATGAAATACATTCAATACATATGAATCTCTGCTAGGAGATTTTGAATCCTTGTTAAAAGATTCTAACCCTGTTAGGAGTTATGGAAGACAGAAGGACCCACTGCCCAAATAGCTTCAAGGCAAGATATTTGAACTCACTGTCGAATAGATCTTAGGATTATTCAAAAAAATAATATGAAATATGTTACCTCCTTCACACTGTGCCAAAACCACACTCTCTGCTACACAAGATCACAAATCCAGATCTCTGTACTTCGCAAGTCTTCCTTCATCACTAAATTAGCTCTTTTCTTCACTTCATGCATACATTCGCATCACAACTTTCAAAACTTCATATCACAATTATTTTAAATCCTCTCATAACAAGGAAAACATTCCTTCTTTTATACCACACTCAAATAATTACAAATGAGTCGGCATGCAAATACAAAATAATAATTTCAACACGCTACATCAAAATTACATAACACTGTCGGCTTCCAGATACAATAACTTTCCAATTGTGTGACCTCAAAGTTTGCACTATGAACCACGTCACCGCCAATGAGTCTCAAACTTCCCTTTAACTAAGCAAAATTAGATTACATCCTGGTTAGGAGATATTCTCCGATTACCAAAAACTGCTACACAGGAATACTGCTAGAATACAGCTTCCACCAAAATGCTTATAACTTTCATGAATAAATGAATTTCTTTTTGCACTCTTAACCATGGGCTAATAAAATAAGAAACAACATACCATCAACTGCGCATAACTCAATCTACAATATAACATGTGTGCAAAAAAATTGTGCCTACTTTTCTGCTAAGCTCCAGAATATCACTGTGTTGACATCAATGACAATCATAGTCATGAATGCAACAACCACTACTACAGAATGACTACCAAAGGCTTCAACATTCATTCCTAACACTGTGGACATGAGGTTTTATTGATATTTTTAATTTTTATTGATCCAACTAATGAAACTAATCCCATTAAAAAATAGTGATAATAAGGTGAACAAAAAGAGAGCATCTCCAGAGAAGCATCAGGCCATAACAATACATTCATTCAGAACATGACAGTTGTCCCTAACAAAAACCAGGTAAAGAAATAGTGTGTTGATGTTATTATTATAGTGCTTAGTTATATGACATTGTACACCTAAACACAAATCATTAGTACAATATCATTACTCTGATCTGTAAACTATTATCTTAAGATATTTAGTACAATCAAAATTGTTGGATGTCATTTTTTCCTTGATGACAAATGACATGTGCAAGAAACAACTTGACATTTCAAAGTTAATGCGTTTGAGTTGGTTTAACTCAAAGTTACTCCACATGGTCACTCAAGTTTGTCGGATGTCAAATTAGGTTTGAATATCATTTCGAATATTCGGATGTGAAATGAAATTTTTGATCTTTCTCTTAATCATTCAAAGTTTGTTTTCTGAAACTCTTGGAGGCCACAGGTTAGCAAATAAAATGGAATGGAAAATAGCAGGATCATCACTACTACTTGTGGGTTTTCACTTTGTTATAGAGGCAACTATAAGCTTTCAAACAAGAGAAGTTTTAGTAGTCCTAGATATGATCTCGGCCATTTGTTGGGGGTTCTTCATTGCTGGTAACTTCTTCCTTCTTGGTTCCATGTATTATGTTTATAGACTCATTCTGTGAAATTTTTTAAGAAAGAAGTTGAAGCATGCTTAAATATAAACATATTCTCAAGTTGTTTTGTTAGGTATGAAATAACATATTAAAATTTGGTTTTTGAATTTGTTGCAATTTGTTAGTAACCATAAATGAAGGCTTTCAATTCTAGGCAATATATTTTTAGTTTGGGTTTTACAAAGGGTTATTTTGCTAAAACAGTTAAGCCTGTTATGATTATTTATGGCACTTTTTTTTCTCAAATTTTTTTACCATCTTGTGCATCTCCAATATCTTCAATTCTAGTCAAGAATTATTTAGTTCAGATTTTTCTATAAAGGGTTTTGTAATATTTTACAAAAAAAATGTTGTAATAAAGGGTAAAACCCTCTAAAATTTAGACAGTTAAAAATAAACCATTTTCGGGTGATGCCAATTTATCAGTGTAGTTTTTTTGTGCTTAAAAAATTATCTTTTTCTTTCAAGAAGAGGTGTATGTATGCGTGTCTTTTAGGAATTCACACACACACACACACATGTATAGGTGTGTTTGGAGTATGAAGATGTGAATGAAGTTGTGGAAAAGAGAGGAAAATAAATATGATTTTGTATTTGAGATCTCAGTTGTACTTTTTGAATATCATATTGAAAGTTGTAAAAGACTTAGTAATATATGTGCATTAAAAACCACATGTATCACTCTGAGTCATTTTGAGAGATTTTGAAGAAACTAGGGTTGGAGCCCTTATAGTTGTAGCTACTAAATCTTTGTAAGAATTGGACCTTGAAGTGAATCAATAAAGAAGATTTTTTTTTTAGGAGTGGTTTTTCTCCCTATGAGGAAATCCTTTTGTTTTTTGAGGGTTTCCACTTGGCACAAATAATGTGTATGTCTTTTATGTCTACCTCTTATGTCTCTTTAGAAGCTCTAATATTAAATGACATGTGTTAAATTAATAAGCTTCATTTTCTTCTTTCAACATTTATTTTATTGTCAAGTTATCTGCATTCAAATGTCTCCTTAAGTTCTCTTATGGTATTCTATTTCAAGTGTAGTTTTTTAAATAACTTTGTATGCACCCAAAAATGGTCACCTAGACTTTGGGCCCCATTTCTTATTTTATCAAATTCCTGAATCAATATTTCAAAAAATCAACATTTTCAAATTATATCAATTTCCTTGATCAAATGCTATTTTATCATTTTTGATTATTCCTTGGGCTAACCATTTTTCCTAAGCCTTTATTTGATTAAAAGGAATATTTCCTCCTCTTTTAATTAAATAAAAAGCCCCACTTTTCTTCTTATCCTAAGTTGCACAAATAAAGCATTTATTCTTATTTTATAAAAGGTGAAAAAGTACTTTTTGTCTTATATGGACATAAAGTCAACTTCTATTTTCTCATTGGAGAATATTTGTGCACACGGATCAAGTTTCTTTTTTTCTCCACCGTTGATTAAGTCTTTTGCCTCTTAATCACAATGGTCCATTACTTTTCACTTCCTATAAAAGAAGAGCTCTCTTGTTCATTTTCATATCTTAAGTTTTCATGCTAATATTACGCTGCTAGTTTTCTAGGTCATTTGGAGCTCTTTGAAGACATTCTACATCCAAGCTTTGAAGACTTGTCATTGCATTTCATTATAGTTTCATATTTGCTTTCTTAGTTGCATTATCATGGCATTCTTAGCTTAGATTCCCTTTATGCAATAGATTTAGCTCACATAGCTTAAATAGGGGAATTGTAATTCATTACTATTTCCTTTCATAGTTGCATTGTACTTTCATTTTGATAGATTAATCTTGCATATTCATATTAGTTTGCATTTCATTTTCATACTTTGATTCGATTTGGAGATATTGGCACTCTTGCCCTTGTCTCAACCTTGAATCTCTCATTGTGTGGTTGACTAGCAAGGTCACTAGTTTGTAGCTCTAGCTGAGAGCAAATTTATAATTTCCTTGCAACTCCATGCATAGAGAGCTATGGATCACTTTGTGAGGGCTTATTCTTGAGTTTCCTTACATGTAATGATTCATAGAAGTGTGGCCACTTTTACACCATACATTTCTGGCACCCAACATGGGGCAGAGTAGATAGACTTTGTCCTTTAGTTTCTTGCATTTTCGTCATTTTTCGGATTAATTTGTGGATATTTTGCATTCTCTATTTTTTTGTCTCAGAGTATCGTGTGACACTTCTCAGGTATATCACGTGATAGACCTTATAATATGGGTGCGACACTTCGCGCAAAGGAATAATCACCCAACAATATTAAGGTCTATCGCGTGGCATCATGCGAAGTATCACCCGCATGTTCTGTGGTGTATCACCTAGACTGAGGTATATCACCCGGGTACAGGAAACTGTGTCATGCAATTCTGATGAAGTCTGAGATATATCACCTAATCTGAAAGAGACTTGTATTTTAAGTTTTATCATCTGAATCTGATCATATTTAGTTTGCTAGTTACTTTATTGCATTTAAATAGATCTAACTTGTATTTCTTAGCTTAGATTAGTCATTTTTTTTGCATCATTTCCATTTAGATTTTGGATTTCCCTAACCATGATTGTCTAACAAGTTGTGGTTGTAGGGGATTTGCTTGAAGGAGATTATGATAAATTGCATGCTAAAGGGGCACTAATGGTTTTTGCAGGGCTGCCCAAAGCATAATCAAAAGCAAAAAAGAAAATTTTTTCAAGTGTTTGTGATTTATTTCCTTTCAAGTGTGGCAGTTACTAATTGCTTTAGGAATCTTAATACTTTGTGGAAGATATTTTGGGGTGGTAGGAGAAGTATGCTCTTCACCTTTAGGTGAACCAGAAAATCTTGACCCATCTTAAGGTTTTGGAAGCAAGGGGGTAATTGAATTTTTTTTTGCTTGGTGTGTTTGGGAGAAGTTTTTGAGATAGGGGAGTATGCTCTTCACCCTTGTGGTGAACCAAAAACCTTGAACCTCAAAAATGATCCACTCTTTGTTTAGATTTAGGATCTTTTAGTGGGCCTACTCTTGAGGAATCAAGAGGAACGACCCAAGTGGGGACAAGCCTTTTGACGACTATTCCAACTCACTATAATCTCAAGGCTACCTCGGACACTAAAAACCTTGGTAGACATAACACTTGTCTTCGCTTGATGTGAGTAGCTCATGGGATTGCGACCATGGGGAAAGCATTGAGAAAGAATGCTTAAGGTACTCTTGAGGCCATGAGGTCTGAGGCTTCTATGAGGAGCAAGAGGGGTGTTATGAATGGAAGCCCTTACTAAGAACCATAGGTTAGAAGCCACCTTTATTTAGCCGTTTATCTTCTTAGTGCAAGGATTGATCCAAGTAGACTAACCCGGATCACCCCAAGATACTCACCATATGTGTCCCTTTGGTTGTGTTGTTTGACACTTCCACGACAAAGCCAATATCTCTTGTGGGAAACCACTTGGTATGAGGTAAGGGGGCATCAAGTTGTGGGCTAAGTTGGTAAGTATTGAGCCTTGTCTTGTAGGTAGAAATTGCTTGAAGTGTGTTTGATTGTGCTAAACCAGTGTAAACGTTCTTACATACAAATAATCGGTAGCTTCTATAGGCTGCAATCTTATTTTTGATATCACAAGTGTTTATCTTGGCAAGGTTGCTTTTGCCCTTGTTTCAAGTGTTTGAAGACATGCTTGATTCCCTACTGTTTGCAAACCTGTCCAAATGCTATTCAAATTGTGATTGAAATCAGACATTTTCACCCTCAGATTCAAAAACTTGAGGTCAGACCTTAAAAACTTAAAATTTTGCACAAATTGGTCAAAAATTGCATCAGTGTCACCTGTACGTAAGAGAAATATCATGCGATACTTCGCGCTGGAACTGTATCGCCTGATAGTTGTTAGGTCTGTCGCCTGGTGTCATGAGAAGTATCGCCCGATCCTAGGTTTATCACCCAACCTACCTAGAGTCTGTCGCCTAGAATTTTTCAGTAGTATTCTTAGTTTCAGTCATTAAGCTACTTTTAGTATGACCTGAAGTTTGAGTAGGATATCTGGTCTTGCTATTAGAGACCTATTTTGACTGCAAATTTTTTATTTTAGCCTTCTAGGGATCATCTCAATTGATTTATAAGGTTACCTTAAAAATAATTTGCCAAGTTAGAAAGCTATTCTTAGTGAAAATTTTATCTTTAAGATTGTTGATTACACCCTTGGAAAATTTTGGTCCTCTTATTATCCAAATCATTTTTCATCTATCTCAATTTCAATTGAATTTTGGCCTAGTCCAACCTCCTGATTCAAAAGTGCAAGGATATTCATCCTTTGATTTAAAGCACCTCTTTGACAGTGTTGGTAAAGCCCTTTTATTTTCTATCTTTTCATTTTCTCTTTGGACAATAAAGAATCTCAATTATCCTAGGTTGGCATTGGCACTTTGAGAGATTGACTTATCACCTAGAGTTTCTTTCTTTCATATCAGTTACAACAAGATACCAAGTTAGTCAAAGGAAACAACCTCCAGTTGACAGATCCTAGGTGCTGTCATGTTGCTCAACATCTCAATGAATGTTATGGTATCAATTGCATAAGATGACTCTTAGTCTTCTTCTTCCTTCTCCATTTCCCATATTCTTCTAAAATCTTCTATTCCCATGGGAAATTCTTCTTCTTCTTCTTGATTATTTTCCTCTTATTTTCTAGTCTACTTTCTTCTATTCATCTATTCATTTCTTCTACACTTGATTTCTCCTCTTCTAGAACCATGAATTTAAACTATCTCATTAAGGAACCTCTCTTGAGAATAGATGATCTTGAACTCATTGCTCAATTTGAAGAGTATCTTTATTCATCCAATAGTCCTTCCAAATATCTCATGGGTGATAAACTTATGGAAAAAATAAAGGAAAAGATGATTAAATCAGATGCATTTGCTAGGATCATAGACATGATCATATCACAACCTCTTTCTTCTAAACGTTCTTCATCATTTAAGTTTTCTCATTCTTCCTCATCTTCCAAATCTTACCATGACTCTTCTAAACATTATTTGCTTTCTTCATTATCCAAGTCTTCTTCTTCCACTAAGTCTTCAATTTCCTCTTCTTCACAATCTCATTCTTCTACTTTTCCCAAGAGTCTTACTTCTCTTCAAAAGACATACCATAAAGAGCATTGTGATAGTCCTTGTGATGTCTCTTCCGCAAAGAGTGATACATCCACCTATGATGACTATGATGACTATGATGATGGACAATGTAGTGATGCCCATGAAACTTATATTCTTAAGCATCATCCTTGTGGTACACTTGTGATTTCTAAGGGGGAGTTGTATTGGGTAGACTGTGATGGTGATCCATATGACTCTAAATTTGAAGAATTCTTTGATCATTTTTGCGAACAATACAATATTCCTACTGAGGAAGAGAAAATCTACCGCACTGATTTCAAACATCAAAAAAATCTCTCCTCTAAAAGTTCTCATGATGAAAATAAAGGTTGCACTCTCAAGCAAGATCATATTAATGTTGAACCTTTGTCTTGTGATGGTTCCCTTCCATCCTCTACTTCCTCCAATACCCACACACTTCCTAAAGCTTCCGAGTCTTCCAAATCTTTCATAAATCCTTCATCCAACAAAGATCCTAAGGCTTTCCATGTGGTTCCCTATAGTTATTCTCAAGAGCCACCTCTTAAAGATACTCAAGCTAACGTTCACCTAGCTGCAAATACTTTCAATATCGCTAAACCTAAAGAGCCTAAGCCTTTAAATGCTATAATGCCTATTTTAGCTAGTCTTTCAACATCTCCTCCAAAGTCTTCCATATAATTCCAACATGCTTCCTTGTCCATAGAAGTGGCTCCATGTCAAGAGGACTCTAAAAATGATAAAGAAAAAAATATAAATAAAGATCAAGATCAGGAACCCTCCATATCATCCAATTCTCTTCATGATGTATCTCCTCCATTTCATGGTTCTTTTGATCCTCTACGCTCTTCCGCATTCATTCCACCATCTCCTAAGCAAGATCAAGCTACTACTTACACTATTGAGCTTATTGATAATCAAAATAATCTTACCACACTTGCACTTTCCAAAAATGATACTACCATTAAAGTTATTAAAAATGGTGTTGTTACTTCTGATGTAAAGCCTATTGAAAATCGAAAGAAAGTTGATACGCTTATGCTACCCAACAATCCTTGTCAAGATCAAAGTCTTCCATCTTCTTGTTTTACCACTCCATGTTCACTTCCACTTTCTTCTCTTCCTAAATCTTTGCAAGCTATGAACAATCCTGTCAAAGAATGTGCTCCTATTCAAGATGTGCATGATCCTGTTGAAAACTCTAATGCTCACTCTAAAGATGCTGATGCCCTTGGTTGTCATATAGATGCTGATGAACTTATTGATTATCCTTTTGTGTCTTCCACATCCATCCTTGGACCTCCTCCACCAATACTAAGGGCTTCACATCTTCCTTCCATCTTGGGCCCTTATGTCCCTTCACTTTCCCCTCCTAATTCACCTAATTCATCATCTATCTTGGGTCTTTATGTCCCTCCATATCCTATCTTTCCTCAAGATCAACATAGATGCATACCCTTGAATCCTTTTCATTCACCCACCCATCTAAACCAGTCATATTATCCTTCTTCCACAAGTCCCAAGTTTTTTGGAAGTAACTTGAATGTTCAATACAAGAAAAAGAAGTGATACAAGAATCCATCAAAAAAAGAAGATCACCATGTCTTCTCTAATCGACATGGAGGCATAAAGTCAAAAGAGATATTTAAGAAGAAAACTACAAGACAAGTATGGGTTCCAAAATCCATCATTGAAGATATTCTCTCTAACACATCAAAATAATATAAAATTTTTAAAGCTATATGGATTCCAAAGTCTCTCTTGAAAGAGTCTTATGTTGAGCAAAAAGTGAAGTTGACATTCAAGCTTCCAAAGGCTTCCACTTCATCTTTTTCCAAAAATATTCTTCTGTTCCATGCGCCTGAACCACAACCTCTGCTACACATTTACCATATTCCTTCTCATATTCCTCCATTCACATTTGAGAATTATAACAAGTACACCAATCCTCTCTTCAAGGAGTTAGATAGCAATAATGAACCAGAATACGGTTCCCATTTGGACTAGAATATGGTTTACATTTCCTCTATTTTTCCCACCACCCTTCAAGGTGTGTATTGACATTGATCTTACCTTTCTTTCCATCTACCTTTTCACAATCCTTCTACCTTCTATCATTTTTCCTCATTTTCCTATTTCTCCTATCTTCCAACCTCACTCGCTTTACATAAAACCTTATCCTCCATTTTTCTCTTCCATCTTTCTTTTCTTACCAGCATATTTGAGCATATCATTTTGGATCCTTGGTATATCAATGATTTATCCTTTCAAGGAGCATTACCTAAAAGCTTTCCTTCTTCCAAATAAAAAATTATAAAATTCAAAAAAAAAAAAAATTCAAAAAGAAAAGAAAAAAAAAAGAAAAAATTGAAAATGTACCATGGTGAAAACTTGGAAACAAGCACCTTGGTAGCAAAAGTAAAAAGAAATAAATTCATCCTATTGTGAAAAACACTCCCTTGTGGCACCTTGGATAAGTACCGTGATGAAAACCTGGCAATCAGGCATCATGCGTAGTTCTTCTACATTTTTCATCCATTCCATCTTCTCTCTTTGATCTTGACAAGGTTGAACTATACGCAAATAATTGGCTATCTTGTGAGCTATCTTATGATGATCTTGTTTTCATTCCTTTCATGTTTAGCCTTCATATTTATTTTCCTCCATTCATTCTAGCCTTTAGCTATCCTTTTCCCCCTTGGTCTTGATCTAATAAAAAGAGTAAAATACGATGCTATGAAGTCTCTTGACATTACACTTTTGAGGCTTATCCTATGCTATCCTTTCATTGCTTATCCAAATGTGCTTTACATGACAATTTTTCCCTAGCTTGGGTACTCTTGAGGAGTTTGCCTTTGAGGATGTCTTCCCTTCACTCTCCTTCATTCTCATGTCTTCCATCACTTCCACTAGCTTGCTTATCCATCTTGTCCTCCACATTGCTAGATATTGGGACTACACGATGTGATCTTGCTCATGAGTTTAATGACCGTTCTATCTGGAGGCATCCTTTGTATATATCTTATTGGTCCTGAAAAAAATACTAAAAAAATTGATATATGATGCTGAAAAAATTCTAAAAAGCATATACAGTCCTGAAAAAGTACAAAAAAAATTAAAAAATACAAAAAAAATAAAAAATAGAAAAAGTGCCTTGGTGAAAACTTGGAAATAGGCGCCTTGGTAGCAAAAATACAAAAAAATGAAAAAAAGAGAAAAATTGCAATAAAAATCCAAGTGGTGAAAACCTGGAAATAGGCGCTACTTGAGGCCTTTGCAGTCCTATTTGTTAGAATGCGTCCTCGACACTGAACCTTTCTCCATCATGTCTTGACCTTATTTGGCATAGTCTGAAATTGGTCTTTATTTTTGTCTAGGGGGCATACCTATTAGCATAGGTCCTTTAGGTGCATTTATCTCTTGGGGCATTTCAAAACAGGTGTTTTTCAACACCACCCCAAACTATGTTTTTCAACACTACCCTAGCGTCGAGTGTTTCTCAACATTATTAGATGTCTTTCCCAATAGTCTAAGTATGATGCGATATTACTCATTAGCAGATGTGATAACCAGAGTCTGACTCTATGACCAACACACATGCACTTAAACAATCAACTCGATTGAGATATGTTGACTTTATTTTTCTTTGTGTGCTGTCTATGAGGATTTCTTTGATGAGTGGTCTCTCCCTGAGAAGTTTTCGATGATGCATAGCTAGAAGATTGAGAGCATGAGAACATGTTTTATTTCTTTATTTGCTTGTGGGTATATTTTGTTGATCCTAACTGTCATGAGCATTTATGCTGGTCTTACTTGACACTAGGGATTGACAAGATATTATCCTTGACTATTTTATGCAAGTGCATGCTTCTAGTTATCCTGACTTTCATGTGTCTTGATACAAGCATAATCTTGCCATATCAAACTTAGGTGATCTCACTACACTAGTCATCTTGACCTACATATCTTTGATGCCAAGGTGAGATTTCCACATTTCTATCTGATAAAGATCATATTCATATTCACATAGTTATGCTAGTGTGCATTGTATGATCTTACAACACTACCAATAATGCTCGATAATGATAATTAGATATCTATAAGCATTGTGACCTTGCAAGTCAACTACTTTCATAGTAGCTTGCAATTTTTAGGTTCATGTTAGTCTAGTTTTGCATCTTGCATATGGAGAGAGCTCTCCTTTTTCATCTTACATGGACCTGTCAGTCGATTGCACTCATATTTCCTTTCTCGATCATATCTTTCACTTCTTGTCTTTCATATCAATCCTTTTCTATGACCTTTTCACCCCTTATATAGCATTTTGACTTTTTTTGACCAATTTCCAAAACACCTCAAAATTGTGCAAAAATTGCACCCCTAGCTAATTTCGACATCCTGGATCTATTTTCAGACTCAAAATCAAAATTTGAGGTCATCTTGATAGTCAAAATTGCATTTCAAATCTTCTCCCTCTTCTGCACAGTTGATAGACCCTTTTGAGGCATAATTCTTCAATTTTTGATAGAATTTCTTCTTTCCATGTCTCTCAAATTTTCTAGTCTTTCATTCACTCTATTTCTAGTCTTCTATTTTCTATTCTTCTACTTCCTCACTGGGGCATGTTTCATTGCCTAATGGTTAACCTATTGACCTTTACCTTCGATTGTGATTGATTATGATTTGATCAAATCTTTTATCAATTCATTGTTCTCCTCTATCTGATTTTGATTTTGACTCTGAGGGGGTAGTATTTATGGGATTCTCATCCCCAATTCCTTGATTCTCTTGATTCAAACATCTTTTGTGAGCTTTTGCTCAAATTTGAGATTCTTATCTCTTACTTTGAATGTGATCCCGAATCGACGTCATATCTGAGTTGTTTTGTGATCCCCGATCGATCTCACATTTCAACTTCATCCTTGACTACATGTGTTCCCAAATCGATCACACATTAGTCAAAGAGGGGAAAATGTATGCACCCAAATATGGTCGCCTAGACTTTGGGCCCCATTTCTCATTTTATCAAATTCCTAAATCAGTATTTCCAAAAACCAACATTTTCAAATTATATCAATTTCCTTGATCAAATCCTATTTTATCATTTTCGATTATTCCTTAGGCTAACCATTTTTCCTAAGTCTTTATTTGATTAAAAGAAATATTTCCTCCTCTTTTAATTAAATAAAAAGCCCCACTTTTCTTCTTATCCTAAGTTGCACAAATAATGTATTTATTCTTATTTTATAAAAAGTGAAAAAGTACTTTTTGTCTCATATGGACAGAAAGTCAACTCCTATTTTCTCATTGGAGGATATTTGTGCACAAGGATCAAGCTTCTTTTTTTCTCCACCGTTGATTAATTCTTTTGCCTCTTAATCACAATGGTCTATTCATTTTCACTTCCTATAAAAGAAGAGCTCTCTTCTTCATTTTCATATCTTAAGTTTTCATGCTAATATTATGCTGCTGGTTTTCTAGGTCATTTGGAGCTCTTTGAAGATATTCTACATCTAAGCTTTGAAGACTTGTCATTGCATTTCATTATAGCTGCATATTTTTTTTCTTAGTTGCATTATCATGGCATTCTTAGCTTAGATTTCCTTTATGCAATAGATTTAGCTCACAACTTAAATAGGGGAATTGTAATTCATTACTATTTCCTTTCATAGTTGCATTGTACTTTCATTTTGATAGATTAATCTTGCATATTCATATTAGTTTTCATTGCATTTGCATACTTTGATTCAATTTGGAGATATTGGCACTCTTGCCCTTGTCTTCAACCTTGAATCTCTCATTGTGTGGTTGACTAGCAAGGTCACTAGTTTGTAGCTCTAGCTGAGAGAAAATTTATAATTTCCTTGCAACTCCATGCATAGAGAGATATGGATCACTTTGTGAGGGCTTATTCTTGAGTTTCCTTACATGTAATGATTCATAGAAGTGTGGTCACTTTTACACCATACAAACTTCAACATTCAAGTTAAACTCTATTCACCCCCCCCTCTTAGAGTTTTTCTCCTCCAACAAGTGGCATCAGAGTGTAGGAAACCTTTTTGTTCTATCAATAGGGTTTATTTTGGTCTGTTGGAAGTATGGCACAGGCTCAAGGTGCATCCCTCACTAGAGCCCCATTTTTGCATGGAACAGATTATGTCTTTTGGAAGGTCATGATGGAAGCTTTTATAAATTCTCTAGATGTCAAAATGTGGCCAGTAGTCATTACTAAATATACAGTTCCATTATCAGTTCCTACTAATGCTAATGCTAAATCTACTTATGAATTAGATAAGGGGGCCAAATTTGCCATTTTGTCTGGTCTTACCAAAGAAGTCTTTGTAAAAGTCATGTATTTATAGTCTGCGAATGGCATTTGGACAAAACTAGAGACTATATAGCAGGGAGATGAAAAGGTGAAGGAATCAAAATTGATTACTTTGAAAAAATAGTTTGATAACTTAAAAATGAATGAAGATGAAAACATAGTGGCATATTTCTTAAGAATTGATGAAGTTATTAATGCCAGAAAAGGTTTAGGAGAAAAACTTGAGGAACATGATGTTGTTTATAAAGTCATTAGAATTGTTCTACCGAAATTTGAAACAAAAATTTCTACGTTAGAAGAAAAGAAACATTTTTCAGATATGACTTTGCATAAACTTCAAGGAATCTTAATTGCATATGAAATGAGAATGAGCAGTAATGCTGCTTCAACTTCAAAAGAAACAACATTTAGGGTTGAAAAGAAAGATGATAACGACTCAGACATCTTAGATGCCCTTGAGGCACTTTTGGTTAGAAAACTAAAAGAATATCAGGGAAAACCAAAACATTTTAATTGCGGTCAATATGGACACTTTGCAGAGCTAAGTGTCCTCATGTTGATTAAAATGAGGAAGAAGAGAAACAAGAATTGTTTTCTTGAAAGAAACCTTGGAATCAAAACAAAAGGCTCAAAAACTTTAGGAAAAAGAGTTTCTTTTCAAAAGAAGACTCTGGTGAAGAGACTGATTATTCAGCAAAAGAAGGTGAAACATCATTCATGGCTGAAGTTGTTAAAAAAAAAGGGTTGAATCAGGTCAATTAGAATCCTCATCTGACTCAGATGAAGAACTAAATCTTGAACAATAACTTCTATGTTCTTTATAAGAAGTTAAGAGGCTAAAGAAAGTAGTCTCTACTTAAGAAGAAAACTGTCAAAATTTACAGTTAGCACTAACTAATGAAAATCAAACTATTGAAATACAAAAGGTTTTGTTAACTGAAAAAAAACAATAGTTGGTTTAGCTAAGTAAATAGATTGAAAAATTTGAACAAAAGGAGTCTCAATTAGGAACATCTACTTTCTTCCATGGTTATTGTTTTAAATATAGTTACTTCGGTCATAAAGTTAGAAATTATAATTTTGGTTCAAAAGCCCCTATGGTTGGACACAAACAACCTTATGGTATCAAAAGGACAATAAGATGTTTTAATTGTTTTGACTATGGACACATGGCAAATCAGTGTAAACTAAATTTAAAATCAAAAAGGATCTAGAAACCTAAGAATATGGACAGTGTAAATTCTCTAATTGTTAAAACAAATTTGTTTTCTTGCAAGTCTGCAACATGGGTATTAAACAGTGGTTGTTCCCATCACATGACAGGGAGCAAAAACAAGTTTCAAAACTTAGAGGTTTTTGATGGAGGTTTTCTCAGGTTTGGTGATAATTCAAGGGCCTTTATTATTGGACGTGGGTTTATCTATTTAAATAATGACACACCTATACACAATTTTTATTATGTTGAAGACATGAAACATGATCTTGTAAGTGTGAGTCATATTTGTGATAGTGGCTATTCCATTTCTTTCAATGCAACAGGATGTGAAATAAGGAACAAGCAATATATAATTATTGCAAATGGCATAAGAACAAGTGGAAATCTCTAAAATCTTATAGACTCTATAGTTCATGAGTCATATTTCATTAACACCTGTCTTATAAGTCGAATAGAGGAAAACTGGTTATGGAACAAAAGATTAGGACATCTAAATTTTGATAATTTGGCAAGAATCAGTAAGAATAAAAAGTTAGGGGATTGCCTTTAATCAAGAAACTAGAAAATCTATGTGATGAGTGTGTAAAAGGAAAACAAACAAAGTCTTCCTTCAAAACTAAGGAATATCTATCCACTCGACTTTTAGAACTTGTCCATACTAATTTATGTGGACCAACCAAAACTCATTGTATAAATGGTGAAAAATATTTTATGCTATTTGTAAATGATTATTCCAAAATGACTTGGGTAAATTTTTTGAAACAAAAATCTGAAGCATTTGAGAAATTCAAAGTCTTTAGGAAAATGGTAGAAAGAGAAACAGATTTAAAACTGAAGTGCTTAAGGTCTGATAGAGGTGGAGAATTCACCTCATAGAAGTTCATTAAATATTGTGAAAAATGAGGCATAAAAAAACAATACTCAACTGCCCACACACCACAAGAAAATGGTGTTGTAGAAAGGAAAAATAGGACATTTAAAGAAATGGCTAGGACCATGCTAAATGATGCAAAATTGCCAAAAAAATTCCAGAAAGAAGTTGTTCATACAACTTTTTATATTCTAAACAGGGCTCAAATTAGAATTAGAATTGCATATACTCCATATGAGTTATGGCACAAAAAAACTACAAATATTAAAAATTTCAAGTGTTTGGTTGTAAATGCTTCATAAGGAAAGAAGAAGATATTTTGGAAGGTTTCAGTTCTAGGTCTGATGAAGGTATCTTCTTAGGATACTCTACACATAGAAAATCATTTAAATGTTTCAATAAATGTTTAAACAAAATTGTAGAGGCCATAAATGTTAAATTTGATGAAAATACAGTGCTAAAAGATAATCAAGATAAAGATGCAAAAGAATTATTTACTCCAAGTACTTAATCCATTTCAAATGTTCATAAATTCTTTTATACTTGATTCAAATACATCAATATCAGAATCTAATGAACAATAAATCAGTACGAGTCCTAAAGTGAATTCGAAAACACCTTCTAGAACCATTGCTAAATGATATCCCGAATCTTTGGTTATTGGTAATAAAGAGGCAGATATCTTGACTAGAAGAAGAGCTAAGAATGAAGAAAAAGCTCAAGTTGTTGAATGTTTCTATTTAATATCAGAAACAGAACCTAAAAATGTGACTAAAGCCTTAAATGATACATTTTGGTTAGCTGCTATGAAAGATGAAATAAATCAGATTGAAAAAAATGAAACTTGGGAACTTGTGCCTAGACCAGATGACAAATTTTTTATTGGTATTAAATCGATATTTCATAATAAACTTGATGAAAATGGTAAAATAGTTGACAATAAAGCTAGGTTTGTTTGCAAAGGCTATGCACAATAGGAAGGAATTAATTTTGGTAAAACCTTTGCACTAGTAGCTAGAATGGAATCAATTAGAATATTCCTAGCATATGCAAGTTTTAAGATATTTACTATTTATCAAATGGATGTAAAAACTACTTTCTTGAATGGATATCTTGAGGAGGATGTGTACATGGAACAACTAGAAGGGTTTAAATTTTCTGAGCATCTAGATTTTGTGTATCACCTGAAAAAGGCATTATATGGCTTAAAACAAGCTCCTAGAGCTTAGTACTCTAGGCTGGACAAACACCTAATCTCAAATGGTTTCACCCGTGGTAGTGTAGAGAGTACATTGTACACCAAAATAGTGGGTGGTGATATCTTAGCAGTTGAAATCTATGTGGATGACATTATTTTTGGTTCTACTAATGATGATTTGTCCAAGCAATTTTCTGATATTATGGAGTCTGAGTTTAAAATATCTTTGTTGGGAGCATTATATTTTTTTCTTGGGTTGCAAATATCTCAACTTGAACACGGTATATTTTTGTCTCAATCTAAATATATTCGAGAAATGCTTAAAAAATCTAATATTCTTAATTGTACACTAGTCAGTACACCAATGGAAACTGGTTGTAAATTAGTCATTGTGGATGATTCACCTCTTGTTAATTAAATAGAGTACAGATCCATGATAGGCAGTTTACTATACTTAAGAAGCTCCAAGCCTAATCTTATCCATGCTATTTGTTTAGTTTCTCGGTTTCAATCTACACCTAGGCAGTCTCATCTTAATGCAGTAAATAGAATTTTCAAATATATTCAGGGTACTCTAGATTATGGATTATGGTACTCACATAACACTGATTTTTCTCTAGTTGGATACACAGACACTGATTGTGATGGATGTTTGGTTGATATGAAAAGAACCAGTGGTGCTTCTTTTTTCCTTGGTGATCATTTGGTTTCTTAGCACAGTAAGAAATAGGAATGTGTTACTCTATCTACTTGTGAATAAGAATATATAGCAGCCACTACATGTTGTACTCAGTTAATGTGGATGGCATATCAGTTAGCTGATTTGGGTATACAAGTATCAAAGCCCATTTCCATTTTGTGTGACAATTCCAGTGCTATTCAGTTAAGAAAAAAACATGTAATGCACTCACGCACTAAACACATTTCTATTAAGTTCCACTTCTTACGAAGAAAAGTGTTTGATAAGGAATTCCAGCTGCTTTATGTTCCTACTCAAGCACAAGTGGATGATATTTTTACTAAAGCCCTTCCTAGAGAGATTTTCATGTGGCTCAGAGATAGATTGGGAGTGTTCTCCCAATCACTTTTTTCTCCTCTCTGATATATTTCTATGGGGGAGCCATTTCCCTTTTTGGAGATGTATATTTTTTATTTTCTATGGGTCGGCCTCGGTCCTCTCCTCTTTGTCCTTGCTGACAAAAAGGGGGAGATTGGTTCTCCAATTTTTGGTGATTGGTGATTGGTGTTTGGTTTTTTTATCCATTTGGTATATTGATCTATTTTATATTGATCTTCTAATATATTATGAAATTTTTTGGATAGTATTTGGCATTATCTATATTTAGCCAAACATTGGATTTTGTTTTTGATATTATTTGGAACTTGTATCAAGAATTGGTACTTTGAATCAGTACCACTCATGCTGCTTTTGGTTTTGAACTTCAGCATTGGACTTCATACTTGCATAGCATTTGTACTTGGAATCAGTACCACTAGTTGTTGATCATGTTTCTTTTGGTTTTGAACTTCATTGGACTTGGTACTTGCATAAGTGCTTCAACAATAATACTTGATGGAGAAAATATGTTTTATAAAGCTCTTTTTGAGACACTAATATGCTGATTCAGGGTTCTATGATTTTTTTTGATTAAGTAAAATAGGTTTTACAGGGTTCCTGAAACCCACAACATTTTAAAATATAGCAATAAAGAGATCATGGCTTAAGGAAGCTAAAACAAATGATGAAATAGGCCACAGGTAGGCTAAGAGAGAAGCTACAACTAAGAGAGAATAGTCAAAATAGAGAAAAAAAAAGAGACAAGAAAATGGCACCAAGAGGAAAGGTCAAGAAAGGTTCCTGAGCATCACTGTAGCATTGGTTTCGAGAAGCTCCATCTTCTTTGTCACCTCCTTGATCTTCTAAATGTTATTGGAGTCCTCTTCATCCTTATTCTTCTTTGACCTGGCCCTTGTTCTATTACCTGGACCTTCATTAGGCTTCTCCTTTTTTTCCTCTTTGATAATCTACACATCCTTGCCTTCCAACTTTTCTTCCATTTTGTCTATGAGCAATTTGATGTGCTTGTTTGAGGCCTTCAAGATGTTGAAGTTCTACTCAACAATGTCTTTGAGGGTTTCCTCAAGGCTCTTTATCTTATCCTCCATCTAGTTAATCCTTGATTCCAGGCGACGAAGATCATCAGTGACTTTGTGATCCTTTTCATTTTTGATATCCTAGATTTTTTCCTTGAGGTCTCCAAGTTCATGAAAGAGCCATTTAAATGACCTGAACTGGTCCAACATACTATTCTTAGTGTTGTTGAGAAGATTTAGCTCTAATTTTCTTACCTTGTCGTTGCTGAGGATGGCCAGGGTGGGGTCAATTAGGTCCTCCTTCTAGATTCTGCCATCTATATCCTTGAGTATTTTGGGGTCACTGCTTCCCTAATAATCCCCATTTGCATAGTGTTCATGTTGAAATTACACCACACTTTTTCCCCTTGCCATGTTGTCATTGTGATACTTCCCTCTGGACTGGTTCTTATCTTCTAAATAGTCATGTGGGTTTGGGGACTGGGTTGAGAGATCTTCATGTTCATCATCATGCACCTCAATATTAGGGTGCTCAGTCTTTTTGTGGGCTCCAGAAGGGGGAGAGGGAGTGTAATCTTCACTAATGGCTAGATCAACATAAAGACGGCCAAAGCATTTTCCCTTTGAATTGTTTTTCTTCCCCGTGGTCTATTCCCTTTTCTTCCCAACCTCACCTCTCGAAATATCAACCTCTTCATTAGTGTTCATTTCTTCCACATTGTCATTATACTCCTCTTGTGAGGAGATCTCCATTCTAGCCTAATTTTTAAGGTTTTTTCTTTTTTAACCTAGCTCACATTTCTCTTCTTAGAGGAAGAGCCCTATTTTGTCTTTTTGACAACTTCATCCTCATGGTCCTCTGAGTGCATTCCCACACTATCATTTGGGTTCAAGGGGACATAGTCTGAACCAGAGAAATATTCTCCTTCCTTATTGTCCACAATCTCCTTCCCCAGGGTTTGGGCTTTGAAATATTTATAAATTAACAGTAACAAACCCTCATGTAAAGTAGGATAAGCTATATTCTTCTCCCTAAAGCCATTTATGTTATCATTTATTGAAGAATACAAGTAGAATGGGATGGAAACCTTCATATCATGTTTGAGGTGATTGAGGAGCATGAAGTGGTAAGTCTTGATCCTATCAAACCTAGTGTCCGGTGTGACATAAGAGATTGGGCCTTTTAAAATATATTTCCACAACATTTTGGTAGCTTCAGGCTGGTAGTATGTACCCATTTTAACAATGACTTTCTTCTCATCCTCATCTCTCACAAAATCATTGACAACAGTGTTAGAGATTTTGCAGTCTCTATAGAATTTTTTGCCCACTATGGGGATATTGGTGACATTCAAGATGACCTCCTCAGTGACTGTGAAATTCTTTCCCTCTATCTCCATACACACTTCATTCCATCTTTTCACAAAAATATTAGTGACCACCTGCTTGCTTCCATGTAACCTTTCAATGAAGGTCATGATTTCCCCTTTTTTAAAGCATTCTAGACCTTAGTGCGTCTCTTCCATTTTGTACTGTCATTAGTGGGCTCCCTTCTATGTCTTTCCCCTCCCTTCACTCTAAGATGGATTTGGGAAATTCTTTGGTTAGATAGATAGCTATTGTTTTGATTTTTTCTAACAACAGTCATCCTGAGCTTTCTTCTTTTTTTGCTTTTGGAAATAGATATAAATCTTGGGAATGAACATCCAGAAACCATGCGAAAGGGACGTGTAGTTATTAACCTTTCTATCCATCCAGTACTTTCCATTTATAGAATGACACATCCAATAAACTACATCACAATTCATTATTATCATTAATGATTCCATCCTTTCCTTGGTTTATGTCCCTCTTGACTAAATCCTTCACTTCAAGAGGGAAAACTCTATCATGATGCCACCTCATCATTGTGTCCTTTTTAATAGCCAAGTTGGAAAACTAGTCAGCTACATGGTTGGCTTCCCTATACACATGGGATATGTGAACCTCTTCAAAAGAATTTAAAAGAGCCCATGTTTCTTCTATCATGTTGGATATAGTCCATGAAGGGGAGTGGTTTAAGTTTAAATAGTTTATGATGTTCTTGGAGTCTCCTTCGATCCAAAGCTTTTTGACCCCTCTATCATGGGATACTTTGGTGACTTGGATGGTAGCACTCCCTTCAACAAAGTGGTTTGTTTGTGAGTCGAGAGGTAAGATGACTGTAGCAATCCCAAAAATATAGAAATTCCTGATCACACCTCCACTACCCTCCATGCCAGGATTCCCTTTGGCCACTCCATCGAAGTTGGCCTTGGACCAACCTTCTTGGGGATAGCCCCAGGTACAATTCTATCTTTTCTCCATGCTACTCTTAGGGTCAGCAGCCTGAACCTTTCCTGCAAAAGAGTTAGATCCACCATAGAAAAAAAAGTTTTCTTTCACAACAAAGTGGATCTTTTCATAGATAATTTTGGGTGGAGTAGAGCTATCATGGAAGATGCAATTATTGTGTTATTTCCAAACTCCCCAGCATAAGTGTTGAATAATCTAGGAGCAAAAATGATGGAAATCAAAATTTATAAAGGAGAAAGCCCATTTAGTAAAAAGGTATTTGAAAGACAGGGGAAAGCACCAGGATAAATCTAGAGTATGAGGTTATATGATTGTTGATCATGCTGATATATGAGTATAATGCTTTCTTGTATCTTCTCTAGATTGTGCAAATCCTTAACTCCTCAGATGACTATATTTTTTTTAAATCAAGGAAAAAGGGAGAGTTTGTTGGATGTCCTTTTGTCCTTGATGACAAATGACGTGTGCAAGAAACAACTTGACATTTCAAAGTTAATGTGTTTGAGTTGATTTAACTAAAAGTTACTCCATGTGGTCACTCAAGCTTGTTAGATGTCAAATTAGGTTTTAATATCATTTGGAATATTCAGATGTGAAATGAAATTTTTGGCCATTCTCTTAATCATTCAAAATTTATTTTCTAAAACTCTTGGAGGCCATAGGTTAGCAAATAAAATGACATGCAAAATAGTGGGATCATCACTGCTACTTGTGGGTTTCCACTATGTTATAGAGGCAACTATACGCTTTCAAACAAGAGAAGTTTTAGCAATCCTGGACATGATCTCAACCATTTGTTGGTGGTTCTTCATGGCTGGTAACTTCTTCCTTCTAGGTTCCAGGTATGATGTTTATAGACTCATTTTGTGAAATGTTTTAAGAAATAAGTTGAAGCATTATTAAATATAAACATATTCTCAAGTTATTTGGTTAGGTATGAAATAACGGTTTAAAATTCAGTTTTGGAATTTGTTGCAATTTTTTAGTATCCATAGTTGAAGGCTTTCAATTCCAAGCAATATATTTTTATTTTGGGTTTCACAAAGGGTTGTTTTGCAGAAATAGTTAAGGTTGTTATGATTATTTCTGGTGGTTTTTTTTTTCTCATATTTTTTATCATCTTGTGCATCTTCGATATCTTCAATTCTAGTCAAGAATTATTTAGTTCAGATTTTTCTATAAACAGTTTTGTAATATTTTACAAAAATGTTGTAATAAAGGGTAAAACCCTCTAAAATTTAGACAGTTAAAAATAAACCCTTTTCGGGTGATGCCATTTTATTAGTGAAGGTTTTCTATGGTTAAACAGTTATCTTTTTCTTTCAAGCACAAGTGTACATATGTGTGTCTTTAGACAGTTAAAAATAAACCCTTTTCATGTGATGCCAGTTTATTAGTTCAGTTTGTTTGTGGTTAAACAATTATCTTTTTCTTTCAAGCAAAGGTGTATGTATGTGTGTCTTTTAGGTATACATATATATAAGTGTTTTTGGAATAAGAAGATGTGAATGAAGTTATGAAAAAGAGGGGAAAAGAAATATCATTCTATATTTGAGATTTCAGTTGTACTTTCTGAATATCATATTGAAAGTTGTAAAAGACTCAGAGTAATATATGTGCATTAAAAACCACATGTATCACTATGAGTCAGTTTGAGAAATTTTGAAGAAACTAGGGTTAGAGCCCTTGCAGTTGTAGTTGCTAAATCTTTGTAAGAGTTGGAGCTCGGAGTGAATCAATAAAGAAGATTTATTTTTTAGGAGTGGTTTGTCTCCCTATGAGGAAATCCTCTGGATTTCAAGGGTTTCCCACTTGGCACAAATAATGTGTATGTCTTTTTGGTCTACCTCATATGTCTGTTTAGAAGCTTTGATATCAAATGGCATGTGTTAAATTAATAAGCTTCATTTGCTTATTTCAACATTTATTTTATTCTCAAGTTATCTACATTCAAATGTCTCCTTAGGTTCTCTTCTGGTCTTATGTTTCAACTTTTGTTTTTAAATAACTTTAGCATTCAAGTTAAACTTTGTTAACCCCCCTCTTAGAGTTTTTCTCTTCCAACAAGAACTATATATTAATAAAGATGGAACCTGATACTTGAAAGAATTTATTTAAGTGCACTACCAAGGAAATAATTCATCATTGAAAAATGGTAAGTTAAAGGTTAGAATCAAGCTCCCCAAAGGCTAAACTCTCCTGAAACCTGTATGGTGTCTTTGACTAAAAAATTGAACAAACATGAAAAATTAGATCAATTCTTCTTGTCCAAATTTTTTTCAAGGTTGTATAGGACTGGTAGTTTTATAATCTTATGTTTATTTCTCGAGAGACTTGTAATTTTTACATTGATTTAGTGTTTAAAAAAAAAGGGTGAACTCTAATTTGATATTTTGCCATATTCCTCTTCTTTATTTTGCAATGCTTATTTTCATGCAGTTGAACAGAGTTCGAATGTTTGAAGAAGTTGTATAGACCTTTTTAGTCATTGATCAATGAGACTGAAATCAAACTTGATTCACTGCAGCCACTTTGAAAATGTTTGAGGGGTCCACCTCTATAATAGGTAGATCAAGTTCATCATCTATCTTTTTGATATCTGGAAGTTTATGAATCTCATTAGATAGAGGTAAAAAAAGCTCTGACCTTCTGTAAATGAGGTAAGCAATGAGATGCGTTACTCCTAAAAGGAAGCCAACGCAATTGGGTAGCTATGAAGAAATGAATAAATTAGTCAGAATTGAGAAAAGAAGTGCATATTTCTTGCCAAATATTACATGAATACTATACATGGAAATGTAACTAGATAATGATCAAAGCTTACAACTATAAACATATCATTGGTCATTACAGAGTAGATAAACTAGACAAGTGCATTTAGGGTGCTAAATTGAGAGACTAAAAATGGCATGTACTTCACACTTTTGGTTCTGATAACATCACCCTGTGAAATAATAGAAGCTCATCAACATTCATGAAAACATGAATTCATCTGCTAATTAGACATTTTACTTTCTGGGAAGCAACCATAATTTTTCTCCTCTTTTATTCTAATATTTAGAAGGGAACTTGGGGTTTTTTATTTTTTTTGGCTCTTTTAGGGTTTCATGCTTATGGCTTCATATCTCTATCTTTTCTCTGAGCTTTCCATTTGACATATCACATTTACTGCAGGATTTTTGCATTAGGGTTAGCTTATAGTATGGCTCCGGCCAAATTTGGGCCAGTAGTTGATGCTGGTGCTTGAGTTGAAGCTTCAGAAAGACATGGCACCTCCTCTGAACAAACATCCTCATAAGTTCATCCCGAAGGTCTTTAAGGAAGTAACCCTGATATTGGTCTTAATATGAAAGAGTTTGTTGCTACATGTGAATGGTTAGAAAAGCATACTTTAATTGGATATTTTGTGGGTCCCACTCCTCCTAAAAGTATCCTTAAAGATTGGGTTAATAAGATTTGGACCCCTCATGGGCTCCATCTTGATGGTCTACAAAGCCTCACCAAAGGTTTTTTCATGTACCACTTTTCTAACCCTTCCCAGGCGGACGCTGATTTTAGCCACGGGCCCTAGACAGTTAGGTCCTCCTTGGTTGTTTTTCAAAGGTAGTCTAGAGACTTCACTATCTCAGATGACAAGAAGGTTAGGGTTCTCCTTTGGGTTGAGTTTCCTGGTCTCCCCTTGCCATGCTGGCCTTTTATTAATTATATTTCCAAAACCCTAGACAAGGTCATTGTCATGGAGCATGACAATTTTTTCAATACCTGCCCTCAGAAATGTGTTTGTGTTGAGGTTGACCTTTCCAGAGACCTAAAAGATACTATTGAGATTCAGGTTGGTTCCCTCACCATCTCTCAAAAAGTGCTTTATTTGAACCTACCAAACACCTGCTATAGGGGCCAATCAATGGAACACAAGATTAAGGACTGCTCTTCTATCACCCCTCAGGTGAAGCCATCGCCAAAGGAAGCGCCTATCAAAAATTCAAAATTTGGGAAGAAAGAAGAATGGACTATAGTCATAAGAAAAGGAAAGAATACCTTAGGCTCTAAGCTGGCACACACTGCTTCTATAGCTGTCTTGCCTATGAAGCCTCCAGCTAGAGAGTTTCCTCTTTCCACTGAAGTGCCATTGGTTGCCCTGCCTATTTCACACCCTTCTACTTAGGGGAAAGCTCATGCTGAGAGGCCTACCACCTCAGAGGTGGTGCTCACACCATGAGACATGCCATTTGTTTATTCTCAGTCTCTATGTTAGTCTCACAACCCTGATGGACATGCAGATGACCCAAAAAAATGGCGGTTTATCTCTTCTGGAGATTTAATTCCCAAGTTTGGTTTAGTATCATCTTTCTTGCTGAATAGTTTCTCCTCTCTTAGGGATGAGGAAACCATGCAAGATTTTTTATGAATTTTTTTATCTTGGAATGTGTGAGATCTAAATGATCTCTCCAAAAAGTACTATGTTCATGATACTCACCACAAACTTCACATTCTAGATATTTTATGTTTACAAGAAGTGAAAATCTCTGGCTTCCTTCTTACTTCTACCTGTCGTGTCATTTGGCCGGATGACATTATTTTTTCTTCTCAACATGAAGCTGGCAAAGGTGGTGTCATTACTATTCTATCACCTCTTTTTCATTCTTCTCTTATTATGCATGGATCTGATCCAATGTAGTGTGTCACTTGGATCTTGTTGTCTTTTCACAACCATTCTTTTAGCATCATTAATGTTTATGCTCCCAATGATGCTATGTAAAGATCTCAACTTTGGTGCTGGCTAGCAAACAACTTGCCTCCTGCTACTTGGGTGATGTTTAGGGATTTTAATATGGTTGAGCTGGCCTCTGACAAGGAAGGGATTTTTCCTTTTCAATGGATAGCTGGGGAGAGAGAAGTGTGGTACCATATGTGCAATAAATTGGGCCTTTTTTATCCCAATGCTAACCGTCACCAACAGGGTGGGGTTTGGCATACTTGGTCTAATTTTAGAGCTAGTTTTGATCGTATATTTAAGAGATTAGATCGTGCTATGATAATGACTCAATATTTTTTCTCTTTCTCTAAGTATCAAGGCCTACCTATCACTCCTTTGATAGATGTGACCTTGTTAGAACACTTCCCCATTTCCTTTTCCATCACTTGGCATTCCTCTGCCAAGCAGGCTGCTTTTACTCAATTTTTCCTCAACACATCTATGCTAATGCATGCTTCCACTATTGCTCAAATTCTTCAAGTCTGGAATTTAGAGTCTCGGCCCCATAGTCACCTTGGTTGGATTCAATCATGGAATGATGCCATCACCCGTACTAAATTTACGGCCATTAGTTGGCTTGCTATAAGAAATGTTCTTATGAAGCTAACGCTAAGGCTCCTCGCAATGCTTCTGATGTGCTTGCATTGAACCCCTTTGACACTGAGCTTCAGCTTAAGCTTGCCCAGCTTCAACATGAGAAATAGATTGCAGACACCTATGTGGCTCATGGAGCTCAAATCAAAGCTCGCCTCCACTGGGTGGAGGTGGGCGATAAAGCCTCTAAGGAGTTTTTTCATGCTCTCAAAGCCCAACATACAAATATTGGTATTCAAAAGATCAAACAAGGACCTGGAACCCTTACTGAGCTTCCTTCCATTCCTTAGGCTTTTGTTCAACAATATGAAAAAGTCTTTTCTTTGTAGGGTCATTCTGTTGCCTGGGAGGAGGCTCTTAAGGCTTGCATTGTTGTTACTCCATACCGCGTAACAGTTGAGAAATGAGCCTTTTGTGAGAAACTTATTACCATCAGTGATCTTAAAGAAGCTATCTTTTTTATGGCTAATGAAAAATCCCTAGGATGTGATGGCTTCCATTGTGAGTTCTACAAAAACTTATGGGATGCTATTGGTCCCGACCTGCATAAAGTTTACCTCGAGGCCTTTCATAATAAAAGTTTGGGTGCTATCATAAATAAAGGGAACATCAAATTCATACCTAAAGCTAGTGATCCTAAGGATATCTGCAATTGTAGGCCCATAACCTTGCTGAATGTCTCCTACAAGATAATTGCTAAGGCTTTAGCTCTCAAAATTAGACATCTCCTTTCACTTATTGTTTACCCTAAGAAAATTGGCTTTATTAAGTCTAGGTATATTCTTGACAACATTATTATTTTCTGGGAAGAGATGGAATGGGCTCATTAGTCTAAGAAGCCCACTATATTTCTCAAAATTGATTTTGCTAAAGCTTATGACCACATTGAATAGCCCTTCATTCTTTCCATGCTCCAAGCTCTTGAATTTGGTCCTCATTTCTTGCAGTCTATGGAAATTCTCTTTGGTGATGCCTCTGCGTGCATTACTATCAATGGGTCTCAATCTGATACCTTTGCGCTTTTTAGATCCATTTGACAAGGTTGTCCGCTAGCTCCTGCATTATATGTGGTTGTTCCTAAAGGTTTTGGTTATTTTCTTGCCAATTCTATCTCCTTTGGTTTGGTTCGGGGCATTTCTCTTCCTGAGTCTTTTTCTCAGCTTTTTAATTGTCACTTTGTTGATGACTCCTTTCTTACTCTTATTGAGGATGAGGAAAATATCTCTAATGACTTACAGTGCCTGGACACCTTTTGTCAACCCTCTAGATTTTCTATTCAATGGCATAAGACCCTTTTCTTTAGACAGTCTTTCCTTCCAGCTCCTCCCTGGCTTAATAAGTTTGACTGGAAATGGGTCCAACATGGGGAAGTCTTCCACTTCCTAGGCATTCCCTTTTCTTTCCAAGGATCCTTTGTTGACTTATGGAATGCTATGATTACTAAGATTGAGAAGAGGTTGCAATACTGGATCTGAAAGCCCCTCACCCTTGCTGGGAAATTTTAGATTTGCTCCAAAGTTTTGGCTGCTACTCATGTTTAGTACTCCTCTTGCTGGGCTCCTTCTAAAGCCTCGTATCTCAAGCTGGAATGCCTCCTTAGAGAATTTCTCTAGGCTTATGGAGCTGATAGCCATGGGTTCCATAGGGTTGATTGGGAGTATTATTGTCTCCCCAAAGAATCTGGTGGCCTTGGCCTTCTCTCCACTCAGAAACAAGGTTATTCTCTTTGTACCAAGTGGATTATTCATGCTCTTACTAGTGATGAGGCCTGGAAGATGCTTGTCAGGCACTGCATATCTTTAGGATTTCTTGTTTACAGGCCAACTTGGAAGGGCATTGGTCTACAGAACCTTGTCATTATGAAAGACCCTATTCAAATTTAGGGTACTTTCATCATTAAGAGCATTTGGAAAGCTTGGGAGGCTATTAAGACCTAGCTTCATTGGGATGGTGATGAATTTTGCAATGGGATTTCTTTCAATCAATAGAACCTCTAGTGGTCCCCGTTGTTTTCTATTCAAGGTATCCCTTTGGCTAAGACTTAAGGGGCCAATGCTCTACATTTTTTCAAACGTGGCATTCAAACTCCCAAGGACCTCTTCTCTAAGGCCACTATGAGTCTCTTCTCTTGGGAGGATATGTAGGTGCAATAATGCTTGGCTTGCATAGATCGTCAGACTTTTGATCTGTCGTCTTCTGTAATTCTTGATAATTTACTTCATAAGCTTGGTATCTGGACTGTTTGGCCCTGGTGGAAGGATTGGAAATGGTATCTTGCCACTTCTTTCAGCAATTACAAGTTGGGGATGGGCTATAGATGGTTGTATCCCCATCTTCCCATTGTAGACATTCTTAACCAAAGATGGCATCTTCAATCTTCCACTTATCACTGGAGCTCTCACTTTCAGACCATCTAGGCTGCCATTATGGAGCCCAAGATGGCTCTCTTTTCTTGGTGTTTACTTTTTTAAGGGCTTCCTATGGGACCTAGTCTCAAACATCTTGGTATTCATGACCCTCGGTGTCCCTTTTGTGGTCACCCTAAGACTTTTTTGCACATCTTTTGGTTTTGTAGGAGAGCTCAACAGTATTGGCAATGGATCCATGATTTTTTAAAACCCTTTAGGCCCGAGACTTTCTCTTGGCATATGGTTGTCCTGGAGGATTCTCCTAGACTTCCTTCCAAGTTTACCTAGATTTGGCATACTTTCAGGATGGATATTTTGTTCACTCTTTGGAAAGATAGGAATGTTGTTCTTTTTTCTCACAGCTTTCTTGATACAAATGTTGCTCTATATAAAAAGGCTTGCATATGTAATAATGTTATGATGCAGATTCAGGTCCAAGAAAATAAAGTGGCTCACCTTCAAGAGCTAATCAATCACTAGGGTAATGCTCCCTACATGGTTTCCCAAGTCCCTCCTGATGCCATCTCTGCTAAAGGTACCCCTCCCAAAGGCCGCCACCATGGGCATAGTTCCTAGGCTTGCCACTCCCATACCCTACAGTCGCAAGCTTCCCACCATAACTCTCCTAGAGGTGGTGATGATGGTTGGTGGTGCCTCTTGGCTTCTCCACCTCACCATACTTCTAGGTGGTCTCCAGCTCCAGCTCAGTGTGATGCTCCTGGTACATGTCGTGGCTCTGATTGGCATCCTGCCACCTTCTCCAAGTTTTCCCGCCTGGCTCTAGCCATTTCCATGCCCCGGGTGGAAGAGAAAGAAAAAGATACAGAAGATGATGGTTGGTTGGTTCCTGAGCTTCCTGTCAATCCCAATGATGTTTGGGGTTCTGATGATAAAGATCCTCCTCCTTCTGGCACCGCTCTTGCAGCTTGATGGCTTTATGCCTATTTTTTTTTATGAATAGTTGTTGTTGTTTCCCACTTTTTCCATGTGAACTCTATGGGGTGATTTTTATGTCCCCCGGCCCCTTTTTTATGAATATGTAACTTTTATATTAAATTAATAGAGATGGCACTATTCATTAAAAAAACATATTTAGAAGGAATATATGATTCAAAACTCACTGCAACAAATAATGGGGAGGCATACATTACAATCGAAAGGATCAGACCTAAAGTGCCAACTAGTAACCATCTTACATTGTGTGTGTGGAAAACATAAATAGTGACTGCAACCACAATGGAAAAATAAACCTACATTGCAATGGCTAACCACACTATTTTCACCTGCTAAATAAATTGAAGGAATCTGTGTCAAAAAAAATTACAACTCTATATTTAGCCTCTTGCATTTAATATAATATTACTTAGAAGGTATAATGAATAATTAGTTATACATTTTGTTTAAAATAATATAATATTTCTTTTTTTTTCCATCTGTTTGATCCATTAAAATGCATATATGAAATACAAGTGGCCTGTACTCTTTAATAATTCAGCCAAATTAATCAAATTGACATAGCTAGTGAGTTTCATGATTGAAACGATAATATATATTTGAATTTGATAAGTTTAAAGCTATGAAATAGTGGATGCCACTTTACCTTTTGATTAAAGGTAAACTAGGTTTATAGGGACCACAAACCTAAATTTAAAAAAGTAAAAGACCGACAATGAACTTTTTGCACCTAACAACTATCCAAATGCTAACCAACCAACAAACCTAATAGTACAAAAATAGGGGCAAAAAACCTTAACATACTAGAGAGTTTACGAGTTCAACATTCTTTCTAAAAACATCCTTATGAATGCTCCTAGCTTTATTGATAATACTATTAATATGAGTAGCATTCTTATCTTTTCTTCAAAGTCACATCGCCGGACCAAGAAATAGTCTTTATTTAGATCAATAGTAGCCACACCCTTGACCTCATTAGAGCCAGTCTCTCTTTGAAGACCTCCTCTAGTAGATTTAATTCTCATTGAAGGAGAGGTAGGAGCAACTCGTCCATGTGCTCATTCAATTTCATAAGTCCCTTAGTCGAATTGTCTATGGTCATTTTAGTAACAACAGTCACTGCTCCGATTTTGTCATGCATCTTATTTAGAGCATCTTCCACTCTATTGATATGGTTTTCATGGACTTCTTTAAGCTCTTTAATGTACCCATTATGCTATCTAATTTAGGATTGCTCAGAAGTGAATGCCACTTTAGTTAGTCACCTATAAAATAGAATATATGTTTCACACTATGCAAGAAAAAATTCTTAATTCTAGACTTTATTTACACCTACAAGTTTGTTATGTGTGATTTATTAAATTTTGTAATCTATTCCACTTGATCCCTTTAGATTTCTTAAGTGCTTAGTAAATTAACTAAAGACCTTCGAATGTCTAAATACATTTTGAAATATTATCATTCCACAACCGAAATATTTCACCTAGATCAATTGTGCAAATTCAATATGACACAATACATGTATAAGGTTTTATAAATATGTGAAATATATTAAGTGATAGGTTTAGAGAAAGATGTGTAATATGATACTTAAATAATATAGTACGGAAAGGGACCCAACTTTACAAAAGATTACAAAACACATTTTACATATGTTTATTTATTTAAGCATTGTCGACACTATTATAATATTGAATTTAATCATACAACCCAACCATACAACCATATATAATAGAAAGTCACAATATAATCTATAAAATCAACAAGCTTCAATTTATTCATTTATCTCCAACAAAAATATGAAATATACATTAACAATAAGATATATATAACATGTTCAAGTTAAATCTAATCAATTTATAAAGTATAACTATTACATTAAGTATTAAAATAATACATTGTTTCATGAAAATGTAGAAGAAATTTTAAAAAATAATGCACAATATATATTTTATTTAAAGAAACATAATCATACCATTTGTTTCTTCAAAACACTGCCTATCAAAAATAATTATAGTCATATCTATTCAAGATGATGCCTATTAATTTGTTCTATTGATACCTTATTATTGTTATTGGTTGTTATTGCTTAGTAGCAGTGGCTTACACTTTTAATTAAAAACAAAAAAACAAAATCTCAAACCAACAGATTCATTAGTCGAAACAAATGCACAAAGCTGATGAAAATAAATGTCTTATATCTAAACGGAACGGGACGATTTACAGTTTTTAAATGCGTACCTTATTGTGAATAAGGCCCATTTCTTGTCATAAAGGAAATTGACAAAACCCGTGGCACTTAGTTGTGTGACACCCTCTCCTTATGTCAGACCACCTTCTCTTAAAAGCGTGAAATTGACATGACTCATTAGCTTGCAACCATGAAGGAATTGTAATTGTAGACGACTGCTTGATATGAGATAATGTTTGATTGCCTGAGATGGTAATAAATAATTGGAAACTGAGAAAGATCAAACCTATGGTACATTAGATTCAGGTACTTATAATGCAGATCTTTTTTGTGGGGTCGATTTGTCAGGCTGATATTTTAGGAAACACGTCATACACAATGTGATGGAGGAAACATCTAGAATGATATCATTAACATTAGTATAAGTTTTACCAAACACAATTAGAACATATTGTTGTCTAATTAAGATAGATTATTTGTCTAATAATATAAGTATTATTTTCTATTACAATGGAATTTTATTATTCTTAAATTTTATGTTTGAATTTCTATTCTAAAAAGATTATTTTAATAATTTTCATTTCTTCAAATTTTCAATAAATTAGTTACAATCACTAAATTATACAAGGTATTATATACTCGATAAAAGAAGAATGTGTCTAAATGACATCATCATAATAAAATACTATTTTACATTTCAATTATGTAAGAAATATAATCAAATAGTTTTCCAGCTAATATATCATTAATATTGAAATAAAAAAATTTCTCATTAGTGTTATTTATATTCCTTGAACAATCTTTAATACTTATGCTCCCATTGCCCATTAACTTGACCAGCACCCTTTTGCTACTGCTTTATTCAAAAACTTGAGCATCTCGTCAGCATTGACTTCATTGTGATCTTCTTTCTACTTTCAAATTGTTTATTTTATGTGTATCTATCAGCGTTGACTTCTTTGCGATCTTCTCTCTACTTTCAAATTGTTTACTTTATGTGTATCTATGGACATAAGGTTTTATTGATATTTATAATTTTTACTGAACCAAGGAATGAAACTGCTCCCATTAAAATCCAGTGATAATAAAGTGGACAAAACGAGAGCAGCTCCAGAGAAGCATCAGACCATAACAATACATTCCATTTATAACAAGACAGTTGTCCCTAACAGAAACCAGGAGAAGAAACAGTGTATTGATGTTATGATTATAGTGCTTAGTTATATGACATTGTACACCTAAACACAAATCATTAGTACAATTTCATTAGTCTGATCTGTAAACTATTGTCTCAAGATATTTAGTACAGATAGAACTGTATATTAATAAAGATGGAACCTGATATGAAAGAATTTATTTAAGTGCACTGCCAAGGAAATCATTCATTAGTGAAAAACGGTAAGTTAAAGGTTACAATCGAGCTCCCCAATGGCTAAACTCTCCTGAAACCTGAATGGTGTCTTGGACTCAAAAATTAAACATACAAAAAAATTGGTTCATTTCTTCTTGTCCAATTTTTTTTTAGGTTGTATAGGACTGGTAGTTTCATAATCTTATGTTTTCTTCTCGAGAGACTTCTAATTTTTACATTGATTCAGTATTTAAAAAAGGGGTGAACTCTAATTTGATATTTTGCCATATTCCTCTTCTTTATCTTCCAATGCTTATTTTCATGTAGTTAAACAGAGTCTGAAGGTCTGAAGAGGCTGTATAGACCTTGTTAATCATTGATCAATGAGACTGAAATCAAACTTGATTCACTGCAGCAACTTTGAAAACATTTGAGGCGTCCACCTCCACAATATGGATAGGCAGATCAAGTGCATCATCTATCTTTTCGATATCTGGAAGTTTATGAATTTCAGTAGATATAAGTAAAACAGGCTCCGACCTTCTGTAAATGAGGTAAACAGCGAGTTGAGTTACTCCTAAAAGGAAGCCAATGCCATTGGGCACCTGCGAAGAAATGAATATGTTAGTCAGAATTTAGAAAAGAAGTGCGTATTTCTTGCCAGATAACGATAGAAGCTTACAGCTATAAAGATATCCTTGGTCATTACAGAGTATACAGACCAGACAAGTGCATTTAGGGTGCTGAATAGAGAGACTAAAAATGGCATGTACTTCACACTTTTGGTTCTGATAACATCTCCCTGCGAAATAACAGAAGCTCATCAACATTCATGAAAACATGAATTCATCTGCTAATTAGACATTTTTACTTTCTGGGAAGGGACCATAATTTTTCTCCGCTTTTATTATAATATTTAGGAGGAACATATGATTCAAAACTCACCGCGACAGATAATGGGGAGGCATACATAACAATGGAGAAGACCACACCTAAAGTGCCAACCAGTAACTGTCTGACATTGTGTGCGTGCAACGCATTTATAGTAACTACAACCACAATGGCAAAACAAACCAACATTGCAATGGCTAACCGCGCTGTTTTCACCTGCCAAATAAATTGAAGGAATCTGTGTCAGAAAAATTACAACTCTATATTTACCCTCTTGCATTTAATCTAATTAAGCAAGATTCCAAGGCTGATATATTACATACTTATAGCTGGCATAAAGTGTTACCTTCTCCTTCTTAGGGGCAAATGTCAGAAAGGACAGCAGATAAAATATCTCTAAAACAAGGCCTGCACCATTCATCGTGAGGAGCAAAGTGCTGTGGGGTTTAACAAATGGGGCTCCGTAAAGTAGCCAAAGGCAACAGTTGAAAAAGGTACACACATATAGAAGTCCTGAATACGCTTGGGTAGACTTGAGCTTGTATATCCCCCAGAATGTTGTCCTGCAATTTCCAAATACAAGAATATTTATATATAAGCCCGTTATCTTGATCAGTAGTGAATGTTCAGATGTTAGTCATGCGCACTTACATTAGACAAGTTTTTAACTCAAAGAAATCTGGTGTACACAGTACTTACATAGGTGACATGTAAAGTGCCAGTGAAGTTAGATTTCCTGCACCGCAGAACACCATGAAACATCAGTTTGCAATCACATATAAATCCAACTTAACGAAAAGGAACTAGTACACTTCAAAATCTGAACATGAAAACGAGTAACAATCCTACAGAAAAACTTGTACATACAAATCAGAAAGAAATTTATAGCAAAATTTGTACATGCAAATCAAAACGAGGATCAGATAACAGAATGATCATCTAGTCAGAAAAGTGCAAATTCTTAGAATGCTATTCATGGGAGTTTAAGAAAAGGGCATTGTTTTAGGAAGAAACTATTAATGGAAGCTCTACAATTTCAGATAACCAACTATTTGTTATGCAACTATTCGTGGAAAGGAAAAATTTCAGAAACTTAGATGATCCAGACTATATTTAGATTTCACAAATTAGTGGTCTGTGTGGCATACCCATGATTCCCACCACAAGCTTCACAGAAAAGGCCATTGAACAAAAGAAGAAACTGCCTTTGCAGTGCTAAAAAAGTAAAATATGCTATGCAAATTAAGATCTTCAGAAGAAGAAGATGAAGCTGTGAAGAGCACGAAGATTTTGGATCCTTTTATAGGCCATTTATCCTGCATATGTCCAGCTTGATATCATCATATACGGTGGAATGTAGGAAGACACGCGTTACTTTCAGCTTTACACATCAGAGTTATTGGAAACCAGCTCAATCCAAAAAGCGTATGGGTATGCTTACACCCAGAGAGGTAATTCACAAAGTTTCAAGAAGATGCCCAGAAAAAAAAGTACAAAAACAGTACAGAAGGGGCATAGTCTACAGTAGATGCAAAGTGTGGGATACATATGACTCTGACTGATTGTTAAAGAAATATTTGATTTTTTTTTTTAATATCATAAAAAAATATCTCCTTGTAGCTTCCGTTGAGTTCTATTTTGTTTTTTCTCTTATTCAATCATCTCTATGAATTTTTTTCAAAACTGTATTTTTCCTAATGTCTCACTTATTAAATAATTTATACTATTTCTTGAAACATTAGTTTTCATTGTCTATTGACTGATTCTTTCAATAGTCATTGTACAAATTATTTTTGTTTAGATAAAATAATAATTATTTTTTTCATTCTATGACAAGAATGTTGATAAGATATGATAAGGAGAACCAGCTGGTTCTTTCAGCTGTCATTGCACAAATTTTTTTGGTTGAGACAAAATAATTATTTTATTTTCACTATATGACAAAAATGTTGATAAAATATCGTAGGAAGAACCTCACAACAAATCTAATCAATCTAGACATATCTTTTACATATGCCAATTGTTATATAGCTTACATGTATTAAATATTAATTTCTGGAGTCTTCCAACAATATAAGGAAATGGTAAATAATTATTCACAAACACTGCATTATTTTAACCTTTAGCATTCTTTTCAATCTCTCAAATTATTCTTAAATACTCTCTCACCTATCCACCATTAATACTCCATCTAATTTTTTACTAACAATAACTTTAAATTTATTATGCATAGACTATAAAATATGGAGTCGATCTATAGAAAAGGGCAAAAAAGAGAAAATATCTAAAAAAAATATCTGATATTTTTGTTGTTGATGAATCAACTGCTATATTCATATACATTGAGATCTACAAGATGAAGAAAAATATTGAGTCATCTATTCTTTAAGTGTCATTCTTTTTTTTTGATCGATGAAGGGCCAAAGCCAGGATTTTTATATATATAAATATAAACATAAATTAACAAAGTATCTATCATCAGTTCAAGCCCATTATTGCAAGGTCTAATGTTCAGAACGAAATCATTACAACTTTCAACAACAGTAATCGGCTGATACCGATATTTACTTCCAATTTCTTCAGTACAGAACACCAGGGATAGCCATGAAAACCAGTACAAATCTCCACCTGGAAAGAGCTTCTCAAGCTCAAAAACTTACTCCACCAGGTACAAAACATCACTGCGAACAGTCACTGAGCCCCTCGGATCAGTCGGCAATAACTGCGCCACCAAACTAGTTGAAAACCGCTGCTAAAGCCATCAATTCTGGTACTTGAAATGCAACGGTCATCCTGAGGGTGCCAATAGTCTATCAACGGTCAACATCTGAACTGAGATCTACTTTATATCACCACCGTTAGATCATCATGTTTCGCGTGTTTGGCAACTTTAACTCCGCAACGCCGACATTCCCTTAATGGTTGTCGCATGATCGCATAGTTTGAAAATGGCTTATGTGAACATGTGACACCCTATATACCTTCACCACCGTTAACTGCCCTTGGGTACCGGACTCACGATGTACATCCACCTCAGCGCTCTCCGGCCAATCGGAAAGGAGACACGTCGGCAAGACCCGACACATGGACCCACACCGTAGTTCATAGCTTTGTCGCGAGGTCTGGCGGTTAGTCGCATGTTCGCATAGCTTGAAATAGAGCTATGAGAACATGCGACAAACTGCCAGCGTGTTGCCACGGGCTAACTGAAAACTGCCATGTTACCACCACATCTCTATGCTGCGCCACATCTTTAAGTGTCATTCTTGATTAAGCTTGTCTGTTTTAATTCCGCAGAGATTTTTTTGTGCCTAATTTTCCATGGACCTCTTCTCTTAACCAAAATAAACTGCTTCAATCTACGCTTTTGGATTTTTCTATTTGATCATCCTTACTTAACTCCCATCAGCAATTACCCTTTTATATTCATTACAACTACCAGCTGCCACGTTGTGTGTATTAGAATTAAGATTAGCTGACACTACTTTGCTATCGTCGTAACCCTCCATCTAGACTTAACACTTTGACCCTCCCCTTCCAAAAAAATTAAAAAATTCACACATTAGTATCGGCAAAAACTGAGACTCTTGTTTTCAAATACCATCCGTACTCTCACTCAAATACACGTATTGTTCATGTAGAAAAGACAGGAAATTGCAGTTAAACTACTCTTAATCACTCAAACCTTTTAACCAAAACTTTCCACAGTTTGGCAGATCTAATGTGTAAATTTAGTAGCCAATATCGTTCCTTTCTTCTGAGCAGTTGGGTTTCCACCTTTTTTTAACACTAATCTTTTTGTTCTTGATTGCGTGTATTTTGTTTTGTTTTGTTTGCCTGTCTCAGTCTATGCTATTCTTCAAGGGCACTATTCAACCATAGCTATGTTTCTTCTAAGGAAAAATAAAAAGTTTAAATTCTTTTCTTGCTTCGAAAGCTTAGATTTGTGAAAATAAATTCAAAACATGCTTTTCACATTGATTTAATAGCGTCACGTAATGTAAGGTAATTCAGTTTAGTTATGCATATCGGATTCTATCTTCGCAAGTAACCTATCTCCATTGGAGTGTCAAGCACATTCGCAAGCTGTGTCACACCAACATTAAATTGGTCACAGGTCATTCCAACTATTGCTATGAAATTCTTTATAGGTTAAATTTTTAATTATATCTTAGGGTTATCAGAGTTTTATTTAATTTTTTTATTAGATTAAAAAATAATATATATTTTTGTAAAGACGGCAGATATGAAGGTACAGCCTCAAAGCTTTATGGAGGATAGAGTTTGAAAGAAAGATAAAACAAAAGAACATTTAATTAACATGGTCATGTTATTATTTTATGATAGTAGATTTAATATTACACAAGTTCATATAAAATTTGTGATTATTGAAAAAGTAGTATATCAATTATTTATGGAGTTTACTTTTAACAGATTTTGTAGTATGTGTCATTTATATTCTATAAGTAAAATATAATGTATTATGATGGGCAAGTAAAGTGTGTTTTTTCATGGAAAAAATTCTATGGTTAATTATGTTTGAGTTGGAGCTTAGATTGTGAACTATTATTCATAAGGATTCAACATACAACTACATTGATTATAATTAGTAAACAATAACTACAATGAAAAAAGTTTCTCTATAATTAAGTTCAATAATATCTTGGAAGGTTGTAAAAAATCTTTTTTATGACTTTCTCCAAAAGAATAATATGTAGAAAATGCAAGGATTGAAGAAGATGAAATAATCAAGATTTATGAATTTTACAATAAAGATTCACATATTCCTCTCTAATGTTTATTGTAACTCTTCCATAGTAATTTGGTTAAATTAAGATTCTTTCAAATTATTATTTTTATACATGTTGTAATATGATTGGCTAGTGTGTAAGTGAAATACCTTCATACGACCTTAGATCAAATAACATCAAATCAAATCAATAGATCTATTCTTAATTGAAAATTTTGAAATTAAATTACTCAAGAACAATATATGGTTTTTTGACTAGATAGATTAAAGGAATTCTCTTAGCTCCAAAACAATCCTAAAGTGACAATTCTTAGAATGAGCCTATGCTAAAATGATAAGATAATGCATCTAATATAAAAATTGTACACAAACTAAGCTAAATTAAAATGAAATAAGCTATTCTAAATGCAAATTAAACTAGATTGATTCAAAACATGGATCAATTTTGACATTATGATGATGTTATGCATGAAATCAAAATTCCCTCCAAAGATAATGGATGCAAATTAGTTAGAATCTATATGCTCTAGTTCTAATCATGCATCCTATTTATATGATTTCCCAAGGGGTAGGGGGTAAGTTAGTTAACCATGATTAGATGACAAGGTAATTTTTATTTTTCAAGTTGTCTCAAATGAAGGGACGAGATTGATGCTCCAAAATGAAGAGAAATCTTGAGTGATATGTTAGGATATATCATCCTATACCTAGGAGCCAGTCTACAGACATCCTCTATAATAGAGAGAATTAACACAAGAATTGTATTGCAATGAAGTAATGAGGTGTTGAGGTATTGAGGTGTTTACAAAGGTATAGAGGCTCTTCTTAAATAGGCAAGAGCATATAGGTAGAGTGGACAAGGTTGACACAAGTGTCTCAACCTGGAGGAAGAAGAGTTCTGATAGAACTCTACAATATCCTCTTAGATGAGTTAGAGTACAAATAGGACTCAATGATATCCATCTACCTAATAAATGAGTAAACAGTAACAACTATTTACTCTAACATCCCCCCTTAAGTGTAACTTAGGGAATACAATAATGTAGTAGAAAAAATTTATGGATCTCGACAACTAGGCCATGTTAGGTACCAATGTACAACTACAATGAAATCTCTCATAACCATAGAAAAGGAGAAAACCCAGTGGGAGAAAACTCCTCTCCAAAAGAGAGAACAAGAAGGTCTAAGAAGCCTTCAAAAAGATGTCCTGAAATCATGAACATAAAAACCAATGAAGCATAAAGAATCTATAGACAACTATTGATGAGTAATCTAGTGCTATATTTGATGATATCCTCTGAAGAAGATGATGATCAAGAAGACAACAATCTATATGAGTGCTCCAATTGGCACTTCTCGAATATTGATCAGATGTCAACATTAGCAAAAGCATCTATCGATCAAAGATACAGACAGCACATGAATATGCATGAGTGATCTTCACTACACAACCAATGATGTTGTTTAAGTGATACCATTATCACTTCTCAAATTTGTTGAAAATGCAGGTGCAATAGTCTTAAAGGAATCCAAGTTTTTTTTAGCACACTTCAAGTGAAACCAAGGAACTTCCACTAAAAAGGAATGCAAGATTGTCTTAGTGCACTTCAAGCAAAACTAAGGAAGAATTAGAACAAACATGAATAGAAGGATAACCCCCCCATAATTCTAAATTAGGTGAGGCTTAATAGATCTACTAGAATGATGTGTCACCATGCTATGCAGAAGGGACCAAAAGTATCTGCAACTGAGAAAAGGGTGTGTGTGGTTAAACTACACACTTGCATGAGGCAAGAATATCAATGATTTTTCTATTGTCGTGGAGGAAATCTCACTTTGACAAGGTTGTGATTGGAAAAAAATGGCTCTACACAACCCCCCATGGCACTTTATAATTCAGTGCGACTACAAATAGTTTTATGGCACACCATGTGTGCAAAATCCCCAGAACTCATGGATGGACACTAGATCTAATGTGTCTACACAATAGTACTTACATAGGATGCTCAACTGATCCAAAGGACAAATCAAGAAAAAACTTGAAAATAAATTGCACTAAGGAAGTGCATGGAACCACCTTTGCGACAATGCTCACCTATTAGGGCTAAAAGGTGAAAGAAATGGCCCACCCCTCTTAAGTACCTAGAGGCATGGGTTTGGTCCTCCATGGGACCTAGCAACCCAGCATGTCAGAAAAGAGTGCCCCTCCCAGATGGAGAGGGCCCAAGAAGAACTAAGAAGATGGTTGGATTTGATGGTGGCTCTGCACGCCAACCCCCATAACCACCAAGAACCATTGAATGCATAGGAAAAACATTTCCAGACATGATTCAAATCCACATAGAAGTGGACATAGAGAGGGCCATTATAGATAAAGAAAACAAATATCTTACCTACTATGAATATGGAATAAATTCCAAGGCCTTAGCATTCACAAGATGGCCTCACCTTCAAAGCTCCTCAAAATATAAGAAGGCCAACCACAAAATTACCATAGACCAATGATGTGAAAGGAACAAATATGCAAATCACTGAGAGGTGGTTGCTGTAGTGTAGAAGGTGCTCAATTTTGGCCTCTTGAACAGGTACATGTTACCAAAGACATCCATTTTGTCCAAGAGCGATTAAGTATGCTAAAGATTTTGATGCACCACAAGATTCATTGAAGGCTCAAGCACAAAAAGGCCACCGACGGTCCACAAAGCATTGAAAGTTTTGACCGGTCACATTGTAAAAGGGTCACCTCCATAAAGAAACTACCAGCTTTAATAAAGTCATCAGTGACTTCAATGCTAGTGTGACCAATCTCCATGCTCATTGCACCAAAGAAGATGGTCGATAGGAGGAAAAGGTCCACGGGCCCACCACACTAAATCTTTGTTGCCCCTCCGATTTGCACTCCATTGGAGTCTCTCAACATCTCAGTGCCTCCTACCTCCTGGAATATGGACTTGAAGACTCTGTAACAGCCTACTCACTGATAATTTCAATCACCAATATATTAGGCAATGGCTGAACCCACACCAGCATAATCAAAGAGCAGAGTGGAGAAGAACTCTACAATGTATGTCTTCACTGTCTGAAGCATGTTAGGAACAGAAGGAGAAGTTGTCAAAAAACTATGCCAAGTTGGGCGTCCTCCAATGCATCATCTCGTTGGCTGCTTGACCCTCCACATGTGTGGGAAATGAATCAAGGGGAGCCAAAATGGTCAATGTGATCTCTTCTTGGCACCCGCATTGAAAATGACACTGAGGGAAAGTTCCTTGCACAAGATATCAACCATCGCAAGGATCCAAAAAGATTTGAATGGCCACAACAGCAACCTCGTTGATGGTACAAATTGCGTCGATGCTAATATGCTTGGCTATTCCAACTAGGAAATTTAAGGTGATCGATGAATCTTTCACACTCTATTGATCTACAAAGTTACTTGCAGAAGATGCCAATGAGAAAAGGAACTAGATCGGATAGATTGAGATCGACTCGACCAAGCTACATGACATAAGCAATGGAAACACACTCTACCAGACAATCGACACCAAAATTGATGCCGAGTACATCAAGAGCCTCATAAAAACAAATCTGCAAATACACTAGTTTATTACTAAGAAAAACTAGGGACCTCAAGAAAAAATAAAAAGTCTCTAAACTAGAAAGAGTTGTAAGACTACTACTCTGATACCATGTTAGGATATATCATCCTATACCCAGAAGCTAGTCTACAAACATCCTCTATAATAGAGAGAATTAACACAAGAACTGTATTGTAATGAAGTAATGAGGTGTTGAGCTATTGAGGCTTTTACAAAGGTATAGAGGCTCTTCTTAAATAGGTAAGAGCGTATAGGTAGAGTGGACAAGGTTGACACAAGTTTCCCAACCTAGAGGAAGTAGAGTTCTGATAGAACTCTACAATATAATCTTAGATGAGATAGAGTACAAATATGACTCAATGATATCCATCTACCTAATAAATGTATTGACCTAAGTAAACTAAATTAAAGAGTAAACAATAACAACTATTTACTCTAACATGATCCATGTCCACAAAATACTCTTTCCTCATTGGTTCATTGAATTTTTTTTTTTAGTGGTAGGTGAGAAATTTTAGAGTAATTAATTCAAAAAATTAATTAAACGATTCATTTATGTAAGTTTTTGATAGAAAAAAGAAGCAAGAGGGTGCTGGCCCAAGGTACAAAGGGACTAGAGGCACATTAACAACATATTAATGGCACTAGTCATAAGCATTTCAAGAGCAATTTAAAAGAAGAAGAAACCAGGTCTAATCTACCTCTATCAAAAACAAACACCACAGTACTTTTCAAAAATATTAAACCAAAGTATCTAAAGTGAATAGTAACAATTAAAATAACAGTACTAAGCCATGTAGGGCTATACCAAGGGCTAGGCAAAATAACCTTAAACTCGGAATCAAAACAGGGGAACTGAGGGCCATGCCCAAACAAAAATAAAAACTTCACGAGCACCAGCAACTAGTTCTTTCCACCCAGATGTTTGGACATCAGGGTCCTGGCCCACTTCTCTTGCAGGAACATGAAAAGATCCTTATTGTCCTCATCTGCCTCCAGACTGCCGCTCACCAGTTTTTCCTACACAGTGCAAAGGGTCATAGTCGAAGCATGCATGACCTTCAGCACAAATTTGTTAGTCATCATATAGTGAAGCTTCAGTTCCTGCAAGTCCTGCTTGATGTCAACAATCTCTTTGTCCAAATCAGAAAACCTCAACTTGAGGGTGCCTTTAAGACTATCTTTACTAGCCAAAACCCCGAGATTGTGCTTAGTAGTGGGGGGCTTGTTCTATTGATCATGGGGTAAATTCAAAGGTGGATTAGGGTGGGGAATTTCCATGTATGTAAGCTGAATGGGTTGAATTTAATTATTTTAATTAACTATAAAATTAATTGATTAAATCAATTACATTGTTATTTGATTTTTTGAATTTAATTAATTCAAATGACTTGAATTTAATTAACTAATGGCTTTGGCTTGCTTTGACAATTTTTTAGGTGTATACAGTTTGAAGTGTAGCAACAATTGTAATCTCCATCTAGTGTTAGTGTATTCTTATTTTAAGAAGATAATTCTTTAAGGAAGTTAGAATATAGTAAACTATTATATGAGTTTGTGAGTTACAACTTGAGAAGGAAATTTGTCTTTTATGAAAAATAAATCATTTAGGATTGTCTACGTTAATTATTGTTGTCTATATTTTATTATGGCTATTACTTTATTTATTTATTGTTTTCATCTAGAATATCGATTTAATCATATAATATATAATTGTATGGAAATAAATAGCTTAAGATAAATAGTCTAGGCTAATAAAATGCACAAAAAATAGCACAATTACTAGGATTGATTTCAATGATAGGTTAATATGTGTACAACTCAATAACATATAAATTTAAAGAGAAGGATTAGCTAGATAGCGCTAGGAACATTGATGAAGAAATTATACTATCATCATATTCTATAATCATTCCATAAGGTACAAAATAATGATTCTCCTAAAATTCATGTTCTCTCAAAATCTACAAAAATTCAAAAAGTTATATGGGTCAAAATCTTGTGAACCATAGATCATTTCATAATTATTATTTTTTAATTCCTAATTGCCTTTAAATTGATGCACAAATATGAATTGCCCATAAATTTATTGTAAATCTATAAAATTGATTTCAAATATTTGATGATTTTAAGTGCATTAATATTTTAATAACTATTATGAGAATATTTTGATTTGGTAAGGCTCAAGTTATCCTAGGTTACCCTCTCAATTAGTTTTATTTATAACATAAAGTAGAAATATAATCACCACACATAATCATTTGAATTTATTAAATACAAACAATGTAAGTTATTGACCAAAAAGCTTGTTCCATAAATTCCTTCTAGTTTCTAAAATCTTAACATATAAATTAATGATAGGTTGAATTTCTTTAATATAATACATAACAACATATTGTTGAATCATATACCAAGTCATCTTACAATACTAGGGAAAAGAGGCTAGAAAGTCTAAATTTGGACGAAAAAAGTTACATGTAAGGATCACTCTCTTACACTTTGAGATCAATTGCAAGTAGCATACAAATGAACTTAGGTAAAGAAGAAACAATATTAGGGATAAGTATGAATGAATTTTGATAAATGTGTAAAAACACTCTTATGTGAAAGAAAATAGTGACGAATATAGAAGCATGAGCCAAAATAAAAAGCAAAAATACATATCACTTGTCACTATATATTTTCATTAAGGGAATTTGATAAATAGAAAGATAGATATAAATGAGAAATGCCATTTATAGAAAAAATTTACTATTACCATTTATTAAAGTAGAGTATGATTCATATTAATGAATTATGTAGAGATCATTACATAATTTATTTACCTAAATTAATTGAACATGCTAACATCTAATATTTTAACATTATAGAAGTGACATGAGAAAAATATTTTCTTAATTTTAAAAAGGCACTCTAAAATCAACACAATTTTTTTAAAAAAAAATTAAATTCACTTTTACAAGATAGAAAATAGGGTTCAGTAGGTTGAATGGGAAAACTGAGAAGCTCAGTTTTATCTCGCCTTATATTGAAAGGAAGATGATTCACTAGGCTTAAATAGACTCAAGACTTGTCTAGATGCAATGATCCTTCACTAAATAGACTACGGATATGCAATTGAAATTGATAAATATTATATTTAGGGACATGTAGGGAGAGAAATATGTTTCCTTCATACACACACAAATAACAAACTGAATTTAATATAATGATAATTACAAAAGGCCACTCACAATAAAATAGGAACTATGTTTACAAGTGGTGATTGAAAGGGAGAAATAATTAAAGTGGAACTCCCATAATTAAGGGCCCTCATAGAGATTAAATTAAGAGAGGACTTATATTTTGAATATTTACTAATTCAATTAATTTAAAATTTGTATGATGGATAGAATTGAATGAAAACAAACTATACTTAATGCTAAGTAAGTTTAAAATAGGACACCTTAGCAAGTGTATAATTTATGATGCTACATTTAGCCCCAACTTTAGCTGGAGTAGGAGCCTAAACACATACTCAAAAAAAAAAAAGAGTTGAACAAGAGACCTCAACTAATACAACCATCTGAAAGGGCACACAAAAAAGAAAACCTTAGAAAATAGCTTAGTAAGGCTCCAAATCAACTAGTTGAAGAGAGCTCAACCACTAATATCATTATTAGAATGGATATTACAAAAGCACAAGTGGCCTTATAGGAAGTACAAGAACACACATAAAAGATGGGATAATAATAAATGATTAACCAACCACCAAGTGAGTTATTCTTATGTGAATTTGTGTGTGTGTGTGTGTGAGAGAGAGAGAGAGATTATTGACTACATTAAAGTTGTGTTATGATTGTCAACCCATCTTAATGAACCAAGAAAATGATTATATTCAAGGAAATCCACCAAAAGGGTTGCCCCAACAAAAGAATTTCTTCTAAGGAATCTTTTATAATATATAAAGATTTCCCCAAGGAAAACACCAACTCCAAAATAACCTTTTAAAAAAATTGAAAAGGATTGCACCAAGGAAATAATTATTTCCAAAAGAATCGGCTAACTACATTTTTTTTGTCTATATTATACATTCCATCAAAGCTAATTGAACCAATTCTAATTGTCCTAGTTTCTTGATCACCTCCAAGTCTAACTACACCTCTCTCATAATTTTAAAGTTTAGAAAAATTACCTTTATCGTTAGTCATGTGATTAAAATATCCACTATTAATAAACCAATCATCTAGATATATATTCTAATATGTCAATAAGAAGTTACTATGTCTATAACCTTAGTATTTACTTCTTGAGTCTTATCAAGATTAGTACAAATAGATTATTCTTTAATTTCAAAAAATAAGCATTGGTCATATTCTTTGTAATCAGATTTATCATCAGAAAGACTAACATCTTCTTTAACATAGTAGGATTTCTTATTGAGCTTTACCTTTCTTTCTTGATTATTTTGATCTCAAATTTTGTCAAGACACCTAGAACCATAATGAACTATCTTTAAATAGCTCAAGTATTTAAAAGGTAACATACATTTGTATTTCCTAGTTCATTTCTTCATTCTTCTCAGAACACTTTCTTCGATATCATCAAAATATTCTTCTTTGGAATCTTCATTCATTACTAGTTTCATAGTGCATTAATTGTAGTTTTTATCTTCAAGTGTTGGAAATGTTGAATTCTCTACTCTCAAAAGCAAGAAAATATCCGTACATTTTTTTATATTGATTTAAATTTTGTGCTTCTTCTATAGAAGATACTTTTGAACTATAGGGTTTGGTAAGTTTTCTAAGTACCTTTTGTACAACGTCATTTTCTTCAAAATTTCAATAAAGACTTTAGATCTAATTCACCACACCATCATTGTTCTATATTTAGTTTTTTATATTTTCTTCTTCTTCCATCCATAATCTCTCATACCCGGCTTAGAATTCTATAGATTAGCTTATTTGAATCTTTCATTTCCTTCATAAAAACTTCTTAACTTCTCCAAAAAGTCAAGAGTAGTTTCCAAAGATATAAAATTAGTTGATTTATCTTTTGGAAAATTACTAAAAAATACATACCTTTCCCTTTTATTGTCTACATAGTCTTGAATTCCATCCAATCTATTTATCCATATCAAAGAAAGAGTTAATAAACAATGAACATTTGATAATCTATTAAATAGGCTCAAGGAGAGTTTATACAATGTTATTTAGAGTCTAAAGTATGACGGTTAGAGTAGTTACCAAATGATAGACAATGTAATACAATTGCTTAGTTACACCAATATTTCCCCCCTTCCCCCCTTATTACATTGATCCTAAAAAATTAAAAACACCTTTCATTAGGGACCCCTCCTTAAGACTTACATAACAAAACATACTAATTACACAATATGATTACATATTTTGAGAAAATATTACTTCAAAGTAGTAGATCCTAAACCAAGAAAGGATCCATCAAGTTGTCTCATGATCCTGAAAAAAGGAGTAGCTTCAAGCTATGTTCTTAAGGTCTCAGTTTCGTCCTCTCATATCACAAAGTCTTGTATAATTCAACAATGATCTCTAAGAGATGAAATAGATATCCATCATTGTCTACTGACAACAAAACAACATAATTATTGATCATATAATTTTAATCTTGTTGGAAAATAATCCATATTGAAAAAAATACCAAATCCCAAGCCTGTATCCAAAATGAGTCTTCGCAAGATATACATTCTTCAAATTTCTCTGCATTAGAATGAAAATAAAAATAGAAAACCAAAAATGTCAAAACTGCTTCTCATGTAGGACATCATCTCAAAGTGATAAGATGACTTGAGATGATGGAAGTTTCTCCATCTACTAGTTCTTCCAACCTCCAAAAATATTGTGTTACTCTTTAACCTTCAAAAGTTGCACTAGAGGAATTGATACAACCTCCACAATCCCAACCAAAAACATTCATTAAACACTAGTCAATGATAAATTTCCTAACATCATAATAAACAATCTTGTTATTGTTAAATTGGGTCCCCATAAAAATTATTCACACTTGTCAGTGCATTCTTTTCCAATATCATCATAAACAAGCTCATTATTATTAAATTGGGTTTCCTTGACAAAGCTTCTAAATTTAACCCTTCATATAATCATTTTTAAAAATTCAATCTTATAACTCCTTTAAAACCTTCTAACCAATTTTAAAACTATTTTCCCAATAAATAATTTTCACATGACAAAGATTAGGCGATTCCCTTAAAATTAAAATTTCCTATGCATTAAACTCACTTCACTCCTTCCTTTTATTTCCAAATGTTATGGATTGTAAGTTTACTTTTATAAGTGCAAGAAAAATATATCTTTCTTCTAAATATTTATATGAATAAAAACACAAATACACAAAAGCTGATTTACACCCATAGTGAAGAAAATTATTTCTACTCTTGGGATCCATAAAGATATTCAAAGGAATTTAACTTGGAGTGTTGGATAGTGGATCCTTTGCATGATATTCTTCATCTTTATATTACATTGAAATGTATATGTATTGGATAGGATAGCATGGAAATGATCCACAAGGCAATTAAGATAATTTAGATTTGATACTTTAATCTATTACCACAATCACTTGATGAAATTACTATCTGTGAGACAAATTGAATAATCCACCCAATGAGAACACCTAATTTTTAGTTCTTACAATCTGCCTCTTCTTAATCTTCACTTCTATCATACATCTCCACTTTATTTAATCTCTTCAATGAGGAAATACTCGTCGCACCGTTAGGCCTTAGTATGTGATCCATAACAAAACCTTAGGATTGATGAACTAGAGATATCTATTTGTCACATAATGATGACAACAACAAAAAAAACATTCACCAAAATAAACATAAACTAATTCTAATATAGGATGAATGACAGTAAATAGTGAAAGCTTGAAAGATATTTCACAACCATTTACATCATTTCTAAAGTCAAAAGTTCTTCTCTATGATACCAAAAGTGAGAGAAAGAGTGGATAAACACTGAAAATTTTATAATCTCATAGAGATTTTATACAATGTTATTTGGAATCTGATGTTTGACGATTACATTAGTTCAATTCCTATAACTGAGATAAACTAGGTATCCACACATCTACACCTTCCAATAAGAATTCTTAGATAAATAAAATTTAGGCAGTGTATGTTGTATGCAATCAAGATCTAATTAAAAAATTAAACTCTTCGCCAAGGAACCAAAGCTCTGATACCAATTGTTAAATGTGCAAGACAAATAAGAGGGGGGAGGGGGGCTTGAATGAGCTTTCCAAAAGAATTTAAGAATCTTGAAACATTTAATTATTTCTAATAGTCATTTTTTAATCCTTTAATAATTGAAACATATAAACATGAAAAGCATAGAAAACATAAAGCACATGCAATACTAGATTTACTTAGAAAAATTTGTAAAGAGAAAAATCACAAAGAAGATTATTATCAAATAGATGAATACCTATTAGGGTGAAATTTTTTAAGGCGAGTTTACAAAGAAAGGCTCAAATCTTAAATAAAGAAGGTTCAATATTATAGGGCTCACTACCCAAATGATGGATAAAGGAGATTAGGTCCATCATCTATGCACAATAATAATATTGTAAGTGTTTTCCTAAGGAAATGAATGTAATGCGAAGATCTAGAAGCTCAAGAGATAGCACAAACAAGATAGAAAATATAATATGATCAAATGAATAACCTGGCAGGGTGACCCCACAATAGTGGGTTACACTTGTTTAGACATACTGATTTGTGCTAAAATAACACATTTTTAATAAAATATGATGATTTAAGCCTTGAGAGGTTCCATTTGAAGGAATTAATTATATATGGTTAGCTCAAAGCCTCTTAGATAAAAAGAAAACATTGATATAACATCTATACTCCTCATTCATACCTACAATGGAGTCTCCTTCGCACCTATTAAAATGCTGACAAAAAATTAGTTTGACTTTATCTTTGGTAGATCAAATGAATCCATTTGACAAACCTATCTATGTAGTAAGGTACTACTGAGAATAATCTTTCAATGATTATAATCTTTCCTATGCAACAATGAGAGGATGATAATATGATCAGAGCACTAAAGTTGGATCTCACACCTAAAGTAGAAATGTAAGAATTTGCAAATAACAAAGAATGAACCAAGAATCTAGAGGTTAAAGAATAGCACAAATACAAGAGAAATGATACATGAACAAGAATAAAATTGTATTAATAATGCAATGATTGAATGATTTACATAATAGGCCTCCTTATATAGGAAAGAAGATAAGAGACAATGAGAAGACGCTGATAAGATATCACCTATGCAAGGTGTAATCATATGCCCACCAAATGTGGATCATGGACTACATTATGCAATGAGGTAATTGCAGTACGATGAGGATGATAATGTTATATGTACAGTAAAAGTTGATCTCACACCTAAAGAGGAATTTATCCTACACCATGTGCTTAATTGAGGTGTAAACTCATAGGTGTCTGAATGATAAACTATGAAGAAATGCATTATCATAAGTAAGATTAAGTAAAGTGTAATTAGTAATATTTAATCAACCCAACACACCCCTTTAAGTGAAACTTAGGGGAATGCACTTAAACTAACAATACAAGATGGGTCATGTCTACTAGGCCATGTTAGGTACCCATGTACAATATGAAATAAAATACATGAAATGCAAACAAACCTAAAATGTCTTTCAAGTAGTCATCTCCTGATGTTGTAAATGGAAGACAAGGTATACCCTGTTATACTGAATCATATGGACCTATTAGTGTAGCAGTGTATGCATGTGGAATGTGCTGATAATGTGACCTTGTCCTTCAAATATTTGAAGGATTCCCAACAAGTGAACCTACTAAATCAAGTTTCTGTTTGACCCAACGAGGTCTAGTGGAAGATGATGGTGAAGGAGTATCTTCAACCTTAAGTTTACCAAGAAAAGTTGTAATCTTGTGTGTAGGGGTTGAGGTAGATGAACCATCTAACTCACTACCATTATTATCACTATCAATTTCCACAATATCTGAAGTATGGAGAGGAATAGGGGATAAGCTAGGTGAACTTTTCTCAAAGTGAGCATTCCTCTCTATGAAGATCCCATGAGTCTCAGGATCCATAAGTCTATATGGTTTAACACCTTATTTATATCCAATGAATATGCAAGGCCTTGGTGGAGGTGCCTTGTATTTCAAGGAAGATATGTGTGCCCATTCTGGACAACTAAATACTTTGAAGTGTTTCACAAGAGGTTTTCTTCTACCACATGCCTCAAAAGGAGTCATTCTATCTAAGGCATTGTGAGGATATCTATTAAGGATGTGATTGGAAAAACTTATAGTCTACCACAAGTGATGGATTGACAAACTTGGATTCAATCATGCAAATTTCCATTTCCTTAAGAGTTCTAGTATTTATTTCCACAAATCTTGTCTTCTGAGGACTAAATGCAACTAGATTATGAAGGTCAATACCCTCAAGCTCACAAAAGTCTCTAAGTCTTGAGTTCACATAACTTCTTTGATTATCTACACAAAGAACCTTGATAGATTTACTTGATTTCTTCTCAACATGACTCTTGAAGGTTAGAAATTTATCAAACACTTCATTCTTGGGACCAAGAAATTAGACCCATGTGTAGTGGGAAAAGTCATGAATGAAGGTGAGGACATAGCGACCCTTTTTTACTGATGTCACTAGAAAGGGGCCTGCTAGTACAAGGTGAACCAACTCAAGAAAAATTGACATTCTCCAAGAATTTTCTTTTTCAAAATTCTCTTCAAGATGCATATCCATTAAACAAGTTGAACACTCACCCTTGGAAAATTTGATTGTAGGTAGTCCTTTGACCATATGTTTTGAGTTAAGCTATTAAAGAAAGAGGAAATTAAGATGTCCAAACTGATCATGCCATAATTTAATTTGTGATTGTGTATGTTTCAACAAGGCATGTGAAGGAGACTTACACACAAAGTGGGAGAAAGAATAAAGCCTTGTATCATGATTAGATTTATGCACTACAACCAATGAATCATTCTTAAGATTTTGCACCATGACTGAATTAGGAAGGAACTCAACTTTATTTCAACCTCCATAGTGAGTGATTTGGTAAATTGAAAGGATATTGGTGCTAAGGTTAGGAACATGGAGAACATCTTTGAACTATTTATTTTCCATCTCAACTGGTCCTTTCCATTCAACTTCAACTTGTGTATCACTCCCTACAAAGATGTGAGGTACCTTAGATGACTCCAATGAAGAAAATTTCCCTTTCAAAGGACCCATATGGTGTGTGGCACATGATTCAAGAATCCATTACTCTAAATAACTTGAAATTTCCATAAATGATTTCCCTTTTCCCTTTGAAGTGGAAGGATGAACCCTCGGAAGCATTTGGTGTAATGATTTTGTTCTTTTTGAGTAAGTTTTCCAACTCATCAATTCTTTGAGTCTTTCAATGATTCTCATAATGATTTGGTTTCTTGCAACATGCACAAAATATTTTACCAGCTTTTTCTTGTTTACTTTCTTGTTGAAAGAAGAATTACCTTGTTGTGAGGAGGAAGATTGTTGTGTCTTTTATTGTGATTTTTGTGTCTAGTTCTTTTTGTTATTGTTGAAATTTGTTCCACCTTGATTTCTTTGATTCTCATTATTAGCCACTAATTCCATAGAATTTTAAGACTTGACAATACCCATATCCACCAACTTTGATGCAGGAGAATCTCGAGTCCTTGGCAATCCTGTGTCACCAAAAAGAATTTGGAGTTTTGTCTGTGTTGCTTGATTTTTTCTTTAGCCGAGTTGGTCAATTTCCTTTGGTTATTGAGGGTGGTCGATTATCTCTTGGGTGGTCAGTTATTTCACTGGCGCTCGACATTGCTTGTCTGTTGCTCGATTATCTTTCTTACCGACGAGTTGAGTTTTGTTTCCTATTGTGGCCGACTTGTGCATTTATATTGGATCATGGAATTAATGTTGGAATCCATCATTGGGAAGCATGTGGTCCCAGATTTGACTGTTACTTCTGTTAATTATAGATTTGAAGGCTGACTTAGCTCGGTAGCTTCTTGTATAAATGTAGATGTTTGGTGGTAGTTTAGGGAGTCAGTTTTGGATAGAAGATAACTTAGAGATAGATTAGAGATTTGTCACAAATCCTCACATGTTTGAGGACTTCTATAATTCATTGTAATATCTGGCCCTAACTAGGAAGGCCTTACATCCTGGCATGTATGATTCCTATTGATGATAATATATGAAAGATTTGGCATTCTCTCTCTCACTCTTGTTGTTTGTTGCTTCCACATGTGTGTTGCAGGCTTGGCTCATTAGGGTGTGCCATCCTTTGGCCCCTCTTTCTCCCTACCCTACATCAGTTGGTATCAGAGCAAGGCGAGATCTTGATCTAGTTCTGTGGATCTAGGTTTGCAGGTTCCTCTTGAAGCCCTAGTTGAATTGTTATGGGGTAGCAAATTGTGATCTGACCTGCAATTGTAGAGGGTTGTCAAGATGGCTCATGGGAGGTGAGATGCAGATCTAGGATTGTTTGATATGTTAAGATAGATTGCTGCTAGGTTAGAAGTAGTGGAGACAACCCAAAGAAGAGGCAAACATATTGAAGATGTTAGTGATGATGAAATTGAAGAAGAACAAGTGAATGCAGAACCTACTCCTATTATGGATCAAGGTGAACAAAGATTTTTGAAGGCTTTGACAAGTCTGAAGTCAACACCACATTTCAATCCCCCTGAGTATGGTGGAAAGCTAGATTCTGATGAATTGGTGGACTGGATCACCGAGATGGAAAAGTATTTTGAATATGAAAACATTCTGAGGATAAGAAGGTGAAGATTGCAAGCACAAAGATAAAAAGTCATGCATCCTTATGGTGGGAACACCTGCAATTAGATAGGAAGAGGAAAGGAAAGGAAAAAATCAAGGTATGGAGTAAAATGGTCAATAAGTTGAAAGGAAAATTCTTATCCCATCATTATCAGATTAACCTAGCTTAGCGAATGGAAAGTTTGGGATAGAAGGATAGCTCGGTAAAAGAGTATACTGAGGAATTCTATAGATTAGATATCTGATCTGGACATGATGAAGATGATGTGGAAAAAATTGATAGATACCTAAATGGTTTGAGGGTTTCCATCCAAGAGGAAATTAGTATGGTCAAGTTGGAAAACATTGAAGAGGCTTATCAATTTGCTTTGAAAGCTGAGGAGAAATTGAACAAAAGACATGAACAGAGATAGAGAGGTCATGGTGGTAGATTCCCTAGAGGAAGAGGAAGATCTAATGGTGAAAATGGTAGATCTGAACCATAAAAGACAAATTTGGACAAAGGCAAGACCAAGTGGAAAGGAGAAAGTTCTAGAGGTAGAGGCAGTAACTACCGAGGTGGTTATGGCAGAGGAAGTTTTCAAGGAACTTGTTATAATTATGGAGAAGAAGGACATAGATCTTTTGAATGCACTCAAGCTAGTAAGAAGGCTGGTAGTAGTAGAAATGCTTTGGTGCAAGAAGAGCCATCGAATGAACCTAAGAAAGAAAATAACTTGATGGTAAGGAGAGCACTATGGAATGAAAGAAAAAAGGAAGATTCGGTAAGGAAATTTTTTTTTAAGACTAGATGTAGATTTTCTAACAAATTTTGGAAGGTAATCATTGATAGTGGTAGCTTGGAGAATCTGGCATCCGAAGAGATAATCACAAAACTATAGTTGGAAAGGTTGGCACATCTGAAGCCCTATCATATTTCATGGATCAAAGATGAGCATACACTCCTGGTAAGTGACCAATGTTATGTGAATTTGAAGATTGGAAAATACTATGATAAGGTGTTATGTGATATCATGCCTATGGATTGTTGTAATATTTTGTTGAGTAGACCATGGCAATATGATAGACATGCTATATATGATGGGAGATTGCATAAGTATACTATTGTGGTTGATGGAAAGAAACAAATCTTGTTACCATTGATGGAAGAACCTGTTAGTAATGTTTGCACATCTGTGAAAGTTTGTTTGATGGAAGGAAGGAAGTTTGTTAACTCATTGAAGAAGAATGATGTATGTTTTGTTGTGATTCCTAATAATCTGAGTAAGAAAACAAAGGATAATGTCCCTGAGGAAATTGATAAGTTACTCACCGAGTATAGTGATATCATTTTTGATAATGTACCTAATGGTTTGCCACCAAAAAGAAGCATTGATCATTGTATGGATCTAATCCCTGGAGCTAGTTTACCGAATAAGGCACCTCATTGGTTGACACCTACTGAGAATCAAGAATTGAACCGATAGATTCAAGAGTTGTTGAAGAAAGGTTTGATCAAAGAAAGTTTGAGTGCTTGTGCACTACCTACTGTATTGGCACCAAAGAAGAATGGAGAATGGAGAATGAGTACTAATTCCAGAGCAATCAATAAGATAATAGTGAAGTATAGGTTTCCTATACTGAGAATGGATGATATAATGGACAGTTTGACTGGAGCAAAGTATTTCACAAAGATTGATTTGAAAAGTGGGTATCATCATATCAGAATCAGAGAAGGTGATGAATGGAAGACTGATTTCAAGACAAAAGAAGGTTTGTATGAGTGGTTGGTTATGCCTTTTGGTTTAACTAATGCACCGAGTACTTTTATGAGGCTAATGAATGAAGTTTTGAAGAAATTCTTGGGTAAATTTGTGATTCTATATCTTGATGATGTTCTGATATTCAGTAAGACCAGAGATGAATATTTTTTTCATGTTAGACAAGTTTTGTAGAGACTAAAAGAGGAAAAGTTGTTGATAAATCTGAAAAAGTGTTCATTCGTGAAAGAAGAAATTGTGTATTTGGGATTTGTTATTTCAGTTGATGGTTTGAAGATGGATCCTGAAAAGGTTGAAGCTATTTTGAATTGGCCTACACCTGTGAATGCTACCGAGGTAAGATCATTTCATGATTTGGCAATTTTTTACCGAAAGTTCATAAGGAATTTCAGTTCAATTTGTAATGCTATGACTGAGACTATGAGAGGAGACAAAAGAGAATTCAAGTGGACACATGGAGCTGATAAAAGTTTTGAGACTCTTAAGAAGAAGGTTGTTGAATTACCTATTTTGGCATTACCTAATTTCAGTAAGGTATTTCAAGTAGAATGTGATGCAAGTGGAAGTGCAATTGGAGCCATGTTGAGTCAAGAAGGTAAACTTGTTTCTTTCTTTAGTGAAAAGTCGAATGATGCTAGAAGGAAATATTCTGTGTATGATCAAGAATTCTATGCTATTGTTGAAGCACTGAAGAAATGGAGACATTATTTGAAACCGAGTGAATTTGTGTTGTATAGTGATCATAAGGCTTTACAATATTTGGGTAGTCAAAATAAGTTGAATCAAAGACATATGAAATGGGTTGAGTATTTGAAGAGTTATACATTTGTGATAAAGTATAAGAGTGGAATCACTAATTGAGTTGCTAATGCATTGAGTAGAAGAAGATCTTTGATGACTGAGATGAAAATTGAAGTTCTTGGTTTTGATGAGATGAGAGGTTTGTATGAAAATGACCCTGATTTTTATGAGCCATGGAGAAAGTGCAAAGCACCTATTCAAGAGCAAAAAGCTACTAAATGGGATGAACATTTTATTTAAGAAGGTATGTTGTTCAAAGGTATTCAATTGTGTATACTGAGAGGAGTAATGAGAACTAATTTGATAAAGGAGAAACATAGTAGTGGTTTGGCTAGACATTTTGGCATTGATAAAACATGGAATTTGATTAAGGAGAAGTACTATTGGCCACAGTTGTATAGAGATGTTCAGAAATTTGTGAAAAGTTGTGGAATTTGTCAAGTTGCAAAAGGAGTAAGTCAGAGTACTAGATTGTATACACCGATTGTTGTTCCTGAGAAACCTTGGATTGACATCAGTATGGATTTTCTTCTTGGCTTACCGAAGATAGTAAGAGATAATGATTCTATATTTTTTATTGTGGATAGATTTTCTAAGATGGCACATTTTGTACCTTGTAGAAAGACATCAGATGCAGTACATGTAGCAAATCTTTTCTTTAAGGAAATTGTTAGATTGCATGGATTACTGAGGAGTATTATCTCTGACCGAGATAGTAAATCTGTTGGATATTTTTGGAAAAAACTTTGGAAGAAATTTGGTACTGAGTTGAAATATAGCTCTACATTTCACCCACAAATCGATGGGACAAACCAAAGCTGTGAACATAAATTTGGGAAATCTGTTGAAATGTTTAGTTGGAGGCACACCAAGTAATTGGGATTCTGTGTTGGCACAAGAAGAGTTTTCATACAATAAATC